>VDFB02252616.1:36043631-36124364 GCA_007258455.2 Sequoia sempervirens
AGATAGCTAAAGATTGGAAGATTAAAAATGATGTGTCAAGGGATTCTAAACAAGCTAAAAAAGACCAAGAAGGTGTGTGCTCGAGTTTTCCGCTGAGCATTTGGATTAAAGCCAACTTCAATGGTGCGGCTAAGAAAAACCCGGGGCTAGCAGGAAGTGGAGGTGTGATTAGGGACCCAAATGGTAATTTTGTAGTGGTGATGGCAATCTCCATTGGGTCTTAGTCTAACCACATGGCTGAAGCTATTGGAGCCTTTCAAGTGATTAATTTAGTGTTCAGGTTTTTTGCTCTGGTAGAGAACTCAGGAAGGTTTTTGTGACAATGGGAGGAGATAGGAAAATGCTAGAGCTGAAGACCTATGAAATGCATAAGAGGAATCTGAAGGTTTGGAGACAAGTTGAATGTGGTAGGTTGCTCCCTTTCATTGAAAAGCTTCATGGACCTGATCTTGAGGTCACTGAGTACTTTGAGAAAAATTGGAAGAAAGAAGAAATAATTCTCTTTGAGAGGAAGGTTAAGGTGGAAGAGAACCTTATAGGGGAGGTCACTTGTATGTCAATAGAGGGAATGAAATTATTTTGCGATAGAATTTTTTTTGATGAGGCAGTTATTAGATTCCCATGAAAAGATGAGGAGAAGACAAAGCTGATAAAATTTTCCAACAACTACTTTGAAGCTAATTTGATTAAGTTGTTATGGAGAAAGGTGCTCTAAATCATCATGGAATACATTACCCTCGATGGTAGATTCACCAAGGTCTACGACTACCACTTTTCCCTTCTCAACTACTTTCGTCACAAGGTAAGGGTTTCATTCCCTCACTATATGTATTGTTCTATGAGCAATAGCCTAGAAGATCATAAGAAGAGTCCTAAGAAGAACCCAATTCTACATAGTGGCCTTATTAGGCTTATTTATGAACATTTTCAAAATACGTTCGCCTTATCCAACCCTATTCTAGCTTCATCCTTTGAAGATGACATGGAAAATAGTGTGTTGGAGGATAAAAATAAGCCCAACCCTGAGCGGTTTGAAGAAGACCCTCCTTCACCTAACAAATATGGGGAGAAAACCCTACAGAATAAACCCCAGCTTAAGAAAGCAAGCCCTGTCAAAAACCCCAGTAGCTCTGTTCTGAAAAAGAAGTCCATTCAAAAGGGCTCCCCTATCAATAAATTGGTCTTACTCTGAGGATACCCCGAAGGATAACATTGAGGTCCCTGATGCTAGTAAGGATTCCTTTTCATCCTATCCTACCATATATAGAGAAAATAGACCTAGATTCCCTAGCAACCTTAACCCTGAAGATCATTATTTTAAGTAGGACCGTGAGTTTCCTAGGGATATTCTGGCCATTTCTAGAAATGGAGCCATTGATTACTTCATAATTATGAAGTGGACCATCCATGAAATTAAGGACCTTAACTTTAGAAATAGGGCCCTCAGTAGCAAGCTAGAGGATTTGGAAGTTAAAGTCATTTCCCCAAACATTGAGGAGGGCGGAAGGAATGACGATAAAATGAGGACAATGAAGGTAAGGTTAAGTGCTTGGAAGTAGAAATTGGTAAAATAAAAAGATGACATGAAAACTATTATGGAGCACAATCACAGAATGGTGAAACATAACACCATTATCATCAATGCTATGATTGAGAAACTGGAAAACACACAACATGGATCTTTGATCATGGACTTGGAAGCTAATAAGGAAAAAGAAAGACTGAGGACGTTGGAATTTCAAAGAGGACGAGAGCTAATCTAAAGAGGAAGGTTCTTCCTACACCTGAGATGGTTTAGGCCCTAAAAAAGTGTACTGAGGACATGTACAACCTAGAAGCTAAGGTTGTTGATGCTTTAAACTCCTTAGGTTAGTTGTAGGTTGTTTCTACTGCTGGTTTTTTGGTTGGGTTTTTTTGGTGGCCCTTACTGGCCTTGGGTTGGTGGCTGTTGTGCTTTCTCAGTTCTTTTCTTTTCACAGCCTTTTTGTTCTAGGTTTTTTAACGCTTATTCATTTTATCTATAAACTTTATAGTTTTGAGTCCCTATAAAACCTATTTTTTCCTTTATCAAAAATATCAAATCTTTTCCTTTCTTATGATTTTTTATCTTTCACAAAATTTGTGCACCTATGGGTTACTTGAGCTTCACCATTTTCTTTTTGGGGGGTCAAAGTTCTCTCATTTCTCTTTCCTTATGCATGGAGTGCATTCTAGCTTTAGACAAGTAAGTAGGAACACCTAAGTCTAATAAACTCTTTCTCCTATTAGGATTTAGCCATCAGCCTTACCCCTTTTCATTTACCTCCTTTCACATTTATCGTAGACCATATAACTCATACCTACAAAATACCAAAGTGTGAAACACCAACTTTGCATTGCTCTTGTCAAATGTTGGGGTTCTCCATTCCACCTTGTCACTTTCAAATCTTTCAATGCATTGTAGGCCTGAAACATTTTCAAGTGGTAGGGTCCTCCATACTGCCTTCTTCAAAAACCACTATAATTTATACTCCCGAAGTCCAAAGTTTGAAACACTTTGGACTTAGCAAATTTAATATCATCCTTTTGAGGGGACTCTATACTTGATGTATGACCAAGACCCAAGACCCAAACTTCTGCAACCTCTTCAAAATCCAAGATCCTCCTTTACCAGATCAAGTCTAGTTCACCTATGATCTTGTTTCATCATGCCAAAAATCTCCCTTGCACAATTTCCCCTTTTGACATCAATGAAAATAATATGCCAACAACTACATCCACTAATCCAACACTTGAAATCTCACACTGCACTTCACAATTTCACACCTTACAACTCTGCAATTTGCATCATTTTCATTACACACATTAAGCACATCATCACTCAGTAGCTCAACTCATATTTATATCTAAGTTTCAACATTGAAACCTTTCTCCAAGGCTGGCTATGCACCTCAAACATGAAAATTCAAATTAGGTCAACAAAAAATACTTGCGTGGTAGATAGAAGTGAATACAAACCATATCAAAACTCAATTGGGACCCAAATCATTAACACTGCTCAAGCACACACTTAAATAATATTTATCCTTCACATGTAGTGTCAACACTAGGTCAGTCATTACCCATGCAAACACTATTAAAATTTTAAGTACATGCTTCCTCAAGCCCAAAGATGACTTGCGAACGACACACCATTGTTGAACATGATGTAGAATGCTCCACAAACACCTTGAAATCCAACAAACTCCTTTGCAGTTACAAATTCCATTGGAAGAATGTACAAGCCCAATACACTCAAACTACTTTTCCATACACTATTTTTTGTGGTCTCACGACATGCACCAACACTATAAGACTTGGGAACCCAAGTGAAAACTAACACTTATGGCAAGTGTTGGCTAGTTGAAGAGATCACTGAAAGTTAAAGTCTAAGGAAATTTTTTGGAGTACTTCGTGATTTAAGTGTACCAGATATCGGGTACTGGAGGGCCAAAAATGTAAAATGTCAATGCAAGGTTTTGGGTGAAGTGTTCTTGTTTAGGAGAGAAGGTATGGTAAAATGTGGAGGTTCCGGTGGAATTTGGGGTCCAGGAAAATTATATTTTGGAGAAAGCTAAGGTGTCGAGTACCGGGTACTAGGTAATAATGTTAAGTTTAAAGTTAAATGTTTAAGTTTTCCCAAGGGTTTGAAGGTTCAGTAACCCACATAAAGGATATAATTATGCTAGAATATGATTTTAAAAGCGTGATATTTATGATGTGTTTTAAATGATGACTTATTAATGATGGTTTTATTTTCATGAGAGTTTTATAAATGTTTTAAAAGGGATTTAACATGTGTAATTTGTGCCTGCAAGAAGAAAATATTGTGATGTAGCATTCAGGTATGGATGGTCAAGAAAACTTGGGTTGTAGGAAAATCCAATGGTGTTACTAGGTTCAACATTATGCTCTAGAAGCTCATGCGAGGATAATTTTTTTTTGAATGCTCTCTTTGGAAAAAGTTCTAGAAAATATTTTGGGTACTGGGAAACCAAAAACCTTGGTATTACGCATGCAACGAAGGAGTGTGCTTAGTCCTAGGGTCATTCAATTTCAAGAATATTTCGTCCATGTCTGAACCTGAATGTAGGAATAGAAGGTTCACTTGATTAGTCTAAATGTATGGGAAGTTCCTACATTTTGTTTGGCAGATTTTTTTGGGTTCCAAGATGGAACCTTGATAATACAAACATGAAGATCTTGAAGGTTATTAACATGCTGAAGAAGGTTGACATCCTTTGACTTCATCAACGATTCTCTTGTCAGTTGTCATATTCCACATGCCTTGTTGTGATTCATCCCTTGGATTTCCTCTCATGTATTTGTCTAATCTCCCCTAAATATTAATCTTATAAAAGGTTTGGAGATGTTTCATTTTAAGTTATGTTCAAAATTTGTGGATGTTGGAGAATCAAAACTTATTAAATTTTTGTTCTTTTTCCTTTTTTTTGAATCATTCCAAATTAAAAACTTGTATGAATATAGAAGCTAATCAATATCATAGCTAATTTGAAAGCTACCACTTGGTATGAAATCTTATGTAGCTAATTGTTTGTTTAACTGGACAAGACTGTATGCTACATCGTTTAAGGGTCCATACAGAACCTACTCAGTGTCTAAATAAACCCCC
This sequence comes from Sequoia sempervirens, assembly GCA_007258455.2. Lineage (NCBI taxonomy): Eukaryota > Viridiplantae > Streptophyta > Pinopsida > Cupressales > Cupressaceae > Sequoia > Sequoia sempervirens. The sequence goes on from VDFB02252616.1 coordinate 36,048,283, forward strand.
CTTTCTTTAAAATCTCACATCATTCTATACCTACCTGTGAAGCAATATGGTGAAGTATAGAGTGGTTTGATTTGGTTTGTTAATTTTTGGGGCATGCATAGATAATACCTGGGATAACTTTTACTTTTCAGTATTTTTTATGCTTTATTTTAAAATAGATGTTTAAATTTCAGAAAATGTTTCAAAAAAGATATGAATGAATGAAAATTTTATTGCAAATATTTCAATTCCATAAAATTGTTGAATGCTTTAAGCTAAATTTACTTAAGTGATAGCAAAGTTATTTAAAATTAATGAAATGTTATTGCAAATCTATTGATTTCATGAAATTGTCTGATTACCGAACTGAGAATATCTTTTACATATCCTTATGATTCCTTTGAGAACTAGAGATACTAATTACCCCTCATGATTAACAACATTATCACAATGAACCCTTATGCGAACCTAGTATGGTCAAGACCTAACACAAACAAGCCTTGGGATTGAGTTGAGTCAGCCTAAGATTTAGGTTATCGTGGTTCAATCTTTCAAGTAAAGATAGGTTCCCATGGTATATCTGAGGATTTATCTACACTATTGGTGTGCGACTATTATCATCATCAACATATACCTCTTAAGGCATGACACTCATTAGTAAGGTGGCCAAGGGTTCTATAATATGCACAATAATTCATGTTTTTAGGCTTGTTACCCTTACTAGGAGGTGGTAATGCAATCCATCTTGCATTGAAAAGGTCTTCCATTTTTCATTCAATTTGTGTTTTTGTATGTAAGAATGAAAACTTTTTGAGTTTGTAAGGTTTTTATTTCTTTCTTGTTTGAGAATCTTATTGAGGTAGATGTTGAGGAGGACCTAATATGATACTATCATCCTTGTAAAGTATTGGTTGTTCTTTAGGAAGGAGGACACTTATTTCGAGAGGAGGATCTTGGTATCCTACTCCTTTGGTATCTTCAGTTGGTATTTGTTTTTAGAGTTTATGAATTTCATGTTACCTTGTTATGTCACATCCTTTTTTTCTTAAGAACATGAAGCCCTTTCCATATGTTTCTTCTAGGTTGATTGATGTGTTGGTCACTTTGTTAACATAGGATGGTTGAATTTTTGCTTGGTTAGAGGAGCTAGGTTCATCTATTGTAGGGAGCTTAGGTTTAGTTTCTAATTTAATTTTTAGGATTTAAAATATGAAACATCTCAAGTTGTTATCATCTTGTTAAGAAATTTTTTTATAATTTTTTTCATTTTGTTATCATATTCTCTAATGATGTCAATTTCATGAGGAGGACATGCATTAGGAGTTGACTGGGCATGAGTGGGTTCAATTGCATTATGATCATTGCCAAAAAACAACTTGATACATCCACGAATGATTTCAAGGACATCCAAAACTTACCAAATCATACCTCCATGATGAAATGCAAGACTAATAATTGACTGATTTATAATGCAAGAGATCTTAAAAAATGATGTGATTGCAATTTGATTTTTTTAAATGCACTTAAAATGAAACAAAATTAAGCTAGATCTAATGAAATGACTTAAACAAAAAATCAACAAATTGAAAAAGGGATCTAAAAGTAGCAACCAAAAGCACACAAACAAAATTTTTAATGTTGTAAAATGTAGATTCAAACATGATTTGGGACTAAATGGCCAAGATGGGTGAATGAATCCCAATTAGGGTTTTTGACAGGTTCAAATACTCAAAAATAGAAAGCATAAAATTCCCAAAGTTCTAGGAAAACTACATGTATAGGAATAAATTTCCCAGGTGGGTGAATGAGTCCTAAGTTATGGTTTGTACACCAAATTCAGAAAATTTTGAGTGGATTTTATGGTTTCTAGGTTGTATGCTCAAATGATTGTTTGTAAGTATAATTTTCCAATGAAATTGAATGATGCAAGATGCAAAAATGAAACCTATATGCACTTTTCACTAATGCAAGATTTAGGATCGCTAAGTGTAATTCAAATAATGAAAATCTAATGAAAATTTAACCTAGATATAGGACTGCAATGCTATTCAAGTAAAAAAATAAAGGGTCCAAAGGTTGGGTTCACTAAAATGATTAAATAAAAATAGGGTTCCACCTTTTGGGAGATGGAATTGGACCTATTTCAAACTTTAATCATTGAAAAACCCAAATCTTTCAACCAAGTGAATTGATTGAGGAATGGACTAGGTGGTTCCTTGTGTGATTAGATGGGGTTTCACCATTAAATGAATCTTCAGAGGATAAATGCAAACTCTTATGCACAAAACCCTAGAAACTTGAAAACATTAAATCGAATTGACAAATAAAATGAAACAAAAAGTACCTAGAAGAATGGAGAGGTCAAAGAAGGTCTGAAAACCCTGAAAATTGTTGTTTTGAGGTTCACTAGGACTAATACACCAATTTGGGAGATTTAGTCCTCCTACAGGAATCTGGACAAAATCTTGAATCTTCTAGTGACTATTCATGATCTATAGAAAACTAACAAAGAGGGCTATACTGGGACTCATTAGCCCAGATGGGTGATTTAGTCCTAGTATTAGGGTTTGAATGATATTTTGTAGCCTCTAAAGATCTTTTGTAGCTTTTTCCTTGTCCGATCTTCAAGTTCAAAATTCTAAATTCTGGCCTGAAGGTGAGTTTTTGTGAATACAACTTCTTGACAACTTTTGAAACTTTTGCAACTTTTTTTCCAAAGGATCTTCAAGCTCCAATTGACCTAGATCTATAAACACACATCAAGAGGGAAAATTGTTGTTTTGTTAGGGAATATGGGTTTACCTTGGTCAAACCCCGTTTTGGTATTTAAACCTTGAAATGAAATGGAAAAGTATGAAGGAATGATGAATGACCAAATTCAATATTGCAACTCACCAAACCCTTAAAATTAAGGCTAAAAACTTATGTGAGATGGCTCCAACGGATGTGGATCTTGACTCTTGATTGAATTCTTGAAACTTTATCTTGAATGCTTGATTGAATCATGGAAACCTACATCACAAATGTTAACTCACAAACACACATGATGCATGGAGACTTTGACATGATGCTTGAATATTGAATGTAATTCCAAATGCTTGATGATTTTCTCTTGAATGCTTTTTATCTCATAAACTTGCTTTAGGAATTGCTTACCTAGAATGTTAGGATGCTTCATAAGATCGCTTAGATGTCTTGAGAGCTTGCTAGGAGAAATTATGTGAAATAACCTTGTATTTGTAATTGTTTATGCCTAATTACCCATAATTACAACACTACAATGCGACATCAAATCTAGGATAATAAAATCCTCCAAGAATTTGATTTAAAATAGGTCCAGGTTACAACAGGACTCATATGCCAGGTTGGGTGTATGAGTCCCAGTGGCTCAAACCTGGGACACAGATTTGAAGAAGTGTCTTATTCAATGTAATGTTTAAAATCAAGTCCTGAGACCTAAGTGGGACCCATATGCTCAAAGGGGTGTATGAATCCTAGATCCCTAAATCTGGAACACATAGCAAAAAATATTAAGTTATGATTTTCCAAATATTTTATGAAGTGTTGGGATTATTCTTAGAAAAATACATTTAATTAGGCTTATGGATGCAAAATAGGACCAATTAAGGCATAAATAAACCTAATTTTAATAGGGAGGGTCCAAACAAGTGTGAAAATGTAAAGGGATACATTTTTTACACTACATAAGGTACAACTAATTCACCCCCCATCTTAGTTGTATTGTGCATTCAACAATCACATCAAAATAAATCTTATTGAAGATTTGCATGATCCTTCCTTAATAGATCATGGGTGTGTTTCTCTTGGTATGCTTGGCTTACATGTCTATGAACCATTTTCCTATAATTTTTTCTAGTATTTTACGTCAATCATAATTATATGACCTATTGTGTAGTCTCCATCCTTCATTAAAATGTGTGGAAAAGTAACTAGAAGGTGCCCCTTTGTCTTTTTTTTGCAACTTTATACTAGAGATACTTTAGAGACCCTATCAACTTGTCCAATTTGTCCTCCGGATTGAAGAGCTTACTAGAATTTTCTACACCCAAGTGGTCATGAATTTTTATATCAACACTTTAATGCATTTACTAGATGCTCTCATTTTTCTCTCTATTTTACTAGTCATGGCATAAGCTTCCATTAATTTTTCAGGGTTCTTATCCCTTAAGAAGTACCCCAAATTCACATCAAATTCCCCACAATCTAAAACAAGGAATGTGGATTCATTTGACCTCATATGAAGATGAAATTTCATAATTTTAATCACAAACCTATTAATGAAATCAACTATTTCATTGACCCCTTTCTTAATAGTAGTCAATTCATGGATTATAAATTTTGGATACATGTTTTCTCTATACTATAATATAAAATCCTTCATAAAATCATCCCACAAAGTGCTAATATCTATAAGGCTCTAGTACCCCTCTTTTGCACTTTATTCTAGTGATTGCAGGAAAATTTTCATAATAACATCTTCATCTTGTATTTCATATCCATTTGTTACATTGAAAAAAATATCTTAAGTGGTCCTCACTAGTGATAGTGTTATTCCCTGGACTTTTTGTATATTTCCTCTAGTCTCGTTTTTAATTATATTAGGATATCCTATAATCTCATAAAATTCAAGTTACATACACCTTTGTGTTCCTAATGATAGCTTTATTGGAAAACTTCTTAGCATTTCTTATAGGGTTGAGTCTTATGTTTTGACTTACATTTTTCTATTGATGGCTTTTATGCTTTGGATTTTTTTGATTATATAACACATTTTATTGGAAAGTTTTGTGTATTATTTTAATTTCCTATCTGTTATTGAGAAACATTTTTTATTTTCAGTTATCTGTTGTGCATTTTGAATAGTTTGGCTTTGATTTAGCAATTATGTATCCAAAACAAGTTTCCCTTGTTTCAATTCAAGTTTTTCTTGCTTCAATATAATTTGTCTTTGAATTTCTTGTTTCCTATGTCTTTGATGATCAATCAATTCTACTTCTTGACTTATAACTCTCTTATTTCATCCTCTAACTATGTGGCATTGAAATTGAATGTCTAATTCTTATTATGAGAGGATGTAAGGGATTTTTGTTTTTTTTTTAAGTTTTTAAATACAACAAATTGTCTCAGGGTGTAAAAACTAATTTAACATTTCAATGGTGTAGTCATTTCATTCCATTTGAATTCCATAATCTTATGTAATATGAAATTGTGTCAGAAAACCTGATTATGACTTTAACTGTAACAAGGGGACTTCAGAAATAAGAAAGAAAATGGAACTGATGTCATATTCTCAAAATGTCACCCTAAGATAACAAAAAGCGTATTTAAAAATATTAACTGATTGATACCATTATAACTATAATTGTCAAAGACAATTTTATAATTATAATTATTATATTATAAATATTAAAATATAATTTAGTAAAAATTAAACATATACAAAATTAATATAAAACAACATAAAATAATATTATCATCATGGAAATTATAAATATTAATCAATTACAATTATTATAATATTTTAAAATCATTACTGCTCATTGGACAATATCAACAACCTTGTGGCATGTGAATAGTGAAAGGTAATTATAGCGGAAAATTCCAGGAGACAGATGAGAAGGGGCGACGTCCTTAACACATTAGAAGATAAGCATATAATGATAATAGGCCATCCGATATTGACATAAAAATAAGGAGATTACATATAATAAACAACCCCAATAAAAAATTACCCCTTCACCGATCTGTATATGCATGCAAATACTGGGAGGATTCAGATATAGCATTCCCTTTCTGGAGTCAAATCTGTACCCATTATAATTAAAGATCGAAATTATACTCTGATTAGTCATACTCCCATATCTTTCATTATCCTCAATAGATAATAGAATCTGATAAATGAGTGTATTAATCTTGAATTTGCTCATAGAGTATATTTTGTTAAACTATTGATCCTTTAGCATCCTCTGGAAACGAAGATTAAAGGCAAAATTATCTGAAAGGGACATTACAACTGAGCCCAGTACAACATATGGAGCCGAAACATCATTTAATTTGTCAAACAGAACTGTTCTAGTCATTCATCGCCAAACAAAATAAAGCTTGAAACTGTAATCAACTGCAACAACTTTTAGGTAGCGAACCAGGAAAAAGAGAGCGATTTTCAAAACAAAGAAGTGTGATTTGGCAAAAGAGATCGACAGGAACAGAATGAGACAGCGGTTGTAAACCGCCAAAACAACAAACAAGGGAAACATGAATTAAGGACCAAAAATATCGTCATTATCCCCGATAGAGGCACTATCAGATTCCATAGTCCCCATTGAATGGGTGGTACTCACCATCACGCTGTCATAGTAAAAGTCTTGAGCGCCCACCCACATCAACGCTGGCGAAGGAGGAACGCTATGCTTGAAATAACCGTAGTCCGGAGGGCCGACAGCAGCAATGGAAACTCAAACCTGCTCTAACACATCTTTCGTCGCAGTTGGATTGGTACAATGCACTAGGGGGAAAAAAGTTTTGGCAACGCTCTGATCACTGCGGACCGCGTAGTCCCATTAATACAAAGCTCGCAGCCATCGTAATCAGAAGCATTGTACATGTGAGGATTTTGTTGACGCAACCGATTTTGGCTTTCACAGAGATAAGCATAGGCTGCACAGAAACCAGATGATCGTCCACGGGGGCCGCTAATGTAATGCTTTTGTGCTTTGATTAGCCTGGGCAGTGGTGAGTGCCGATCGGGGCCAAATCTGTGGACGGCTCTGCGGATTCTGATCCTTAGAAGCAAATGCGGTTGCGGTTTTATCCGCAACCGAATCCACTTCTAATGCATCAGAATCCGCAGGGCCCTCCACTCAGTTGGCCCTGATCCGCACTCACCACTGTCCAGGATAATCAAATCACAAAAGACATTACATTGGCGGCCCTCGGCGGTGAAGAAACACCGCTTATGAAGACGATCAGGCGGTTTCTCAGCAGCCTGCGCTTGACCTCTGTAAGAGCTAAAATTGGTTGCCTTAACCAAATCTTCACATTTGCTACGCTTCTGATTACGATGCTTGCGAGCTTTATAACACCGTTTGTGAAGCGTACCAAAGACGATCAGTCGGTTTCATGCGCTTGATCTCTGTAAAAGCCAAAATGGGTTGGCTTAACAAAATCCTCACATTTGCTACAATGATTACGATGCCTGCGAGCTTTATATTAATGGGACTACCCGTTCCACGTAGTTTGTGATTCTAACCTCCTCTTGATTTACCTACAGGTGGAGGTATATTTATTTATATACCCTTAGTATGCAATTTTCGAGAAATATATCTATCTCTTCTACCAACATTTATTCCATTCCCAGCATACCATAGTCATGCCTAGGGTTTCCCCTATCAGTTTTAACCATGTACCTAATAATTCAAAATTTTGGTAATTGTGGACAAATAAAATACCTATATTGTGAGCTCTCCATTCATGTTATTGTCTTCTTCACAGGGAATCACTTCAAGTATTTCTTGACTTTTAGATATTTGTCTTCTCACCATATTGAACCTATCTTATTTACTAAATTATTTTTTATTATATCAATAATAGAGTTGTCACTCCTCAAAATAGGATAAATTAACTTTTATATTAGAAAGGTTTTCAAAAATTATCAATCAAAGATCTATTTTGTTAGTTGCATCATGGTTTTTTATTAGCCCATGTCTTCAATTCAAATACTAATTTAATTTTTCCTACATAAAAATACCATTTTGTTGGTGATTTAAGTTGTAGATCCTAAATCCCTAAGGTTCAATTGTTTCTTAGGTGCAAGGGATGTTAAACTTAGGAAGAATACCACATATCCTATATTTAGGTTGGACAACTAAAAGCCAATTGCTAAGGTGGTTAATAATTCAAATTCTACTTGTAAAAGATCAAGGTGGGATTCTCTAAGGTGTTCAATTATATATGACACTACAAGGACTAAACATTTACTTTGATACAAACCATACCCACTACATAGAGTGCCCCTATTATGGTTGACACAACATACCTATTTGTTGGTTTGAATATACAAGTTTATCCAACTTTATAAATTAGAAAAAAATTACCAAATAACAACCCCTATTATTATCATGCACTAATACATAGAAGACGGAAAAATAACAAAACTGAAATGTGTATTATGATTAATTTATTTAAAATGTGTTAAACTAATGGGATGAGGAAAATATTATATATTTGTGCCTATATTTGATTGGGCACAAATTATGGGGTTTATGAAAAAAAAATTAATAACTAAAACCTTAAGAAGATATACCTAGAGACTATATTTCTTCAAATACACACATAAACTAAGTCCTAGACATGCAAATGAATACATAAAGTTATGAAACTTTATAAGAGTTTACCTAATAATCCAATGAATTTATTTTTTGATCTTGAGAAGATGAATTACAAAATATTTAGAATATTTAATGGCCTTCTAGCTAACCAAGTAATAAACAACCCATCAAGAAAGAACATAGAGAACTCCTATAGATACTCAAATAAAATTAGATATATTATTTGCATTTATTTTTTAATGTTACAATGGTTCTCTCAGATATTTTGAACAAAATCACACCAATACAACCTCAAAATAATATTACCCAAAACTACAAAATGTAACTCTAAGGTTTAATGTGATATTTTCTTCTTATTGGTTCTATAATTGCCCCTCTTTTTTTGGAAAATATGAAAATTATTCTTTAAAAACCATCTAGATATTTGGAAAATAACTGTGATCATCTATAATTTTACATGCCTCCTATTCTTTCTTATGTCACCTTCACATGGCCATAAACTTGAAAACATGCCCGTTACATCAATAACCGCATGCTTTTGTAAACCATTTATGTCTTAGAGGGGCCTATATGTACCAAGAAGAATTTGAGATCCTTCAAATGTCAAATGATATTCATTTTGAGACCATTAATGGCATATTAGGTCATAAAAGAAGGTAGGTAAATTTTTTATTTGAAATGTAACATGGTTTCAAGAGCTAGCATAGCATGCCAAAATGATCAAATCCAAAACTTTGAAATTTATGAAATTAGATCTTTTGGGGAAAAAGATGACCTTTGAGGAAAGGATGCATGGAGGATCAAACCCATAATCCAAAAAATTAAGGGAAAGGGGATTAGAGGGGGAAATGGGAGTAGGGAGGAAAGGTATGCTACGGATGACAAGTCTAACAAGCATTCAAGGATGACCAAGTCTAAAATCCTAAAATTATTGAAAGCTAACTAATCAAAGGAAAAATTATAAGCCATTGACCATGAAAGTACCCTTTAACAAATTTTACTGAGGATATTTTATGAAAAGACTTTGAATGAGTAGCTTTAAAGGATTACTCAACATGGGGCACCCAACTAGAGATTTTTTAGTGTTGGAGTAAATAGGTGTTTTTCCTAAATAGTTATTAGTGGGGTCCTATTTACATGTTAAGTCCACTTAGGTCCTAGTTTCTTTTTTTAGATGTCTTATTTATCTTGATGAGATCTTATCTTATCTACATGTCTTTTATTTAATTCTTTTGTCCTAGGTCATTTAATATTTGTATAGGTATTTGTCTTATTATACATGATTAAGACACCTACCTAGGTCTTGTCTAGTACTATTGTAGATAGGGTTTAGAATTTAATGAATCAATAATAGAAACCACAAAACTATCTAATCCAAGCAATAAAGAGCCCAATCCAACAATGAAGTAAACATGAACATAGAAATCATAATAATAAAGCAATAAACTTCAATCTCTATTCCATAATTGAATCACCTCCATTGCTCTTCTCCACTTTTCTTTATTTGTTCTCAAATTTGTAGTATTCAATATAGTCAATGAGCTTCATGTTGACAATTTGATAGCTTGATCTCTTGATAGAAAAATTCAAAGATTGTGGTTAACCTTGAAATAAAGATGATGACTTGCTTTTACAGAAATCCCAATTCAAATGAAGGGATATGATTATATGATGAGGTATGGTGATCAATGGATGAGATGGATTGAGACACAGATAAGAATGAATTGACCAAAACAAAAGAAAGTAGTTGAGATTTAGGGCTTAGCTACGAAAAGGATAAATTAAATAATAAGAAACATTATTTAATTTAGGGAAGGGTGAGATGAATAATTAAATTAAAAAAATATTATCTAGTTATAGAGAAGAGGTGGAATGCTAAATATTAAATAATTAAAGATAATTATTTAATAAAGGAAGGATACAAATGACAAATTATAATTAAATAATTAAAATAATTATTTAATTATGGAGATACAAGTGTGATATTAAATAAAATTTATTTAACGATGGGAAGAAAATATAATGAATAAATAAATAATAAGAAATAATTATTTAAGCATAGAGGAAAATGGGAAAAAATAATTAAATAGATAAGATTTATTTAATTATCAATAGAAAAGGATAAGTTATAATGACGTAATTTAAATAAAATTAATACTTATTCAAATTAATCAAAGGCATAATAAGGTAAAGTGAATTAATTAAATAATTAAAATTATTTAATTATGGTAGGAAGAAGGCAGATCAAAGATAAAATGTTGCTTATAGGCTCAAGACATTTTTCAGTATTTACATTTTTCCCCTCTTTGACATAATGTGATTTTGAGTGTTGTCAAAGAATAATCAAGAAAATTCAACCCAAGATATACCCCAATGGATGCAGAGTAGGATTATGCCCCCTCAAAAAAATTGGAAAACTTTCAAGAAATTCTAGAAAATTTGGAAAATTTACTAATAAACTAATTTGATAGGTGTAAATGCATTGGCGATGAAAAACTAGGCTTAAAAGTCAATGTAGGATGAGATATTTTTGTTCAAAGGAAAAAATTGACACGGCCAGTTATGAAGGTGGGGGTCCATTTTGTCAAATTAGGTTATAAATATGCCCTAGGCAAGGGGAATAGACCATCATTTATGAGCTTTTACTATTGGAGATTAGGAGCTCTGGTTTAGGATTTGCTATGAAGTTGCTGCCTAAATGTCACATGTACTTTTCGCTGCACACTACGAGTACTGGGTACAGACACATGGATGTGAGGAGGGCTCAAGCACAATGGTATGTATCCAACTTTTGATTTTTGATTTTTCTATTTTAGTGTAGAATTTAGGGCTCGAAGAAGGGAAAACGAATCTAGTATAGTTTTTGCATCGCAACCGTTATCATGTTCACTGCAATAGTGGTCTAATTAACCACAAATGTTGTAATGCAACACAATAATTTTAGATAGGTTTTAGATAATAAGTGGCTTGCAACTACAAAGTGCATCACAATTGATATGGTGGAACACAACTAAAGGGGGAAATGACACAACTATAATTTTGTGACACAACTGCATGATAGAACGATGCAAGTGTATGATGGCAATGCAATCAACATGTGTGACATATATGAAGGAAAAAATGACACATTTGAGTAGAAAATTAATTTAAGCAATTTTTGGAAAGTTTGTGAATATACAATAGATCATGTAAGCTAATTTAGACATGGTGAGTAACGTGATACACTTTTTGGTGGATACAGGTGAGACTAGACCCTATATATACACACAAGAGCCAACCAACTTCCTTCACTTTTAGAGATCATCTAGTTGTGGAGGAGTGAGATACATTAGCAGTGATAGGACTTTACCATGTGACATTTATGCTTGTGGTACGGGCTAACAAGGGTCTTCTCAAAGTACTTGTAGAGTGGTAGCATTTAGAGACAAGCTCCTTTCATTTGTTGACTGGTGAGGCTAATGTGACCTTGGAGGATGTATGGAGGATCCTACAAATTCCCATCCATGGAAAGAGGGTAGTATATGACATTGGTCAAGGATTAGCAATGATTCAATAGGTTTTTGAGATCAAATCCCTAGTAGAGCTTGCAGTAGAGCAATACAACATCCGATGGGATACTTTGGCTGACAGGTACCATAGGCTTGTGGCAGGAAAAAATTTAATAAATCTCCCCTTTGGTGAAGGTGTAAAATCCTGGCGAATCATGTATACTTCCCGATAAAAATATTAATTTTAGTGGAAAATTTTTCATTTTTCTAGAAAAAAAATAATCTCAATTGGTGAATCTTTTCTAATCAATAGAAGTTTGTGGAAAATCCTAAAGAATTATAATTTTTTTAAAATTGATAAAATATTTTCATTGGCAATGAAAATATATTTTCAAACCTAGAAAATATTTCCATTGGCGAATTAAACCTACTTTCAAAACAGAAAAATAATTTTGTTCTAGCGATTAAAACTTTTTTCCAAACCAAAAAATATATCCATTGGTGAATTAAACCTATTTTCAAATGCATAAGAAAAAACATTTATGAATTAGCATAATCCCAAAATAATAATAAAAAATTAGTGGCAAAATGTCAACACAAATCAATATAACCACACAATCGTTCAATGATTTTTTAATGGACGGTTGTAGTTGCATTCTAGAAGTAAATCACTAAAGCACTAGATTTTCAAATTGAAACCTCTAGAATAACACTAGAACAGTTACATGTAGACACATGGTGAGATCAAGGCTCATTGCTCACCACAATAATGAACCTGATGGGTTGAAGGATTTTGGTGATGACTCATGAGCGATAGAAGAACTTAAGTGGACGAATTATGCACATGCATAAAGTTTGTTTTAAAAGAGGAACCGTTTGATAAATTTTTGATGGATGGCTATAGTTGCATTCTGGAAGTAAATCTTTGAAGCACTAGACTTGCGAATTGAAACCTCTAGAATAACACTAGAACCGTTAGATTTTCAGAAATCAATGGTTGAGATTTTATTAATTATTTAGGTCTATCAGTCATCATGCTCTTGTTTACCTTTTAATATTGCCTAAGTCAGACCAAAATATTTTATGACAAAGCCTAAAATATTAAGTCTTTAATCCTAAGGGTTGAGTCTCGTCAACCTAGTGATCTCCCCATTTAAAAAATAACTTTATTTGCATGTGCACTATGTAGCCATCTTGTCATTTGTCGTGGGCATACCTTTTAAGCACTTGTTTTTAAGGACTCAAGTGTTGAAATAAATTTTAATTGTCAAATCAATGATAGTGATGAATTTAAAAATGATAAGTATGATGTCATACTCATTGTTTTCATGCTAAATTCTAGATATACTTCACCAACTTGATGTTCTTCATATCATTTATAATATATTTGGCTTTGATTTTTTTCTTCTCTATTCTCAATTTAATTGAGATATTATGGAGTCTTCATGGCATGTCATGCTACCCAAATGTTTTTGGGAGAAAAGAAGGGACAATGCATACGATAAATGAAAGGTGGCTATGGTTTCTAGAATTCCTTATGTGCAAGTTGAGGATGCTATAAGAATAATTGTGGGTAGGGGATGGCTTCAGAACAACCCTCATGCTCTATATTCTGAGGTAGCTTCGTCTTTCTTTTCCAATTGTATGGACATTTTTCTCAATAAATATTTGGTGAAGATGTTAGCAATATGTTATTTACAACCTTTCATTTATTATATTTCTTCATTGGAGTTGGCGCTAGAGAATTACAATTTTGAAAGTGGGTTAGCACCTATTGGTGGAATCTTCAAGAAAGAAAATTTGTATGCTTCTACAATACAGGATCTTTCCCTAGTTAATATGAGATGGGATCTGCTATGTGATACAAAAACTAAATCATTAAAGAGTTTGGAGTTTTGGAGGAAGGTTTTGGGTGATTCACTTTTCTTCTTGATTGTTAGTTTGTTAAATTTGATCCATGTTCTACTCAAACACCTGGTTGATGGCCTCAACTAATGTTACAAAAAGAAATAGTAATGAATTGTGTGATGTGTCACATGTCTATATTTTATTGTATAGCATAATAGTTCTTGTAATATGTACTTTGTGACTAATTTTTTGTCATAGTTAGTAGATTTTTTCCTTTTGGCCACACTGGTTATGTACTGTGTACTTCAGTCTTTAGCAATAGCTAATTAAATTAAAATACTTTTCATCACTCCATTCTTGTAAATCCTTTTTGCTTTGGTCAATATAAAAAATGTGGCTTTTAAAACTAATAGTAATTATCAACATATAGTTATGATCATAAGTGAGTGAAATTTATTGTGACTTATTAGTGGAAATTAATAGCTTTATATTGAAAATTACACAATGTATTGTAGAATTGTAGATGATGATGTCAATAATCCAGTGATTTAGTGAAACAATATTTGTAATGATTTCCTATCGTTTGAGTAGCACTGGCTATTTTGACAATTAATAGCTTGCCAGCTTGAGGTACAATTTGCATGTAGTCAAACTACTAGAGTCCATACATCAATCAAATTAAACATTTAAATTGTAAATGTAAGTATTAAGTTACATGAATCAATTAAGTTGGTTTTTTGGTTTGCGTGAATTTCAATTATAAATATACCCAACCTCACACATGACACGTGTGAGGTGTACATAGGTACTAGGCTAGTAGTGGCACTATTGGTAGAAATTTTGACCCATAAATAAGGATAGTGAGCACAACTAAAATCATTCGTTGAAGGCTAAAGGCTATACTACTGAGTGCAATGTTTGAATTGTCATAAGGGTTTTCATTTTGTAGGGTTAATAACATAATAAGGATTCAAGAAGAAGATGATGTAGTATAATTAGGGATACTCTAAATTCTCTTGCCTCTAGTTATGTAGTTACAAAGTAAAATACCAATTTCCTTCAAGTTTAGAATGGGTAGAAGTGGAAAGAAGTTGATTTCATTTACCAAACTTCTCAGACAGGTTTTGAACCAGGATGGAGAGTTGTGATGGAGATATGTGCTATCCCAGTGCATGGAAGTTGCAAGTACAAGATGGGAGCAATTTTACTACCCCTCATCATCTACATGTTTTTTATTCTCAAAGGGGATAAGTACATTTTGTATCTTCACAACTCCCGATTCCCCAGCATGGTTGGCCAAGGAAGCCCCATGAATTTATTTGTAGACACCATGGCCTACCAGACAAGTCCCATTCTTTTATTTTCAGAGAGCATCTTCTACATGGGAGCAATTTTACAACCTGTCATCTTCTGCATGAGTTTGGTTTTGAAAGGGGATAAGTACATTTTGTAACTTCACAAATCCCATTTCCCCAGTCTGATTTTCCTCGTTCCCCATGCATTTACTTTAAGAGCCCATCGCTTACCCAACAAGTTCCATGCATTTATTTTCAAAGCACATGGTTGACCTGAAAAGTCCCATTTATTTTCAAAGAAACATGTATTACATTTACATTTTCACCAGTGGTCTAGCAGAAGCTTGGCGCTTGCACTTACATTTGTATTTTTACTATGTAATAATGTGACACTGTAATTCAATTGTAATAAAATAAATGGTTGTGATATTAATGTGACATTGTAATTCATTTTATTAAGTCCTTTGTAAGTTAAGTGTTATTAATGTGACATTGTAATTCATTTTATTAAGGCCTTTGCAACGTTAAGTTACCAACCCCTTGGCCTTGATGTCAATCCTAGCACATTAAAGTTTAAAGCAACTTTAAAACACATGTTTATTATTTATATCATAAATTACTCAGCCATTCGATGAACATTTGGTGTATGGTTGTAGTTGCATTATGGAATGAAATGCACATACCACTAGGCTTGTGAACTTAAACCTTTGGAATCACCATATAATCGTTAAATTAACAAAGATCAACAGTTTAGAATTTCCTATCAATGTAGGAGTAAATCATAAATGGCTTGTTTTAAATGTTTTCAGCCATGTACTAATTGTGTAGTTTAGAAGTAACATGTACATGTTTCAGTTTCATTCACTTTAATGTTAAAAAATATCACTTTATATTGCTAAGTGATTTCATTTTGAAGTTAGAGGGTCAACACACGAGGAGATTTCAATCTTTAGTTCAAGCTCATTGCAGTGCACCACCATGTTCTAGGTTCCACAGTTCCACTTCCAACAAAGCCATTCCACTAACCCAATTTCAAGAATCAAAATCCAACTAAGTTAAAGAATTCTCGTGGCTACATTTCATCATTTGACGTTTCTTAAAATATTATTTTGTCAAACTTTGAAGTTTAGATTCAAGGTTAAGAGGCTTAAGAATTAAGAAAAATTAAGGAGGACTAATAAGGAATTCACAATTTCACATTGTATCAGCATGTCTACCACCAGTACCACTAGAGAAATGTTGGATAAAAAAATACATTATGCAAAATTGCTTAAAACCCTAGGTTTCAATAATCAATACCATGATATTTATGATCCTTAAACCTATGGTAGGCGTACCTCAAAACTTAAATTTTAAACTCAGAATAAGATTCCAAAGCAAATGCAAGTTAATAGTATCAGTGCACCATGGGTAACTGGATTGGGGTGCATGATGTTACATGAGGTTTTCCCTTGCCCAAATTTTGTCATGGTATGTGCCCTAAATTATGATGATAACAAAATCACAATTGTTAATAAAGATAGAAAGAAGAATTGTTATCCATTAATGCAAAAGAAATTCAAAAATTGTTGGGGTTTGTACAACCAAAGAATTTGGAAATGTCCACATTGACCTAGAAAAGCTTGCTAGTGATTATGAAGCAGTGGATGAAATGGAGAAAAATTCTTTCTTAAATAGAATAGTTCAGGATAGAAACAAATTGAAAGGTGATCATAAGCCTCCTTATGATTTGGATATTTTTAAACCATGGGTTCAGGATACTATTTCCATGCTAGCACTTTTCCTTAGACTACATAGAAATTTGGAAGTGGGTGCAAGCCTCCTTGAAATGGTATATAATATCCATTATGGTGTTCCACAAGTCAAATATAATTTTATTGGGAACATTGTAGAATCCATGCATAAACAATTTTTAATGATTGAAGGAGGTTCCACCAAGAAACTTAGATTCACAACCTACTTGTTCTATCTTTTTCTATTCAACTTTAGAGGAATGTTTCAGAACAACAAGCTTCAGATTCAACCCTATAGTAATGCTAAGGAAAATAAAATGGCTCTAGTATATGAATGGACCACTGTGATAAGGATGCATGAATCTCAATGGAACTACAGTCATTTTGTAGAGTACTTTTTGGATCCATTACATCAAGCAATTACAAATAGTCCAATGCCTAGAATGCCTATGTCATGTAGAAATTGCATTCAACTAGGAAAAGAAATACAATTGGTTGATTGGTACTTAATGGAAGAATATACTGTGCTAAGATTTTATGGATTAGGGGTACAACCATACAAACTTTCAATACATGTGACAGAAAGGGTTTTTGCTTTGGAATATGTAAGGAAGATGCAGAGTACTGATGAACTACATGCTTTACCAGTCAGCAAAAGAAGACCTTATTTCCTTTTTTACCTTTTTCATGCGGAGGGATCACATTCAAGATAAAAGCATTTAGTGTGGCATATAATATTTTGAAATCTTTTGATTTTGATGCTATCTGTCACTACCAGTATGATCCATGTGACACCATTAAATCAATGATTGTGCTCAATAAGAATGCTACAAGTAGAATTCAACATCAAAGTAAACCCTTGCTTGAAAACTTGAGAAACAAGGATTCTTGGGATGAGGTCAAAATAGAAATGAAGAAAAGTGTTGTTGAGAATGGTATTTCTTTTGAAGAATTGTTAACAAAAATTATGGCATTGCATTGAAAGACAATTAGGAGGTACAAGAATTTTTATGAAAAAATTTATAAACCATCTCGTAGAGTAAAAATGTTAGATTCTATAGAGAAAGAAGTTATAGAAAAAAATAGGCCACGATAAAAAAATACTACCTTTTAGTCTATGAGGAAGGAGCTAGGTGATCCAAGAGCTCTTGCAAAGTATGGAGATAACAAAGAAGATCATGAGTTTAGAAAATTAGGAATATAGAGCATCTAGATGAACAAGAAGATAAAGAAAGTGATGATGAATCTAATGATGATAGGGAAGAATAAATCCATGTCAATTTCAAACTTTGTTTAAGTGAGGCCATAAAAGAAGCATATACTATAGGAGCAGCCATAGCTGAAAAAAAGGGTTATGAAGGCACTAGTCCTTTCGGGTCCTAAAGACAAGGCCCTTAAATAGTAATAGATGTAGAGCATAGAAAACCAGTTGATAAATTTGGCCTTGGGGTTGAAGGTGAAAAAGTAGACCTAGGGCATACAAGTCAATTGGTTATAGCTTCAAATCCTCATCCTCCTGGTCAGGCACAATCACAACTAGGACATGCCCATAGTGGAGAGCTTAGTGCAACTAGCACTGCCTCTGGTGGTGATAGTATGGGTAGTAGTACTCGTAGTAGTCAACATTTGCTACAATAGAAAATTACACACAATAGGAAAACAACACAATATACCATAGAAACACCAAGTGAGCAAGGCATATAGAAGAGGTAAATGATTTGGATAGGTCCAAGTCACACTACCAGTGGATCCACCACAAAGGAATTATTTTCAGGAAATCCCCCACTACCAGTTAGTCTGGCTTTGACATCATTAGAAACTACAAGTACTCCTATTCCTTCACCATTCAAGAATTCCATTGTTCCTATGTCCCTAGGTTTTGATTACATTGAAGAGTTTAAAATGAAATCTGACATGAATAAAAAATAAAAGAAGCAACTAATGGAGAGTGTGTCTATTGTAACTTTAGAGCCTACAACAACCATGGTATTATGCACATTTTACACAAATAAAGAAATCATGGAGTACACAATTCTTGTTCCCACAGTTCAAAACAAACCAACAAATCAGATGGGTCCATCTGAATTCTAGGTGAACAATATTCAATTAGATTTTTATGGACTTAGAAATACTGACAAAATTAATGTATCAAAGAAGAACAATGAATTGGTGTACACATCATTGCTAAAGCAAGATAGAGAGAAAAATTGGTTGCAGACTCAAATTGAAAAGTTACAGGAAGACCTAGCAAATGAGAAAGCAAAGAGGAAAGTAACAGATAACAAGAGTAGTGAATTAGAAAAAATAATAAAAATATATGCCTCTGCATCAACAAATAAAGAGGATAAGTAGAATGAGACTGTAGTGAATGAACTAAAGGAAAGGCTAGATGAGAGCAACAAGAAATATGGTGAGGAAAATTCCACTTCAAAAAAATTAAGACTAAGGACTGTGAATCAAAATGTACAGTGGGAAAAAAAATTAGAGGAGACTGAAAAAGAAATCAAAGATTGGAGGAAGAGTTGATGGAAGCAAAAAATGAAATTAAGTCTTGTCAAAATAAGTTATCTACATTTTGTAGAGAAACAATGAGGCATATGACATTCAAAAATTATGGGATGAAATAATGCAAAAAATTGATCATTTTTGTGAAATGTTTCAATTGATTGATGCTATCAAACAACATCATAAGAAGCTCAACAAATATTTAGTGGACAACAAAAATGTGTTGACATTAGAGAAATCTACAAATCAAACTCAACAAATAGTCTACAAAGCTAGTGACAATGTTTTGAAAACAAAAGGGATTACTAATTGGCTTGCTACATCAATGGCATTGTCATCTATCTTTGAAAATTGTTTTAGAATGCGTGAAACAAAGGAATATTTGCATTTGGCTATAGACAAGATGAAGAAGGTGAACGGAAAGGTAAGGAACTTCATAGAGTTTTGTTTTCCAGAGGATTTTGACACAAATGAGTGATTCATTGGAAAGAATGATTTCAAAAAGAAGAGGGAGGATGAAATCAAGATTGATTTGGGCCAATTTCCTTAGACACCAGATGTGGTGAACTATTTAGATTCCATCAAACCATTGCTAACCTTGAATGAAAAATTGAGTGAAGAATCCAAGATAGGTTCCAATTTGAATCATGAATTGTTAACAAATCTTCAAGTTAAACATCAGTTAGAATAAATGGAATTTCCACAACCTCAACAGTGGAAGTTGCTAGAAAAGATGTTGCAGTGATTTGATTTTTGATAATATGAATTTCCAAGTTCCAACTTAGCTCTGTTCAAAGTTGTTTTTGAGAAAGATTTTGCATTGCCAATGCCTCTATGTATTCATTCATGTGATAATCAATAAAAAGCTCAAATTCATACTTCAGTAATGTGTTGATGTTCAATTATCGGTATTATTTATTTTATCATTTGGAGAAAATTTTTGGTAGTGGTTTCAACTACTAGATACACTTTAAATGATATTTTATGTTCATTTTTATATATGCTACTAATACTATTGTTTTAAATATGTTATTAACCATTGAGTTGAGTGATGAATTGTTGAGTACATGTTCAAGTTTTACTTTTAAAACAATTAAAATATTAACTATAAGGTGATTTTAATTCTAGGGATCTATAATCTTAGTGAAATTTCATTACAATTTACACATCAATACTCAATCTCCATGACTAATTATTAGATCCACTAAACATTTATATGAATTCATGCTTTAATCAAGGTAATTTAACTGGTTCATTAAACCAGAGCCAGAATTAAAACATACATCAATGCATAATGACAAAGAAGATTAATGAAAGATCATTGATTAGATTTCATTAATAAATCATGTAAAATGTAACAGCTAGAGAGACAATAGACTCAAAATAAGTGAGTAAAACATGCTTAGTCGCTAGTCCTCCGATTTTTATAACCTTGTCATGGAGTTCTAAATTTTCATAACTTCCCAATTCCCTAACTTGGTTCACTATGTTGAGTAACTGAGTTGCAAGTCTTTGTTGGTCACATTTGTAGTCGGTAGAGGATGAGAGAGTTATTTCAATATAGAAAGACAATGCTGAACTTCATGCATATGTAAATTTTGAGTTATGGTGTGTGGATTTATTCTACTTTTACTGAGTAGTTTGTTGGTGGATTATCTATTATTGGAATTGGAATGATAAATTTTTGGTTAGTTTCAAGGATGTGGTTACTATCACTCAAAGTCATGGTTTTGGTGGTTTTCCTAACCTTAGTCACTAGTCCTCATAGTTTTATAACCTTGTCACGGAGTTCTAAATTTTCATAACTTTTTGATTCCCTGACTTGGTTCATTTTGTTGAGTAACTGAGTTGCAAGTCTTTCTTGGTCATCTTTGTAGTCAGTGGGTCATAGGTTTTGAAAACTTTGAAACTTCAAACTTTGGTTCTAAGGTTCCAAGTTTCAGTGACCATGCAACATTATGGACTTATCTTTCCTTTCAAAGGCATTGTCATCTGACATTTCATTGAATGCTCTATACAGACTAACCTTGAGTTGTCTTTTCAGGAATTTCAAAAAGCATGTAGGTTTAAAGGATATCTTTTTGAGGAATGAAATTGAATGCCACATTTAATGCACATTCTATAAAAAATGATGGCATAAGTGGGTGGAAAATTTTTACTCATACATTTAGCCTGCATTCACGTTCTTTACCAAGGCCAATACTTCTCAAGTGCAAACATTCTATCTTTGCAATTTTTTGCTCATGCAAAGTGGAATTGAAAATGATTGGTCTGGCATCAAACACACGTCTTGTTGATGACATAAGTTGAGGTGGAAAAACTTTTTCTAATTTTTTTTAACTTCATTTTTTTCTTCTACAATCTACTCTTCTAGGTGTTTGTGTGTTTCTTTATGTGTTAGGAGTTCATGCAGTCCAGAATTAGAAATCGTTGGCTCATTGTAAGGGATACGGAGCTCAGACCTTTTAAGGTAGAAGAGTTTTGGGCATGCCTAGAGAGTGACGAAAAGTTTGAGATGGATATATAACTATTAGAAAGTAGTCCAACTCACACTGGAGGGTTTCCAGAAGTTGTGTTGAGTGTGGACTTAATAAGTGCATGTGCGAGAAGGTGCATTCTTGAGACACAATAAATTAAAGTTGCAGACGGGAATGTAATTGCAGAAATTTCTCTTGAAGTTGTTTCTCGCGTGCTAAGGATTCCAGAAAGGGAACCTATAAAAGACATGTTTGTCGCAGTGGCAGGTGAATTTTTTAAAGCGAATGAAGACTAGTGTAAGAACTCCATGGCAAAAACTTGGTTGAAGTATGAAAGGAAAGGTAAGTTTCAATTGTTGACTAAACTCAAAAGAGAGAATTTTAAAGAAAAAACTATAGATGCTATTGCTTTATTGCACCTTGTTGTTGGGAATGCACAATTTGAGTTATTTAAGGATTGGATGTGTTGGTTTATCTTGATAATCTGTTATGAGAACATTTTTAATGACTAGGATAAAGCTATTTGCTTCCATTTGAATGAGAAATTAATTAATTTCCATAAGACTACTAATTTTTGTATGTGTTGTTGCCTGAGGTACAATGTAGCTAGTTAGAGGTCCTTTTGGCCTGGGTTGGAGCTGCAAGGAACCCCAGCTTCTAATATGCCTATGTATAAACTCTTTCCTCGGTTCACTAAACAATTTGGAATGGGTCTTTTTTGTCATGTTAATGATGTACATTTTTAATGGAGGCCATGAGGAATCTAGATGTAAATCCAAAAATGAGCCTTTCCCTTGAATCGATTTCTCTTGTATCAAATTTTGGGAGTTTTTGTATCCAATTTGATAAGTTTTCCTATTTGAGAATAGGGGGTTTTGAGAAAACCCCATTGAAATTACCTCAATATCCTAAAGATTTACTGATATTTCTGGAAGTTTGTTGATAAATGGCCATGGTTAATATTAATTATATGAGCATGGGGAAACGAGGGTATGTCTTCCCATTGAAGACCCCTTCTTTTATGTGCAAAACAAACTAGGTGGCCAGGGGAGCTAAAGGAGTTCTCAAGGAATATAACCTACAATATCTGTCTATGAGAGCTAATTTTGAGAGTAAAGTTTTTGTGAAGCAAAATCTCTATGGAGGAGGCTTATATCGACATCACCCATCTATCAAATATTTCTAGGAAGATTGTGTCAATGAGAATGAAGTTTTGAGAGGAGAGTATATGAGGCTAACACTAAACCAAATATAAGATTTTAGTCTGTCATTTCAGATTCCTAAAATGTAGCTAAGGATTCAACAATTAGAAATCCTAGATATGAAAAATTTCTTGATAAATCCAACCCTAGAGTTGATTGGAACCAAAGTAAAATTTTAGATATGAGGGTGTGTGTTGCCCCAATTCTTTAAAGAACCCCGAATTGGTTGGATGGGAAATGGTGGTAAATTGTTAGTCCTATTCAGGAGCCTAAGTCATCATAGAAGAATGAAAAGGGGTCTACATTATTATTTTTGTGTTTGCCATTCATCTATTTAATCTTTATTTGCATTTAATTGATATTTTCTACATACAATTCCTAACAGTGTATCATCGGAGAAACCCTTAGTTAGGTCTGAGTCTAGTGAAAATTTTCAGCCAGGAAGTGATGGTGATAGGTCAAAAGAAAATGTCAAGTTGAAGACCATCTAAGAACAAGATAGTGTATTTTCTCCTACGCCTAAGAAGAAGACCAATCAAGAACAACTTGTGCCTACAGATTCTAAAGCTATCTTTCAATAGATCATTGAAGATAATATTTTTCCTCCTTTGTCTGAATTTCCCTCTTCTCCACCTCCAGATAATAATCCACCTATCACTCCAAACACCCCTAAAGAAACTATTAGTGGAAATAAAGATTTTGATATGGTAGTAGCCTCCCCAAGATGGCTGAAAAAAGCAGTGGAGAAGAAGAGAAAGCATATTCCTACAATGACAGTTGGAGTGGATATAGTTGTAAAGTTACTTTAAAGCTCTTCAAAACCTAAGAAAGCTAGGAGGATGTCAGGGATGGTGACTAATGCTACTTTTGGAAATCAAATGTTAGAAATTGTTGAGTCTATGAAGGATTTAAATGAAGATGAAATAATGGAGGCGAACTAAAAAGACATGCATATTGATATGGGGCCTCCAACACTGGAAGGTGATGTGTACCATGTCAATTATTTAGTCAATGTCCTGATTAAAAGAGTGAAAGAACAAAGGAAAGAAAATATAAAACTGAAATCACAAGTCCTCACGTTGGGTAACTTTATTTCTTCCATGGCCACTCCTCCTACATCTGATGAAGCCTCAAGTTCTCAAGTAGAGGGAATGGATGTGCTCACCATACAAAAAATTAAAAATAATTTGAGCTATTCCAAATTTGTTTGTGAGGGGATCAATAAAATATCTCAAGAGGCTATCTTCTTTTTGAATAAATATGTTCTCTTTTGCACTCAAGTTATTAACAGTAGGAAGGACTTAGTAACAAATATTCAGTAGGTTAGAAAAGATCAAACTAGTCTCTATGTTCTCTCTTAAGAAATGAAAGAATTAATGTCTGTGGATTAGAAGATATTAATTGGTGAGAAATTTTGAATAATCCTAAGGAGCTAGACCCTTCCTAGTCTGATTCATTGGAATGGAAATTGAATATATATGATAATCTAGTGAAGGAAATTAATAAAACACATGATCAATATTTTGAAATGTTAGGGGAAATTAAAGAAGATTGTCGTATTCTAGGAGTGGAAATTACTGATGAGTTTGATGAAAGAATTCTAGATATAAAAGAGATCTCTTTGAAGTTTAGAGAGATATTCAATAAAGAAATAGTTGATCCTGCTATAGTGACATGGGAGTCCTTCTCGAAACTCAATGGAATGTACATCCACCTGAAGTCTTATAAATCTGGAGAAGAGAAAAGATCTAAGATGTTGGTAGAGTCTGAAATTGCTTTGGGAAAATGGAGAATCAGGTTACAGATTACTACAGTGCCAAGGAGCAAGGACATATTTGCAATTTTCACCAAATATCAAGATTATAGGTTCAGGATGAGGGCACAAGAAAGGACATTGGAACATGAAGTGGTTGAATTTCAGGAAGATGAAGAAGATGAGGTGGAAAAGTGATGCATAGTTATTTTTAGCATTTCATGATACTTTCTTTAATTTTAGTTCTTTTAAGTTGAAGACTTTTAATTTTTGGGTGCGGTTGTCTTCAAGAAACCATTACCATAGAAAATCGGTTTATGCTTTAAATATGGGTTTGGTCGATGCAGTTAGGATCTTTTGGGAAAAACTTTGATTTTCCTCATTAGAGCAAAAACTCTTTTATGCTTTCAAGTTTCTTTTATAGTTATCTTTCAATATAGAAACTCATATGGTGAAGTTCATCCAGACATAATCTTTGTGTTGCAGTGTATGTATTTATTTATTTTATTCTAAATATATTTCCAATGGTTATCTATGTTGGTGTTCTAGATGTTTAATAGATTTCATTGCTATTAAATTTTTATCTTTGAATGAATGCTTATGGCAATGATTGATTTCAGTTAAAGAAATTTATTAGTTCTGAAGTGATTCAAGTGTTTGTTCTTTAGTTTATAGTTTGATATCGGCATGCCTTTCAAAGCTTTCTAGTTAAAACCAACCCGAATTTCTATTCATTGCATATCATAAAAGGTAGTTGTCACCTTGTAAAATAAGTAGAGAATCAGTATGAAATTTAGGTGATTTGGTAGTTTAAGCTTTTATTGTTTAAGTTGTGTGGATGCCTTCATAAGTTATTTATGTTGAACTGTTAGCTTCTACTAGCTTATAAGTTATGGATGTTGAACTGTTAGCTTCTGCTTAAGGAATGGATTGATATTCCTTTCAATTATTTATCAAAGATTATGTGAATGGTAATGCAATAGGAATTTATTAGTGTGATAAGTGTTGTTCTTTAAAAATGATGCAGAATCACATATCAAATTCAATACCATGGAATACAATATTTAAAATATTAAATATCACAATTTCATGGAATACAACATAAAATATTATCAACTACAGTTTGGAATATGATTCATGAAGTGCAATATAAAATAAAATATCATGAAGTGCAATGATTCACAATTTTATTGAATACAATATAAATGTCATCAACTACAGTATGGAACAATGGAAATTGAACCATGAAGTGCAGTGTAAATACCTAAAAGTTGTTATTTCTCTTCCATTTCCCAAATAGATTCAGGGTCCTCAAACTAACGTTCATCTTGAGATAAACTAAAAGAGTCATCTTGAATTTGATTTTGAGTCTGCTCTTCATTTTCTTCCGCTTGTGTCTCAAATTCAACATTCGTTGTGTGATTTGTGTCAATGTCATCTATCCTAGTCCCACTGCCACTGCCACTACCACTAGTACCAGCATTTGGAATTGAAATATTACACAACCTGGTCCTTCTTCTTTCACATGTAGACCTCTATATTGTGAGTGCCCTTTCAAAAGGAAAATTAAAGACATTATACGTAGTTCCTTTCAACCTCAAGAAATTTTCCAAATTATTTTCTAGTTTGTTTCTTAACTTTGATTTCAAAAACCCCAATGTACTGAAAACTCTCTCATCCTTCACTGACCCCAATATCATTGTTTGACATAAATCAACGAGTTTGAAATATTCTAATATCAAACCACACAATATTTCACTCTGACCTAAGTTTTTCCAAACCTTTTTTATTGATCATGGTTCAAAGGCCTTCTCCATGCCCATGGATTTATACTGGTCCCCCATAGTTGTTGTAAAACTCCTAGATTGTTTTCTAAGCTTAGCTTCATTTAAAATTCCTTCTATTTTCTGCTCATTATATGTTACACTTTTCAAAAATTATTCGATCAATATTTTTACTTGATCATGAAAATATTTTGGTTCTCTTGGATTTCCCAAAATTGAGGATACACAATACTGATGGCTTCAAGTAT
The DNA here is from genome assembly GCA_007258455.2 of Sequoia sempervirens. Classification (NCBI taxonomy): domain Eukaryota; kingdom Viridiplantae; phylum Streptophyta; class Pinopsida; order Cupressales; family Cupressaceae; genus Sequoia; species Sequoia sempervirens. The sequence continues at coordinate 36,074,943 of VDFB02252616.1, forward strand.
TTTATGTCGAGGGAATCTTTCACGAATCTCTGAGGAAAGAGATTTTGTAATTTCCTCCAAATTATCACTAACATATTTAACAGTCTTTAAAATCTTCCTCGTTAACAACTACTTCTTTGGTAGAGCACCTGGTTGTCTTACAATGGTACATTGGTATCTCATATCCATGTACACAGACACATAAGTTCTTCCTAGATTTAAACTATAAATAATTATCAAGATTATTCAAATCAATAATTTTTGGCCACATGAAATAATTTGGGCCTTCTTGTGTTAGATCTAGATATAGATGATCGAGGGCCAAGCATGTATGTTTATGTAGATTGGCATATTCATTAATATGTTTATGTAGATTGGCATATTCATTAATATACATAGTTCTATCTTGGGCTTTCTTCACAAGATTGTTCATCACATCCAGCATGGGGAGAAGACTAGCTAAAGTCAAGAGTGTCTCTATATCACTTAACGTAGGTAAGAGGTCAACAGCTTTATCTATTGTGTTGTGATGCTCGTACATCACTCCAATCAAGGATTGATATTCTGAAAGAACTAATTATGCTAGTCCATGCAGGGATATCCATCTAGTATCGACATCCTTGAGAAGATTGTTTCTTGGTATTCCCTCAACAAAATTTTGAAATTCTACAAAAATTTTGGGACTTCGACAAAATTATGCATGGATCTCGTGGACTATATTTTTAAATTTTTATACTATAGGAAACTTGCTTACAATTTTGAACACTAAATTTATTTTGTGGTTCATGCAGTGAATGCCAAGCATGTATGGCACACAAGTACTTTCTAACTTTGTACAAACACCGGTCCTTTGACCTTGCATCACTATAGCTCCATCAACTCCTACACACACCAAATTTTTTGGCAATTGTCAACTCATCCATACCTACAATTTCATTCAAATATTTCTTGATTAGTTAAAATAGATTTTGTGATGTTGAATTCTCCTTCATTTTATGAACACAGAGAAGATGAGATTGCCGAACATGTCATTTTATAGTATACAAATGCATACATACCCAAGAAGTATTGTACACCACAGTAACTTCATCTAAAGATAATGCAATGAAATTTGACTCTTTTACTTTCTCCTTTAAATATTCCTTTTCAACTACAGCAAGACATTTTTTTGATTCCCATCCAGTGTTTACTGACTAATGTGAGAAGGGATAGTGAGGATATTAAAAAAAGATAATAAACTAGAATACTCTGGGTAATCTACCATAGGATGCCCTCTGGACAAAATATGAAAAACAACACTCATCTGAATAGTTTTTGACATATTTGTTTCTTCCATTGCTTTTCCAAATTGAGCCTCAAGTGTACCTTTACATGTAGCAATATTCAACATTGTTTTTTCATGCTCTTCATAATCTGCAGCATACCTAACATGAAGAAATTATTCCCTTTATTTCCATTGTACGACTGATTGTTCCTTTCCCTCTATTATTTTTTGTTCATAAACTTTACCAATATTCTTTTCTATAGTGTCAATCTTTAGCTGCATTATCTTGGCTCTTCCACATTTCCAACTACTAATTGTACATTTGGCCAATGTTCCCTTTTCAATATTGTTTGCATTCTCAATCCCCACTAGTACAATGAACATGGGTTCTTTGACAACGAACCAAGTTGAAAATTCCTTGTCATTTACCACTTGCACCCCACTTTTGATTTTCCTTTTCTTTTCTTGCTACCAACATCATTCTCATCCAAGTCAATTATCTCATTTTGGCTATCTAGTGTATCCCTTGGAACATCTTCTGCAGTATTTCCATCCTCATTTGATATATTTAACTCGATGACAATCTCACCTTGACCTTCTAGTGGTGGTGAGGTATTGTGAATGCCCTCTTCATTAATATTTAGTGGAAGAGTTAATGATGTAGCTACATCTTGACCTAATGGATTAGACGCTTTGACAATTCCAATGTAAGACTATATGGTATGTCTAAGTTTTGGGCATTTTGATGGCCTTCTAGTCTCTTCAATGAAATTTTCTTCACCACCTTGAGGAGCAACAGGAGCCTTACCCTTGCTACTCGAGTTGCTTAACATATTGATCTCTCACTTCGAATAAAAATTGGAAAAAAATGTCTTCTTGTTTAAGAAGGATAGAGAATATAGATCCCATTCCCAGACTCAATGTCATCTTTAATACTAAAGCAAGAATGGAAAAAACATAAAGAAAAATGATTATTATAACTAATAACTATGAATAAATGATCACTTACCTTTAAGTCTACATTTTTTTCTTTCGCTAACTTCTGAATCGAGAAGTAGAACCTCAGAACCAAACAAAATGTGTAAGAATAAATGACACTTTCAATTGTATTTATATCAATCCATGATTCCATATTTGGAAAATTCCATGAGATTTTTAAATGGTATATTAAAATTTTGGAAAATCATGCGTGCTTATACAACGATATGTTGTAATTTTCAAGGAAAAAGGTATCCTCAAATGTAATTATTTTTTAATGTTATTGGCGAAATAGGTCCTCATACACAACTATTTATAAATTTTAATTGGTGAAATGGGTGTTCACAAGAAACTATTTGTAAATTTTAATTAGTGAAATGGGTCCTAATACAATGTTGTTTTAATAGTATTGGTGAATATGTGGGTGTTTTATTACATGCTTTCGAGATTCTAAGGAAAATATAATTAGTTGATCGATTTGAAACGTGTAGTTTGTTATGGAAATTTTGTTGCTTAAATATGCCTCATAAAAAAAACTCATTGGTGTATACATCTAAAAATGCTCATGATTAAGCTTGTTAATTAATTAAATATGAATTATTTAATTAATTCTCCTAAAGTCATCTACATATAAATAAATTTAGTTATTTATTTATATTGTTCATTTTCTAATTCTTCTACCTTAATTAAATAAATAATTTTATTTAATTATTGACATTTCACATATTCCTCTTAATTAAATTAAATAAATATGATTATTTATTTTAATTATCATATCATTCCAAAGTTTGAATACTCGAATATTCAAATAACGGAATATTCTCTTCATCCCATAATCAAATTATTTAATATTTTCCTCTCACTCTAAATTCATTTCTAAAACATAATTAAATACAATTTATTTAATTATGCGAATTTCTATATCCGTCTTCACTTCTAAATTAATTAAATTTATTTTATTTAATTCTAACTAATTCTAACTCATTCTTCAAAATGACAATTTTCCTTTGGATCTCAATGACGGCAATCGAAGGAAAAGGGAAACCTTCTATCTCCCTCATCCGCTTTCAAAAATCTTCAACCGTCAATTCTAACAAGCTTAATCTGGGTCGTTAATCAAATTAGCCAATAAAATCCATTCTAAAACTCTATAAAAGTCGATACAAATCCAAGCTTTGGTTACCTACGCATACATATGAAAATGCACGAACGTACATGCAATCAACTTATACAATCACAACCTTTTAGCATCACAGCCATACTTTCATCTTAGCATAGCCTTGCATTTAGCGTAGTGTGCATTTTTAAAAAAATATCGTTCTTTAACTATTCATTTTGTTGAGCTTGATCTGCTGATCTAAGAGCCATTGGAAACAACAAAACGCTGGAGTTAGAGAGAGATAGGATGATTTCAGGGAAGCTGCAATCATAGTTTGCTTATTTTGTTTTCCTTTTCAGTTTTTCTAATTTAATGTCTTATTGATATGTGTTTGAATTTCATTTAGATTGATACATTTTTCACTCACACATAAAATGGCACCCACTGTGGGGCTCGAAACCACGAATTTAACATTCTCTACAAGTTTTTTTGACAATTTCCGCATTCTGGAGTCAGCTTTTGAAAAAAAAAATTGGCATTTAAGCGCATTCAACATTTTTTGCAGCACATACGGTGTTTTTGACTCTTTTGTTTTGTAGGATTCTGGAGTGCATATAGTCACTATTTTGGCGCATATAGTAACTATTTTAGTGCATATAGTAACTGTTTCGGCGCATATAGTAACTGTTTCGACACATATAGTAACTATTTAGGTGCATATAGAATCTTTCCTTTGACACACAGTAACTATTTTTAAGAGCATATTACACTTTCTTGTGGCACATATACTTTATGTTTCATATACCTTCTTTTCTAGCACATATACCTTTTGTTCTGGCGCATATACCTTTTGTTCTGGTGCTTATGGTTTGTAACAAAAATACAGAATTCTGAGTCTGATGCCTTCCATAGATAGAATTCTTTTTCATTTTCTAGATTTTAAAATGAAACAATCCTAAGGTAGACACATCTGGATAAAATGAAGCAATCTAGGATAGTCACCACACAATGATCTGGCAATTAAAATTGAACAAACTTGTTTTTCTATGCAACATCTTCACTTAGATAGATCATTGTGATTTGGAATTTAAAAAGAACATATGTTTGCTTTGTCTGTTAGGTCTATGCTCTCCCCTTAAAGGTGATCAAAATACCAGACTTGCCTATTCAATTTCATGAAGTTTTACTACTTTAATTACATCCATTAGAGAGCTTGCCATAGTGGAAAAAAGTACTCACCCTACGAGAACAACTCAAGTGGGTTCAAGCCAAAGCCAGGCTATTCCGCCCCACTATAAAATTTAAAGCAAATCTGGGGAAAACCTCTTTTGCCGGTAGTGTGCATGATAACCATCCCCAAAACCTTTATTCTAAAGGTTGGGAGGTCTCCTGAGGGAGTTTATTATTGCCGCACCGAACGGAAATCCTTACTACGAACCTAGTGTAGTGGCTAGCCAAAGTCATTTTTTGAACATTCTAATAATCACAATGCAAGGGGAGGGAAGAATCTACCCCCAAGACACTCACCATATAACTGCCAAGGACCGTTTGCTTAGGGGATCCGGTATCCACTTCCGTAACTCTGAGTACATGCCTAGAAAAGACAAAATCACAGGCACCCCTTCGGGGGTGACACTGTTGTGTGAGTCAACGTAGTTCTAAGATGTGGGTTGTTGATTATTAGAATGACTTACTTGAGCATTAAGAGTGAGTCTGCTTGAATTGTCTTTCATATGCAAAACCTATGAAAACATTTGTTGAAAACATTTTCTTGATCAAACACTTCATGTTAGTATAGGGCTTTAAGAACAATTGTTTTCAAAAATGTTGGTTGTGTCTTCCATCACATTAATTCAGATAGAAAGATCATCCAAAATGAATATGAAGAACAACAACTGAAAGAATTCAAAAGTTATTTATACCTTTGTTTCAAAAACATTCCCATGCTTAGAGATTGGAAATCAACAAAATTTTCCAAGAAATTAGTTTCCAAAAGAATCAAAAAACCCAAGAAAACATTAGGATACAAGAAAACATTGCAAAAGAGAAAATTCTTGTACAAAATTCGACACGTCTTGCTTCATTACTGAGGATTTCTTCATAGATACCAAGACTTTGTTAGAGGATTCACTGATGAGTATGTTATAGATCCCTTAGATTCTCGAGCTTATTATCAGAGATTAGCTCTATCACAAAGGAATTATCATAATCAACCTCTTGAATTTGACAACATACCACAACCTTCTATAGAATATCCTTCACATCCCAATCAAATCCTTCAGTGATTTTGGAACCTTTCTTCGAAAACAAAGATCAAAACTTTAAGAGTGCATCTCTCAAACAAATTTCTAATTATTGATTCAACTTCCCCAACAGGATTCTGACATCCTTCATCATTGGAAGCCACAATCAAAAATTAGGAACATCTTAGATCAAATCACAAGATTTCACATCTTATTGGATCAAGATATCATCATCATTGCACTTGTCAAAACTAGGATCTAAGTTTAGAAGAATTTTTCAAAATCATATGCCTATCTTCACAAGATCCCAATTCAATAAATTGAAGGATGAAATCCAACAAGAAGGTTATACTCAAAACGTTCAGGAAGAGGGTGAAAGCAGCAATCCTCTTTACATCATGAATCATAATCCACTTTTTGACAAAGATACGAATAACAGAGAAGAAAATTCGTTCCACCAATACAAAGACATGAACAAAACACAGATAAATAGTGATGAGGAACAAGATGAAGAACATCTTAGAGAGGTTGAGAAAGATCCAAAATTTCACAAAGCCATCAAAAAGATCTTGTTGTGAGATAAAGAAAAATATTTTCGCTATCTAGCCGAACAAGGGGCTAAATTGCCTCATGACTTCAATACTGAAAAACTTGAAAAACAAACCTGAAGAGACACCCCTATCTAATCTTAGTGCTTTGACCCAACAAATCAAGGCACTTCAAGGACAAGTTAAAGAATTACAAGGGGGAACAACCACAAAGAAATATACTCTAGAGGACATTTGTCCTTATCCTTTCGATCGAAGTATTAACATGATTCCTTTTACCAAGCATTGTGAAATGCCAAAATTTGATCGATATAATGGGAAATCGGATCCAATCGATCATGTTAGAGACTTTTGAAACATGACATTGGAATTCGCTCACGAAGACACTTACTTGATGTGATTGTTTCCTAGGAGCCTTGGAGTTCACTCTATGGAATGGTTATCTAAGATTACACCTCCCATCAGGACATTTGAAGAATTAATCAACTTATTCATACCACAATATGCCTGCAACATACAACACTAGATCACCATGATAGATCTTTGAAAAGTTGCACAAAAACTGGGCGAATCTTTCATTACATTTCTTTAGAGATGGAGAAGAATGTTCGCTAGATATCCATGCCCTATTCCTGAAAAGGAAAAGATGGTTACCTCAATTAATAGTTTAAATTCAGAAATGAGCTATCATTTGAACTTACATTGTCCTTCTTCTTTTGAGAAAATGATTGAAGATGCCATAACAATTGAAAATGCTTTGGTCAAAAGAGGAATAATAAAACATGACAAAGACAATCCTAGCTCATCCAACCATCACAATAATCAGGAAAAGTCTAAATTCTAGAATCACAACAAAAATATGGTGAATGAGGGTTTTTTTTTATGCGAATCATGCCTCGACCAAGCCATTTGTCCTCAGTACTCCAAACATTCACAACAACAATGTCAACTCAATTGCAAATCATGGAAATAATCCTCCTCCTCTGAGGAACAATATAAATCAACACTCTACTCCCAATCAAGGGACTTCCAACAACCAAGGTTACCGAGGAACCAATAACAATCATAATTCCTTAGGGAACACCTCGAATACAAATCCACAAAAAAATTTCATTCTTCTCCAATAGAGGAACTTTCACTTCATTGGGTCAATCTTTAGAATCTGCATTCAAAGAGTTGATGGCCAAAAATGTCATTACTTTTCCGCCTCAATGAAATTATGAACCCAGTATAAAGCCTCCATCATGGAATGAGGCATACTATTGTGATTATCATCGATGCAAAGGTCATCACACAAATAACTGCCAAGCCTTGACGAATGCCATTCAAGACTTAATCGACAATGACATCATTACAATAGAAGGACATCAACAATCCAACGCAGACCACCAAGCATTTCACAACCCTTTTCCAAACTATCAAAAGGGTGAGTCTTCTAAAAAAAATGTGAATCATATCAATGATGATCATATAATCAATCATCTCTACATAGACGATGAGTGGGTAAATGTCATTAAAGTCAACAAGAAGGGGGAATATAGAGAAATCAATGCAACAACAAGAGTGCAAGCTAAAGTTGTCTTAAATGGTGCTTCTTCAAAATCCACTGAACCTCCACCTCAACATCAATATGATTTGGTCAATCAACTTCGAAAAACCCCCACTCAAATTTCTATTCTGGAACTATTGAAGATTTCCCCAGCCCATAAGGAAATTCTCGAAAAAGCCCTCATTGAAATGAATGTATCTACTGATTTGGATGTGAACCAATTTCAAGCCATGGTAGGACACTTGTCCTCACCCACTTTCCTTTCATTCTTTGAAAAGGATGACGTTTCCATAACTCATCCCCATAATTCATCATTGTACTTAGAAGTCATGGTTCACAAGTTTCATGTCAGACAAGTTCTAATAGATGGAGGTACTAGTTTAAATATATGTACTATGAAGTTGGTTAAAGCTTTAGGATTTTCTGAAGACTCCATTGATTTCAGAAGAAACATTACCATAAAAGCTTATGATGATGAAGAATGAGCATCCAAGGGTCTAATCATGCTACCAATCAGAGTGGGCCCTGTTATCAAGAATACTTTCTATCAAGTATTGGACTATGATCTTGCATATAACATCTTGTTGGGTCATCCCTGGATCCATGAAATGTAAGCTGTCCCATCAACCTATCATCAACGTCTTAAGTTTCCTTATGATGGACAAGAAATCACGATAACAGCTAATAATTTCAATATTCAAACTTGTGCCAACATAAAGGCCAGTCAAGATACTTTGGTTCCTAACAATCGAGAAGCTCATACTAGTACTTCTCTAAAGCTTGACACACAAATCAGTCAATTAACCAATAGTTTTGACAAGAAATTAAAATTCAAGGACCATGGAGTTGGAGAGTACTCTCTTTGTCTTTCCAATTTACCTACATCACCTCAATCACATGGACAACCATCTATTAGGGAACATCAAATATCAGTAGCATCAACATCAAAGCAACCACCAATAGAGCCAATTACAAAATTTAATGGACAATTCATCAAAGAAAAATTCCCCATGGAAAATCCTGAGGATACAGTTTTTCTAAACTGGCTCTATAAAGACAAATATGAAGCATTCATTAATGTCAAATTACCCACAGACAAATATGGAAAAGGGTACTTAATCATGTAGAAGATGGGCTATGATAAAGGTCCTATTAAGGAGTAGTCGAACCTATTATTGGAAAAAGGAAAGAAGGAGTAGTCGAACCTATTCACCTCCATGGACTTGCTACCAAAGAGAAAACTAGATTGGGTTATGATACTCACTCCAAAGAAAGCACATCCAAACAACTACATGGCACTATCTTCACATTGCAAGAAGGCTCAGATTCACAAAAAGCATGTTTGGCAACAGTTCAAAACTTTGTGGATAACAATTCAGATACAAACTCTACTGAATATGAATGGGACACCATTTACAATGATGAATTCCGGAGGGATAAAGAGGTTGATGTAATACACCAATATGCCCCAACTCTAATTGAAGGTGAAGGGTCAGGGTCCCAACCACAAGAATCTAAACCACAAATTGACTATGATTCTAGTGAGGCTTAGTCGGATCTAAATGAACAAGACTATCATGAGGACAATTTATTACATTAGTAGAACACTGACAAGTCATGAGCTCAACTACACTTCTATTGAGAAGGCTTGTATGGCAGTAGTTTTTGCTTCACAGAAGTTTCAGCATTACATGTTAACCCATACAATCAATTTGGTTTCAAACATTGATCCACTCAAGTATTTATTAAGCAAAGCATCATTGACCGGAAGGTTAGCAAAGTGGGTAATGATTCTAAGTGAGTTTGACATCCATTATGTCGATCGCAAGGCAATCAAAGGACAAGTTATCGCTGATCAATTAGCTAAAGCACCACTACAAGCAGATCATCCCCTGCACATTGAATTTCCAAATGCTGATGTCTTTGTTGCAGAATCTAAACAAACATGGTCCTTATATTTTGATGGTTCTTTCACTCAACATGGATCGGGGGCAGGCATCCTTTTCATCACCCCTCAAGGACACACTATTCCTCAATCATAAAGGCTGATGTTTCCATGCACCAACAACATAGCTGAATATGAAGCATTGATCACTAGGCTTAAAATAGCACTGGAATGGAGGATTACAGAACTACAAGTATATGGCGACTCATAGTTAGTCATTTATTAGATCAATGATGATTATCAAACCAAAGATGACAAATTGTTACCATATAAAAAGATGGTTGATGACTTCAAGAAGTACTTTGTGGACATAAAATTCACACAAATTCCAAGGCTTGATAACAAAGTAGTTGATGCCATGTCTATGACTGCATCATTGCTACAACTCCCAGAAACTCGAGTTCGTTATGAATTTTTGGTGGAACAATCATTTACACCTACTTATGATACCCCTGAAAGTCAAATCATTTTCCATTTGGTCAGATCTAATTCACCTTGGTATGGAAAAATTTATGCCTACCTCAAAGATGATATCTTACCACCCAATTTATCCTGTAACCAAAAAAGCAATTTTATCTACCAATCCACTCACTACACTCTCATCACTGACACCCTTTATCACCGTGGTCTTGATGGTACTCTACTCTGATGTCTTGAACATGAGGAATCTAACAAAGCTTTACAAGAAGTTCATGGTGGCATCTGTGGTACTCATTCAAGTGGACTGACCTTATCCAAGAAATTGATTAGAATGGGTAACTACTGGCCTACAATGGAGAGGGAATCATTCACTTTTGTGAAAACATGCTCCAAATGTTAGATTCATGGGAATCTCATTCATGCTCCTACACAGGAACTTCAACCATTCACGCCAACCTGGCCATTTTCTCAATGGGGGTTAGATCTAGTGGGCAAGATTCATCCTTCTTCATTGAATGGGCATAAATTCATCATCACAACTACAGAGTATTTTACCAAGTGGATTGAGGCAATCCCTCTTACTAAAGTTATCGGCAAACAAATATCATCATTCATACTCAACTATATTATTTGTCAGTATGGCATTCCCAACTCCATTATTACAGATAATGGACGTCCATTCAAAAATCTGGATGTTGATGAACTTTGTGAGAGATTTCACATTTAGCATAGATATTCAACACCTTACTATCCATAAGGGAATGGCCAAGCAGAGGCCTCAAATAAAACAATCTTGAAAATCTTGAAAAATATTGTGAATGATTCAGGGAAGGATTGGCACGTTCAACTCAATCCCGCTCTATGGGCCTACAGAACCAATGTCCGCACACCAACAGGAGCAATGCCATTTGCTCTTGTCTATGGAGTAGAAGCCATACTACCTCTAGAAGTTGAGATTCCCTCACTCAGGGTATCATTGAAAGGTCTTACAATGGATGATGAATACAGAGTTTCCCGACTCCAAGAGCTTGAACTCCTAGATGAAAAGAGACAAAGAGCAGCTAATCATCTAAAAGCATATCAACAAATGATGTCTTGCAGCTATAATCACAAAGTAAACCCTGTACCTTTCAAGTGGGTGATCTAGTTCTGAAACAAAACCCACGCAATCAGCAGGACAGAGAGAAGAAAGGAAAATTTGAACCAATTTGGCTAGGTCCTTACGTGGTTATCACAATCTATGGTTCAGAAGCCTACAAATTATCAATGCCAGAAGGGGACCTATTTGACGAGCCTATCAATAGCATGCACCTGAAAAAATATTATGTCTAAAGTGGTTATCAAAATCAGAAAAAGTCCTAAAAAAATTTAAAAAAATCAAAAAAAGTCCTGAAAAAATCCAAAAAAATCCAAAAAAGTCCTGAAAAAAATCAAAAAAAAAGAAAAAGTCCTTAAAAAAAAAGAGAGAAGAAAAAGTCATAGGGTGAAAACCTGGCGATAGGCAGTCTATTGACACGAAAAATGCAATAAAAATAAATAGTGAAAATCTGGCAAACAGACGCTATTTGTAGCTTTCCATCTATTAGTTCATGTTCTGCACTTAACTTTTCACATTCCTTTCATGCATCCTTTTCATCATCTTGAGGCCACACCAGCACCATGCTATCATCATTTACTTTGAGCGATAACATCTTACCATGGCTTGATTATTGTACATATTCATTTCCACAAGTTGTGTCAATACCATGGGCAAACATGGGCATACTGGGGGCAATCAACTTTCAAGTTCTACCAAAACAATGAGACAATGACATCGAAGCCAATCATACAAAAACAAAACAACCAAATCAAACCAAAACATCAATCATTGATCCATATCACACTAGCTTTCAATTGCGTACCTTATCATGACTCATATCTAGATGATCTATAATCTGAATAATGTTTGGAATAACAGTATTTCATTTTTGAACAATGGTTGTTTAATTTTTGATATCATTTCTCTAGAGCACACTCGATGATGTACTGAACTAGAGTATCAAGGAAAGAGAATGATTTTTCTTTGTCTGCTATCTAGAGGTTAATCATTTATCTGTTGCAAATATGTCGTGAGATGTGATAATTTATCATTGATGACAATTCCAAATTTGCATCAAATGGTGGTTAGTCTTTGTTTGTTCATGCAAGAAATGCTCAAGTCATCTCGGTTCAATTATACCTAGATGCTTGTGTTCACTTGCTATATCAAAAATCATGAAAGTTGTACTCAGGTCATCATTGGTGCTAATTTCCCCTCTGATGCTTGTACATACTTCCAACATTTTAAAAGTGTTCTATGATGATTCGAGCAAATATACCAACAAGCTAAACAAAAGGTTCACTTCATTAAGTTTCATTTCATACTAGATCATTGTACATGTCTGCATAGTAGATTTGCATCAAAGTTTTGAAAGGATAATAATCACATCAAACAATGGCCATGTCTCTTTGGACTATTTGTGGAGGATAGTTGAACATTCATTTCATAACCATCATCATTCCATTTGCATTTCATTTTCATTTACCATTTCATAACCATCATCATTCCATTTTCATTTCATTTTCATTCATCATTTCATATCCATCATCATTCCATTTTCATTTCATTTTCATTTACCATTTCATATCCATCATCATTCCATTTGCATTTCATTTTCATTCATCATTTCATATCCATCATCATTCCATTTGCATTTCATTTTCATTTACCATTTCATATCCATCATCATTCCATTTGCATTTCATTTTCATTTACCATTTCATATCCATCATCATTCCATTTGCATTTCATTTTCATTCATCATTTCATATCCATCATCATTCCATTTGCATTTCATTTTCATTTATCATTTCATATCCATCATCATTCCATTTGTGTTCCATTTTACTTATCATTTTTCATTTAACATTATTATATCATTTATCATTTTCATTTCATATCATTATCCATTTCATTATCATTATCATTTAACACTATCATATCATTTAACAATTCCATTTCATTATCATTATCATTTAACATTTAACATTATCATTTAACATTATCATTATCATCATCATTTAATATTCCATTACCATTATCATTTCATCTCTTATCATTACCATTATCATTTCATTCTCATTGCTTTCATTCACATTTCATGTCATTAACTATCATTTCATTTCTTTATCATTTCATTATCATTATGATCCCATTTATCATTTCATTTATCCATTCATTCTAATTACAAATCATTATATTTTCATCACATATCATTTTATCATATGTCTCCTCACTATTTACTCATATCATTTTACATATCATTTTATCATACAAAATTCATACTACATATCATGAACACAACATTCATTTTTCATCATATTATCATCTTTTACTTGCATTGAAAAATCCAAAAAAAAAAACATTCCATACAAACATTTTCATAATCGCATTATAAGTCATCCATATGCATAACATCATTAGTATACATTATCAAATCATCATCATCATAATAAAAATATTTTAATCGAATCATCCTACATATCATGTTAATCATTAGATCATTCAAATGCATACCAAAATCCATAAACACATGAAAATAAATGCATATCACATTATCATCTCAAAAATGCACATCACATCATCAAAAATAATCATCGCCGCTGCATATCATCACTCATCAAAAATGATACAAATGTCCAAAGAAAAATACATCAGATATGATCAAAAATCAGTGTACATGCTCCAAAAATGGTACACATATGTGCACTATATCTGCTAACTGGTCGATGCCCCTGATGGAGCTAGTCTGGAAGGAGGTGGCCTGCCACTGGTGCTAGCATCTAGGTCCCACCGAGGCCCAGTCACTCCCATGCTCTATGTATGTGTCCGTGATCTACTCCTTGTCTTGCTACAAGATCGGGGATATGGCTCTCTACGCTCGGGAGGACATAGCTCCTCATATCTGACTCTGTAATACTCAGCCTCCCTCACCATCTCCATGCCCTCTGCAATGGCATCTTGTAATGATGCACTCTCTATGGTGCCCATCAACCTCTGAGCCATGCCCTCATCCTCCACTACCATTCATCTAAATGCATCTCTCTCTGTCATCACTTGAGCTAATTGTGGGCTTGGGGCAGGTTCCTGTGCTTGTGCTTGTGCCTGTGCCTGTGCTAGCTATGCCTATAGCTATACAATAAATCCATGTGCCTGCACCAGCTGACTCTGTAGCTACCCCTATTGTCCCTGTAGTGTCTGCACGTGGGCCTGAAGTGTGGCTATCTGCCCCTGTTGAGATGAGGATCCCATCCGGATCACTGTCTGTCACCCTATCCCTATCCTCAGCCACCACATGATCTGGACACCCCTCAAAATATCTAGCCTTGACCTCCCCAACACCTGTCCCTCCCCCACCACCATCATCTCCATCATCCCCATCGGAACTCTCCTCCTCATCTCCACTATCCACCTCCTCTCCTCCAACTGCTCCCTACTCACCACCGGCCACATCCTCCTATCTCCCTGCCCCTAGCTATGGTACTACTAGAATGGGTGCTAGCTCATCAGGACTGGTAAACCATGCAAAAGGATGTGTGTGGAAATATACAGAATACTCATCAGACATACCAGCATCCACAATGTCTCGCCTGTCAGCCCATGCCTCAGGCACTAAGGACATGAACTTTGTATATGTTGCCTGATATGAAATACATGGCCCCCATCCGGCCTTATCTCTGCTCCAAGCATAGTGTTGACCCCCTGTAGCATCCCCTATGTAAATCCAAACTATCTCTGCACCTACAACACCAGAAACCTCTCGAGAATGAAGGGAGTCCTCCCTATCAGGAACTGAGGAATGAATACAAATGGCATCTCTAGATCATCTGTAGCCCATGGCTCGCAATCAAGATATGGCCGCCATACCACTATATCCATATCATCTAACAGGCGCCTCCAGTAATCCACCTTTCCTAGCTTGGGCTGGGTAAGGAACATAGCATACGTATATATATAGGGCCTACCTGGTGGCCTAACTCTGGGGTACGTCGGTCTCATCATAGCAAGATGCTCCTATGCCCATATCTGCAACAGTATCACACCACACGACAAAGTGGAAGAACCCCTATACACAACCTGATGCAAATCATGATAAAGATGTGCTAACATGCAACTCCCCCATGCATATCTCCATAGCTGTAGCAACATCTACTCCAAAATCCTATTCCATCCCACTGATAATCCCTTTGCCCAGCGATCTAGACAAAGGAGACCTCCAATGAACACACCCAAAACTGCTGGCAAGGTTGGATATCCTCGAAAGTCTGCTCATGGTACCTAGTACCTCGCTATCTGTCCGTCACCATACACCCTCCTCAAAGCATCTGTACCACTGAGCTCCTTGCGATCATAATACACAAGGGCACCAACTACTGGTATACCTAATATCCTGTATATGTCCTCTGAAGTCACCGTGACCTCACCAGTCGGCATATGAAAGGTGTTGTGCTAAATGCCATCACTCTGCCAGTGTCGTCAACAATCCTCTGTTGACCCGAATCCGCAACATAGCCAACAAGGATCCCAAACCACATGTATCTATCAAAGCTACATCAGTAGGTGTCAACTCGGGTATCCTATCCCACCTTGCTAAGTGTCGCTCTCTAATCTGGAGGTTTTTGAAAACCTCCTATTTTCATCACAAGGATAAGTAATCAGAATCATACCACTCATTCAATTTCAATCAACCAAAATCAATTAGACTCATATCTATCAATGACCTATATCAAGTGACCTATGTCAGTGAGCTGTATCAGACCCATATCAATGACTCATATCACACAATCAGTCCTATTAGGAAAACCAATACACAATCTATCTATTTGGATATCATATCAAATCTGCTCTACCATCAATTACTATTTGTTTTCTATCGCAGAAAGTAAATTTATCAGAATTCATATCAATCATTTATTGGCATTTACTAATGAGCTTAAAATATGCTCATAATTTGATGATATGATAAACTTTTAATGTCTTTACTTTTGATATTTCATGGCTGTTTAAACTTTGTTGAAACCTTTTATCGGGATATCCTATAGCAAGATACTTTTATATTCCTGCAGCTTATTGTGTTGACTTGATTGCATTTATTGCCCTATTGACTCCTGAAAATGACTGGTATATCATATACAGTTTTTGAATGATGAAGTAAATTTAAATGTGTGATTAATGAATAGATATCGTGTATGTGCCATGCACCTTTTCTTTCGCCTGTTACCTTTTGTTTCGCAGGTTGTTGAAGAATGATCGAGTCAAGCGCAGCCGATCTCATCCTTGCAATAAAGTACATTTCCTGCACAACTACGAGGAAGCTTCGGTGAAGACTCTTTGACCGAAACCATTGGGAAAGATTTTAATGACAAGTCAATCTGCAAAGAGTGGAGCGCTAGATTCTCTCTAGATCGAGTTGAGCACATAAATTCATTTATGAAGTTTGTTCCTTGATTCTAGGATACATGTTACTTCCACGTCTTTCTTTGATAGAGTTAGTTAGTTAGTTGTTCTTCTGATTTAAAAATAAGATACTCCTCCTGCGTGAGAGAGTAGAAGATGGATAGAGAGATAGATGATAGTTAGAGTAAGATAGAAACAGAGTAGCAAATATCATGTAAGAATCAATATGATAATGAAAGACAGAATCTGTTTGACCAGAGACAGAGTTTGTTGTTAGTTCCCATATCAACAAAACAATGTATGTCATTCTGTTCTTATGAATAAAAGTTCAATGAAGTTCTGAGTTCAACATCTGCGTAATCAGTAGATGCTTGCTAAGGGGGCCCACTTAGTAAGTATCTGTAGCTAGTTAGTTAGTTGTTCTTTTCTGTTGTTCTTCAGTTAGCTTTCATCTTTGAAGTTTTCATGCAAACTCAGTCTTATAGTGCTCCTGCAGCATAGAGAGTCCATCCCTGTGACTGTTCCTGCAGCATAAGGCCAGTTCATGGTTTGTGTTTCAGTCATAGTTGTTATGGTTTTTATCACAGTTGAGTTAAAGAATTTCGCATTACCGATCTGTGGTTTAGATAGAATTTCTTTCCAGTATGTATTTTTGCTAAGATTTGATTGAAACTAATTCCTAGTGCATATATTTTGCCGCGCCATTTAAAGTCTATGTCCCCTGGTTTGACAAGTAAATGAATGTCCATATAGAGAGATATTAGTCACCTATCGGAATGTCCAATTCCCAGGAAAGGTTCTACTGAGATTTTCATATCCTTTTGTGGGCGCGACCATTTACTCTTTGTTTTCTACTCTAAGAAGCAAAGTTATCAGTTCAATCTACTCTTTGTTTTTGAAACAAAGTTATCAGACAATTACTCTTTGTTTTCTACTCTAGGAAGCAAAGTTATCAATCAATCATTCGATTATTCTATCATTTCTATCCATATCAACATGATGACATGACAATTTATCTATCTATTGACTAAGGAAGCAATATTCATCATCATTTTCATGTTACTATCATCAAATTTTCAATTCTGTCTATTTTTACCAGATGCGCTACTTTGTGGACTCTATGTACTAAAACTCATATGTGCCATTCTTTTTGCTAGATGCGCTCAAATAGATCCTCTATGCACCTATTTTTCCTATATGTGCAATACTCCTAAATTTGCGAATGACACCCTAGATGCACTATTGTTTTCATCAAATGCGCCAAACTGGTTTTTCCTAAATTTTCAACATCTAGCCTATATACACTACTATTTTTACCCTAAGCGCCGAAAAAAATTTGAAAGCACTCAAACTATCCTAAAAGCACTCAAACATCATTTTCACATTCAAAATCCATGAAAAAACAAAAAAAGTTGATTCAAATGTAAAAATTCAAAAGCACAAGTGGTTAGATCGACTCACCGGTGGTCTGTATGCTGCTGGCCTATGGTATTGGCGAGATCTCTCAAATCGGTGGTGATGATAAGGAATCTCCATGTCACAAGGTCACTCTTAGAGCTACAGTATTCACCAAGTTAAAAAGTGCAAATGATTTGTCTCTTTCTCTTTTTTTACCTTTTAAAGGTCAAACAAGGGTAAGTTGGCTGCCTTTTGACTTTATTTTCAAACATGGGACATTTCTTTATCAAGAGCTAAATCACTCTAGATCCCTCATCTGCGATTTACCTCCTGAGGGGGCATCATCAGCAAAATCATCGAGAGCATATCAGGGGCAAAATTTTATTTTATTTGAAGCAATGCATTTCACATATCACTTCAAAGAGGGGCAAAATTTTATTTTCTTTGAAGCAATGCTTTTCACACATCACTTCAAAGAGGGGCAAAATGTATACGTCTAAAAATGGTCATGATTAAGCTTATTAATTAATTAAATATGAATTATTTAATTAATTCTCCTAAAGTCATCTACATATAAATAAATTTAATTATTTATTTATATTGTTCATTTTCTAATTCTTCTACCTTAATTAAATAAATAATTTTATTTAATTATTGACATTTCCCACATTCCTCTTAATTAAATTAAATAAAAATGATTATTTATTTTAATTATCATATCATTCCAAAGTTTAAATACTTGAATATTCAAATAATGGAATATTCTCTTCATCCCATAATCAAATTAAATATTAAATATTTAATTTAATATTTTCCTCTCACTCTAAATTCATTTCTAAAACATAATTAAATACAATTTATTTAATTATGCGAATTTCTATATCGATCTTCACTTCTAAATTAAAAAAAATTATTTTATTTAATTCTAACTAATTCTAACTCATTCTTCGAAATCACAATTTTCATTCGGATCTCAATGATGACAATCGAAGGAAAAGGGAAACCTTCTATCTCCCTCATCCACTTTTGAAAATTTTCCACCGTCCATTCGAACAAGCTTAATCTAGGCCATTAATCAAATCAGCCAATCGAATCTGTTCTAAAACTCTATAAAAGCTGATACAAATCCAAGCTTTGGTTACCTACGCATACATACGAAAACACACGAACATACATGCAATCAGCTTATGCAATCACAGCCTTTTAGCATCAGAGCCATACTTTCATCTTAGCATAGCCTTGCATTTAGCATAGTGTGCATTTTTAAAAAAATCTCGTTTTTTAGCTATTCATTTTGTTGAGCTTGATTTGCTTATCTGAGAGCCATTGGAAACAACAAAACACTGGAGTTAGAGAGAGATAGGATGATTTCAGGGAAGCTGCAATCATAGTTTGCTTATTCTGTTTTCCTTTTTAGTTTCTCTGATTTAATGTCTTATTGATATGTGTTTGAATTTCATTTAGATTGATATATTTTTCACTCACACAATTGGAAAAGGGAAATTCATTGGATCTATAGTTCATAAAATCCAGGCGATTTAGACACCATGTTGGTTTGCATGAATTCGAATTTTGACTTGGCCGATTTCTAGAATTCACCAATTGGAAAAGATTTGCCACTAAATTTTCCCTGGCTTGTGGTTGTTTTATGCATAGTGATCAATGGAATGGTTTTCCTAGATAGATGCATACATGGGTTTCTAGTGGGATGGGGACAACTGGTAGAGGGTATGATGGAGGAGATGAATGTCTATGTTTGGGAGAAATAACTAATATGACTGATGCTAGTTCTACTCAGGAGTATGACGCATGGTGGGTGATGCATAGACCTACACTATTCATTGATCCTAACTAGCCAATTCCTATGGAGAGGATGGGCTGGGTATGATGAGGAAAACTACGAGGTTGAGGTTGAGGGAGGGGAGATGATGATGATGAATATGGGGATGGTGGGAAAGGCAGAGGTTATATAGGTCGAGGGGGGAGAGGTCAAGGAAAATATGTTATAGGTTTGGGTTGGGATGATTGAGGTCAACAAGGGAGAGAAACACTACCTCTGACAACATAGATAATTTCTTAGTGGATGCCACCCCTCCATGAGGAGTGGGAAAAAATGGAGGTGGAAATGGATGAGGTGAGAGTAGAGGAGGTTCTAGGAGAGGTGGATGAGGAGGTAGTGGTTGGATAGTTTATTATGGAGGAGGTGGATGAGGAGGATGCTATGAATGTGGCCACCCAAGACATCATGATCATGGAGTCCAGAGCATGCATGATGTCTTGATTAGGGAGGTCATTATGGATGTCATAGAGGACGGGGTTGAGGAAGTAAGAAATGAACCTAACGCATAGATAAAAGCACTACAAGCATAGGTTTAGGAATTACAGGCATAGGTAGCATAGTTATCGACCTTACAAGGATAGGTGCAAATCTTGATAAACAAGAGGGACCAAACAATCATACAATCATAGAGGGTAGATCAGAGATGCTTCAATTTTACTACTATCAGTGGCCCATGACAGATCTGGCTCAAGAGCTATGTCAGGTAGGGAGGGTTGTAGAGTACTACTAGAGACACTATGAGGATGAAACACATATACTATAGAGGGTTCCTATACAAAAAGCCAGTCTCAGAGAAGAGCACATTCTAGGAGGGCATAGAGTGGTGGAGGCATATTATAGTGATTGAGGTTAGGACCATACAATAGGTCATCAGGATCCCAATAGAGAGAGGATAGAAAGCCACCCTCAAGACTAGTGGATGAGGGAAGCATAGGCTAGGCCTGTACTCACATGTTTTATTTTTATATGCATTTAGATACTTACATTTGTTATCGAGCATGGGAGCTCCATGTTTTAGATACATTGTGATATTGTACTATGACAACATTTTTTATATTTATGTGAGATACATGATTTTTTGTGACTAGTATATGATGTTTATGGTTCTATGTGCATGCTTGTGTTATGGATTTATGATGTGATGCTATGCTTATACATTTTATGTGTGTATGCGATGTTCCTATGTGATGTGGATTATGGATTATGGCATGATGTTATGTAATATGTGATGTATGGTTTATACTTATACATGTTTATGATATATGGATGCATACACATAATTACCTACTATGCTTATGTACCTGTTCTGATGTACATATGGATATTTGTACATGCTTATGACATGATTTTTATGTGATTCTTACATAGATTATGGTTCTATATGATGCAATTCTATGGATATTTTTGTATTTTCCAATGCAATATGGATGACTTAACATGCATATGATAATGATATTTATGATGCACTAAAATTATTTTCGATGCACGGTGGTACTATTAATGCATTTATTTTTGTGTTTCACAGTATGCCATCGAGATGACTATGGGGATATACAAAAGGAATGTTAGTGCCGAAAGGAAATAGGAAGTGAAGGATGGAATAAAGGAATGAAGTGGATGAATTGGTACTTTCCATCAAGAGATATTGCTAAATAGATGATCAAACTCTTATTTAATTACATAATTATCATCATAGAACTTATTATTCCAATGGATGATAAACACCAAGGTATAACATAGACCAAGGTGTGATATGTTATCCCTTGCAAAAGTAGACATGTGACAGACAAGAAGTGTCATGATGCAGGCTAGGAACCATAGAACCTTTCTGGAATATGTGACAAAGTGACCACTGAGCATGTTGATCATGTTATAGGAGAGCATTTGATTTAGCTTTAGCTTGCATAGGATGTCTTAATTAAGCCAAATAGAAAAATCAAACACATGCAAAGATCCAATTTTCTCTAGGAATATTGCCACGACAAGCCACAAACATAAATCAAAGAGAGAATAGGTCATGATCCATCATCGCTCCTCTAAATCGTTCTTGTGATATCCTTAAGGAACATAGTAACATGATCGAAGATAAATAAATAAAAATATAAAAAAAATTGAACCAACTAAGTCAACAACCATTTAGATCATTTTCCAATGCTTGTTTGTATGATCATATTTTTGATAGTGATAGTGCCTAGCTTAAGGAATGGTACACCTCATATAAGACCAATGACAGATTAAATCTAGTTTCAAGGATGAAAAAACATGTATAAGAAAATTTGACAGGATTGATGGACAAAGTCTTGTTTCAAGAATGAAGCATGTCGTATAAGAACAATGATGGATTGGATCTGGTTTGAACAATGCGCCATTCTGTATAAGACTATTTGATTGTTTTGACTATTTGATTTCTTTGATTATTTAGGCTAATTGATTTATGATAGTTGAAGACTTTTTGGATGGTTTTCTTGTTGTTTCATGATTTTTATAAGCTTAGTTCTCTTATTTGATTGTTGTTTATTTTTTCTCAAAATGTTGTCTTCAACAAGGGCCAATTTTATTATGAGACCTAGATGATGATGGGTGAAGACCATATTATGACCAACCCTAAGGGACTGACCTAATGCCTCAGGGGCTCATCAATGATGGCTTTTCCATTGTTATACATGCAAGGACATTAGTTTGATTGGAATTTGACCATGTTTAATATATTATGGAATAGATCATGATTGAATTGACTTGACAAACTATAAGGGACTAACCTACTGCTTTTGAGGCTCATCAATGATGGCCTTCTCTATGTGAAGTCACAAAGGTAATGCAGTTCAACCGCTTGGACTGACACTGACTCAAACTCTATTTTTGAAAATTTTAGACACTTATTATTTTTTTTGGCTTTTGATGCTTTCTATTTTTTTTGGATTTTCATGTTTTCTAATTTTTTTGATTTTGATGTTTTCACTGCTTACACCATGTCTAGGATCCCATGTGAAACCTAAGTCTAAGAATTGCCCGTAGTCTGATATAGGACCAATTTATTACAGGTGAGGGGATGGATGGAATTTATTATGGATGTATATGAAAGGAAAAAGATGTTAAATGTCAATGATTCTCAAGCCATGACAAGGATGACTAAGCTTTATTATGGGTAAAATGATACGTGCGAAGGATGGGTGAAAGTGGAAAGAAACCAGATATAATGATACTAGATGATGGAGAAAACACAAATTACACATGGAACTTATTTTCCAAGTTTTCACCATGTGGTACTTTCCTAAAGCACCATCGAATTGGTTTTCACTATAGGATGGATTATTTGTCTTTACTATTTTTTTTCTCATTTTTTTTCCTTTTTCTAAGTTTCTTGTATTTTGTATTTTTGACCTTTTATGGGATTCTATAAAAGCTAGGTAAAGTACATGTGAAGGTACATACTATTGATAGGCTTTGGTAGTGGTTCACCTTCAAGAGTAGAAAGTTGATAAGCACCAAATCCATATGTTATTGTTATGATATATGGACCCAACCAATTAGTCTCGAACTTCCCTGGTTTCTCTCTCTATTTGATTCTTTGGGATTTCTTTCAAAGCTAGGTAACCAATATCAAAATACATAAATTAAACTTTATTATTATAGTTGTGATGAAGGAAATTTTGATATGCTTGTAAATGTACCAATGCATTATGTTGTTTCTCATCCGGTAACTCTATGTCATGCAAATGGGATATATGATATTCTTCATCATCAATAAATTGTTACATAGATACTCTCAAGGATGGTAACTCAACCTCAATGGGAAGAATAGCTTCAAACACAAAAACAAGGGAATATGGAGTGGCTCATGTGGGAGTGTGGATGCTATTCTAATAGGCCTATAATGTAGGATTGAGTTGGATATGCCAGTCATGACCAACATCATCGATAGTCCTCTAAGTTAGGATTTTGATAATTTAGTTTTATTAGATGCCTCAGCTTGACCATTTCCTTGAGGGTAGTATGGAGTGGTGAGGTGATATTGGATATGAAATATCTTGCATAGTTCATAGACATCCCAATTTTTGAAGGGACGACCATTATCCGTGATGATAGATTGGGGAACACCATATCTACATATTATGTAATTAAGGATGATCTTGGCTAATTTTTTACTAGTAATGTAGGTCATCAAAATAGCTTCGATCTATTTAGTAAATTATTTAGTAGCAACAAGGATAAACTTCTGACCATTAGAAAGGGTAAGATGGATCTTTCCCACAAGGTTGAGCCCCCATTGAGAGAATGACCACGATGATGTAACTGATGAAGTTATTGAGTAGGTGGGTGTGCAAGATCCCCATGTATCTGATATTGGTGAAATCTCCTTACAAAGTGATAGGCATCATGTTCCATAGAGGGCCAATAATCAAGTTCGCATGAATTTCTTGGCTAAGGTAGGACCCGCAAAGTGAGCTCCAAATATACCACTATGTACCTCTTGTAAATCCATTTGTGCTTCATCCACATCGATACATCTTAGGAGGGTGCTATCTAGACTACGATGGTAAAGGGTGTCACTAATGATCACATATTTACATGTTCTTCTAATAAAGGTCTTACATTGATTAGAAGATAATTTGAGAGGGAGGATTTGGTTCTGTAGGTAGTCATAAAAATATTTCTACCATGGTGAATTAGGAGCAACAAGTTCACACATGAGCTTAGATTCACGGACATCAAATGCAAGGATCAATAGTTGTTCCACGAAGAATTGATATTGTGGCACATTATTAGGTATATCCAAAAGAGATCCAATAGTTTCCATTGCATCAACTACTTTTTTCTATTTTCTTGGGATCTGCTCAAAGGTGATGACATCAAAGTACAACTTAAAACTATTTACCATGTTCTTGTAAGGTGTGAACTTTTTATCTTTTATATCGTAGTCATAATTAACTTGATGAATGACCAGTAGGGAGTCACCATGTAGACTTGAAGATTCTTAATTTTTCATTTGATAGCCATTCATAGTCCCTTTTAGCAATTCCTCACACTCACGAATGTTATTTGTGCAAGGAAATTCTATTTTGTATGATATTTTTATTAAATCCCCTTGAGGTGTAACAAAGAGGATACTGGCTCTCAAACCATTATTTGTATAGGATCCATCAAAGTACAATTTCCATGTCATATATGTCTCTATTGTGAAGATGGATTCATCAAGAAAATATCACATTAGAGGATGATTTTGGGTATGTTCATGATCATCATGGACAAAACAAGCCCTTAAGTATCAAAAAATTTAGAAAAATCAGAGTTAGGCAACTTGACATAAAAATTTGAATAATTTATCCATATTATTTCAAAAATATGTAAGAATAGAATCTGTAGAAAATTGAATTTAGTTTCTAAACTACTATTTTTATTTTTATTTTTAAATCTACTTGGTGAAAATTTGAAATTTCAATGCATTAGTACTTAAATTTCAAGGAAAAAATAAGTAGGTGTCTATCTAACCACCCTAACTACAATAAAATGATAATATTTTCTTTTAAGATTTTATATATAAGTAGAGGACTCATGCCCCAATGTGATGCATGTTTTTTTGTAATTTTTTTCCAAGTAAATAATTAATTATGAATTTTTTATTATAAATTTTAAAAAAAATAAAAAACATGTATGTTTGACCACCTTAACTTGGCCAAAACTTCATGAAATTCAATTTTTATTTTTTAATATTATAGTATGTGAAGCATAGAATGTGATGCAAGTTTTGGATTCAAAAAATATGATACTATTTGAAAGCTATAAATTTTTTTCAATTAGCAAACAACAGCAAAAAACAAAACCAAACCAAACTGAAAGCAAACCAAAAGGCCCTAGTGGCCAAAAAACAATGTGCGACAACACTTACAAAAAAGAAACAACTAAAATGAAATGTGATTCAAGAACTTATTAAAATAAAACTAACTCTATCTACCCTAAGACAAAAGTTGAAACAAAACCATTAACTGATTCAAAAAAATAATTTCCCCTCTTTCGTAATCAGAAATGCTCAACTAGATTGTGAACCAACCCAAAGAGGTGGAGAAAAATTAAATACCCAACAATTTGTTACAACACTCTTCCAAGAAGGAAAATGTAATCACTTACCCACCAATATTGGTTTGTGAACCTGTGGTGATCAAATGAACAAGTGTACTAATTGTGCTTAAAGTGATATCTCCCTTGATGCTCTGGTCAATGTTGTCACGGGGTTTCTCCTTCTCATTGGCTTCCACCCAAGCTAGATGCCTAATAAGGCATTATCTAGAAGTTTGTGGGATAGATGGAAAAAAACTCAAGTGATCTGAAGGAAAATCATCACCTTCATCTTTAACTAAAACACCAACCTCAAGCTCCTCTATGCAACATAAAGGAAGCTCCTCCAACTAGCTAAGATCAGGTAGATCAGGTTCATGAAAAATTTCTTGATGTTTGGCCTCTTCTTCCAAAAGCTTTAGCTGCATGCTTTTGCTATAGTCATTCAACCAACCAGTTTCATCGTGTTCCACTGCAAATACAGAAATTTTAGAGACTTGTTTCACTTTTCCATCCTCATCATTTACTTGATCTCCACAAGAATCCAACAGAGCAATAAGCTCTCTACAAGCTGGATGGCTAGGATCCTGAAAATCAAGAGTTGAAGTGTCTTGAGAAGGATGAATTTCTCCAATCAGTTTACTTAGTTGTTCCTCAAAGGAAACCACTTATGATGTTTCTATGTTAGGTTCTCCTTTGTCAATTATAAATAAATTAGTTAAAACAGGAACCTCAAAATTCTTCTCCATCAATACAACTAGCTATTGTCAATTTCCCAAATCTTCCTCATCATTGTACCAACTAGACACCTCAAAATAATTGTCAATATCTGGTTGTTTTAGCTAGTTTTGGCTTTCCAAAATCTGTTCTTGCTCCTAACCTGTAGCTACTACAGGCATGAGTGTACTTCTTCTTGGTCCACAAAAGAAGGCAGTTCAAAAAACCAAGATGTAGAGCTATTCTCTTGTATAGACTCCTTTACCTCTTCATCTTGTTGCCCTGATTGATCTTGTGTGATAAACAATGAAACATTTTCATCTTTTTCAACAAAAAGAGGAACCTTATTAGTCAAAGCATTGAAATATTCATCAAGATAAACCTTTCCTTACTCTATCTTAAATTCTACTACAAATGATAGGCCTCCAAAGCTCAATGTAATGGGTTTACTTTCCTAATCTTTTATATGCAGAGTAGGGTCTCTTGATCAATGAATTCCTCATTTGGTTCATCTAGTGAGGAAACTTGGGGAGATTCTTGGGTTTCTTGCAAAGGAAGATGTTGCTCAAGGGGCTATTCAGGAACTAATCTAGGCTAAATATGATTAATTTCTTCCACTTGCAAGGGATGAAGGCCTCTAAAAATTGGGATTTCAAGATTGAGAGGCTAGTTTAGGGAGTTAAGAACCTTATCCTATCTAAGACTTGAAATTTCAACTTTAGGAATACTAGGAGGTTCACTTTGTCTAAAGCTTGGAAATTGATACTTATGAACCTCCTCTTGAGCAGGTTGTTTTGGGATGGTAGGAGATTCTTGAATTTTGTGTTTTTGTACATCCAACTCCTGCTCATAGAGATAGGATTGGTAAGCCATATCTTCTTGTTGTTGATTGTATTCATGTTATTTCTTGATCTCCTCTACCTGCTTTGAAAATTCATGCATGAAGTCAAACAAACATACCCTTTATGCTCACAAACTCCTACTAATCTATCTAATTTATTTGTATTTCTATTTCATGCATCCAGTTTTCATAGTTAAGCCTTATATCTATGAAGTTCAAGTCTTCAATATCTTGGGGCTGATTTTGATCATATGAAGGTTGAGATGAATATTGAGCAGGGGTGGATGGTATGTATATTGCAGATGTTGGTTTTGAGGAGCCAAGGAATTGAAACCAACAACATGATTATGTTGATATGGCTAATATGGAGATGGATAAGCAGGGTTTTCATGATATGGAAAATGATATTCATATTTCCTATGAAAATTTGGCATTTTTGCTCATGTAAAAGCTTGAAAATGGAATGAATGGATGATTTTACAACACACCAGCACTTACATCTACATACAAAACCGAAGAGTGGAGTCACCAAGTATACTTAAAACCTCTAAAGGCTAGAAATGTACTACTGTGTATACCACAATAGTAGCTTAGAACATGAAATGACTTCTCTAAAAAAAAAATTTAGAGTCCCACTGGGTGTGCCAAAAACTTGTGACAATGATGATTGCACCCTTAGCCAAGTTAGAATTTCCTATCCTATTGTAACATGGAAACACTCTCAAAGTGTGGGTAATCTATAAGTGAGAATGAATCTCCAAAGTGGGTTGGTTCCCCTGGTAAATCACCTAATATAGGAGACTTTCAGATGAAAGGGTTAAAAGGAAAAATTAAAAATGAGATCCTAAAACCAAATATGATTCACCAGCAATTTAAAGATTCGGATAACCTTCTACTTCAACAATCTCTCTAAAAATTTATTCTCACAATCCCCCCCTAAAAACATATAATCCAACAATGTTTTGCATGAAGGTTAACTAAACGAAAAAGAAAATGCAACCTGAATTAAATGAGACTCTTGAAAACAAACCCACAATAACGCACATGAAGAGGATTCTATATTTGAATCACAGTTAACATCAAATCGATATTGTAAATCTCAGACAAGAAGATGGGAAGGAAAATCTTGTTGTTTTATTGAAATGAAGGAGAGTCAAGCTCAAAATATAAGTACAAGAAAATGTTTACAAAACTATCTAAGTGAGTAGGAGAGCAAGAAACAATCAATCTCCACTAAGAAAATCATATTTTTCTCCAAACTTATATCTCCCAAGTGTCCCAATAGTGAAAATAGCAAAAATCAGCTCCACTGCACCTCTGAATTAGCAACTATGATCCATTTTCGAGCTCCTTAAAAAATCCTAAAAACTAGTGACCAAAACTACTCCAACCTGCATGAGAAAATTGGAAACTTTCTATCTCCAAGAGTTTGATCCAAAAAATCCACAAAATCAAGTCCAAACAGCTCTAAACTGAAATTCGAAAGTCTAGTTTACTCCTTGTTTTCCAAATTCTCCCAAGTGAACTCAACTCAAAACAGAAAGTTTCAGTGAGGACTCAAGTACATCAAATGCATTTAAACAATAACAAACATTAAGGTAATTTACAGAAACATTACTTTAGTGTTGTTTTACAACACTTGTAGCTTCAGAAATTCAAAATAGAAACCTTTCTGTTACATTTGATTTTTCTATAAAAAATCATAAAATTTTGACCATGGGCTACAGTCCATAAAGAGACTAAAGCATATGAATATCCCAACTAGTAAGAAGGGGACAAAGTGCATATGATTTTCTCATAAAATCATAAAAACAAGGTAAAAGGTCATTTTATTTTATTTTAAATTTTTTTTAATAAAAATAGCCTAAGGCATGTCGACCTAGGAATAACATTTGTGACAAGGTATTAATAAGGCATTTGATTTTAAAAAAGAATGTGCTAAAATCCCACATTCGAATTAGGGAAAACTCAAACCCTAAAGACAAAATAATGAGCTCCACATTGTTGACTTTCCATTTTGCATTCCATTTTTTCTGAGTAGAGAATCAGCTTTTCCATGGATCTTCTAGTCTGAGCTCGAGTTCATCTTTTTGCAGCATCTGGGAGATTTTTAATGCATATTTTTGAGAGAATAGGCGTGGTAATTCCTTCTTTGAGTATTGGCCTCCATCTTCGAAACACCTTCTAGCCTCTTGACTACAACCATGACTGAACTTCTAATGCATTCTTGTCTTTTTAATTTTCCATTGATATTTTCCTTCTCTTGAGGCCGCCATGATTGTATTGTTGGAGCTTATATGAATGTGGAAATTGAATGTATCATCTCACTAAAAAATGGGGTAAGCTTTCCAATCTTTGACCCTTGCACTTATCTCTTTTCCTTCATTCAATACAAAGCTTAGTCGAGCTTAAAAATGATGAATGTGGTTACCCATTTTCCAATGCATTATGGGTTTTGCTATTTCCTAAATACACATGTTTTTGTATTTATGGCCACATCCTGTGTTAAATATCCTGAGTGCTCTACTCTTTGTTCAAGCTCAAATCTTGTATCTCTTTTATATCTTGCATTTCCATTTGAAACTTATAATATGGGTTTGAAATCCCTGTGTTGTATCATTTTATTTTTTGTAGAAACAAGAAGAAATCCCTCTCATACTTGCTCAATCTCTAAGAGAAAAATAGGGACATACCCTCATTTCATTTGGCTTCAAAAAACTTGATGGTTTGCATTTCTCTTCTATGTATTTTGAAATGACCAATGTTGTCAATAGCTATTTGCATAAATTCCCCTCAAATTATTGTTGGTAAAACAATGTTTGTCATGCCCTTGATTTAACAATGTATTTGAATTTCTGAGTTGAATTATTATAAACCCTATATTGAAGCTCTTCTCTCTTACTCGTAATTTTCATAATTGCAATGCATACTCACTGTTCCCAAGAACAACATGATGACTCAATTAATTTCAATTCACCATTTACTGTTCTACCATTACTTGCATTATAATGAAAATGGATGCTCTTTCTTGTCTTCAACATTCCTACATTAGTGTTGATGTTGCTCCATATGCAAAAGCTCATTGTTCTCTATGATGATTTACAACTTTAATT
Source organism: Sequoia sempervirens (assembly GCA_007258455.2). NCBI lineage: Eukaryota > Viridiplantae > Streptophyta > Pinopsida > Cupressales > Cupressaceae > Sequoia > Sequoia sempervirens. Next base: position 36,105,406 of record VDFB02252616.1, read on the forward strand.
GTTGTCCCATTATGATAGCTTGTGTAAATACTTTGGTGACTAGCATATGATGAATCTTCCATATTGATACTCTATGAACGATGAATTTTTTGTTGTCTTTCATTAATTTTCCAAAATGGTTGCCATGTTCGATGCCTTCTATGTTGAGCCTAATCATCACTTTATCTCCCCTTCCCTTTGTGGTTGTAAGATATACACAAAGTTTCTTCTTTTAACCACACTATCACCTTTTAGAGCACTTTTGAAACTGGTACATAAATGCAATGTATATACAGTACTAAAGTTGATGTTCATATTCAATTGTATACTTACTACAACATGCTCATATCTTGACAAAAAATGCACCTAGTTCTATTAGGAGTATCTACATATGTAATGAGAAATCCTCTTTTGTGAATGTTCTCTTTAAAATTTAATCACACCACACTATAAGAACACACATCTAAACCTTGTTCCTTCATTTTGCTTTAAAATATGGTGTTTTCCTTAAGAAAAAACATTTTTATTTTCCCAATATTTTGCACAAAAATCATGATGCCTTTCATACCATACTTAGGTTGCCAATGATGACTCTCTTGCACTCCATACCATAACACAATGACTTCACTCTTTGCTAATTGTTTATTCCTTACACTATGAATTGCCAATACACTCTATTTCACCTCACTTTGAAAAGAACAAGGTTATTGTTTCACCATCAAGAACTTTTGCAATGAATGTCTAATAATTAATCCACTATAGCACTTTGTAAGAAATGCATATCTTTTTTTCTTATGTGTAAACAAATTGCCTCTTTCAAACTTTGAATACATAGATCACTACACACTGTATAGATAGTCAATAATGGCTATTTCCTCTTCATTTCATGACTTCAACGATTCGTCTCTATTGTTGTTTATCTTTATTTCTTTGTATTTGACCACTGCATTTGGTTTAGTGTTGATGCTATTCTATATGCAAAACATTTCCTGCTAAAAACTTTACCCACACAGATCTATGATTATCATTATTTGAGGACTCGTTTTCTTTTACATCATGACTTTGAGAAAATATTTAAAGCAATTGCTTAAAAAATGAACCTATTCTCGTAAATTGCTTCTCTCTTGAAATTTATACTTAGGTCCACTTAACTATTATTATAATCAACACCACTCATTTATACAACAACCTTTGGCCACTTGAAGCATGGATTGCTTCATATAAATACATCATGTGTGGTATGGACAAAAAGATATGATGTGGAAGTAGATGAATAATTTAAAACTATGATGGAAATAGTGCACTTCCACTCAATTTTACAAGCTACTTAAGCATTTTGAATAGGGCCACTACTCATTTGTGACTACCATCTCAAAGTAGGGGCTACCCCACTATTTTCTTTGATTTGGTTCTCATGAATGGACAGTGCTCTTGCTATCTCCGTAATCACTTTGTAGATTACTCCTTCAATGGAGATGTTTCACCATGAATGTATATCTTTTCTTAAAGCCCCACTTGCAGTCAAGGGGTAGCATGTTGGGCTCAACCCTTGTGGGAGCCCATTTTCACACCACATGCTATTAAGTCTTCAAAAAATATCAGCAGCATGATGTTTCCTATACCTGCACAATGAAAAAACATGTTAGATAAAAAAGAAAATAAGTTCAATGTTCCTACGATGTTTCATCTTTTTGGTTCCCTTGTACACTTCTGATATCTTCTCCACTGATTCGTTTCACCACAAGAAATCTACTATATTGCTATAGATAGATCATATAGGAGGATTCATAACTAGAGCTCTAACAAAACTTTCTCAATCATCTATAGGTTCACTTGAAGACCAAGAGCAAGGAGGGGTAAGAAACAACAAAGGCCAACTCGAATACAAATCAAGAAATGATGGCTATGCCTCTTCTTGTGTGTTTCTTTCCTTCCTTTATCATTAGTAGCATAATGCATTCCTTTTGTTTTGTTGTCTTAGCCATTCCCATGGCTTGTGTGGGACACTTAATCTTTTTGTTCATCCCAATGAATATGAAAATAACATTTTGTGCAATCTTGTTCAATTTTGTATCTCTTTTACAAGAAGTGTACATGTATCATTATGGAATGGTTAATTCAATATAGAAAGAAGGCACTATTATTTATATTTCATAGAATATTTGATGTTGTATACATTGAATGGAAAACATAAACAAATTGCACATTTTAACCAAATAATTCTTCTAAAATCCAATACATAAAATGGTTTAAGAAAATTTAGAAATGAATTGAAATATTTTCACCTTAACATGAACTTAATTTAATCAACTCTATCAATTTGAGCTAAGGTGAAAATTTGATAACAGTCCCATCAAACAGCTTTGATCTTTTCCTTTAGAAAATTATAAAGATTGATGTCAGTTCTTAGTCCTTGTGAAAATATTTTTTGATCCTTTTTGATTTTGCAACCTTCAAAATCAAATGTGACTTTATAACCATTATCACATATATGTCCTACATTTAACATGTGTTTCAATCCTTCTAAAAATAAAACATCTTTAGTGTGCTTCTTACTACCTAGGCTCAAAATTCCTTTACCACATAGCCTTACTAAAATATTATCACCCAAACTCATAGATCCTCTTGAGTTTTATGAATTTTCTCTTGTCTCTAGTCATGTACTTGGAGCAACCACTATCTATGACTCATAGATTTTGCTTATTGGCATATAGTGTTGACTGTGCAATCATTGTTTTTTTGGAAATTTCTTATTTTTCTTTCCACACCTTCTTAGCTTTATTTTCATTCTTATCCTCCACAATTTCAGATTCTTTGTTTACTCTATGAAGTAGATCTTTCTTTTTCTCATTCTTAACATTTGGTCTTGTAAAATTTATTCTATAGTTTTTAGCTATATGACCAAAGTTATTATAGTTATAACAAACTAAAATACATATCTACTAAAGGAGAAAATAAATTCTTGCTCAGCATTAGTCCTAAAAAATTTCCTTTTCTTTTGATGATTTGGATCAGATTTATTATCCTTTTTGTTTGCAACAGGTTTCTTTTCTTCCTTGATTTTTTCAACTTCTATAGATTTATCTTTTAGTTCACTCCATTTGCAATCACTATCATTGAGAGATTTAGAATTCTCTCCTACCCTAAATCATTCATATAATTTTCCAGAAGCATCAACAAAGGAAATCTATCCTTTTCCAATCCTATACTTGATTTTTCTTTTCTAGTTAGCTTTTTTGTGCTCAACAGTTCATCCAGAATTTCAGAACCACTTTTTAGGTTCAAGCCTTTTTCAACATTCTCCTTATCCTTCTCCAAATCCTTTCTCAAGGCAACAATTTCTACCTCAAGCTTCATGCATATAGCCATTTCATATATATTAATTTTTATTTCACCACTTCTTCCATTCATTTGGCTTCCTCCACTTGAAGTTTTAGATCTACTATCACCTAATTAGATCCCTCAAAATTATTTCTTATTTTTTCTAGCTCTTTTTGTGCAAGTTTCTTCTACTACTTGTTCTCCTTTTTCAATTATTCAATCTCATCTTTGAGATCATCTATCTCATCTAGGGCATAGATAAGTTCTCCTTCCAAGTTAACCTCTCTTTCTTCTTCACCATTTTCACCAAGGTCTTCAACTTTTCCATCCTTTTGTTCCTCAAACTCTTTTTCCATGAAAATAAATTCATTTTCATTTAGAATAAAATCAAAATCTTTCTCATCATCTAAGCTATCGTAGTTATTTGAAATAACACTATCATCTTGGATGTATAGACTCTTCTTATTTTTTTGAAAGTTCCTTAGGGTGGCAAGGTTTCTTCATTTTATCATCTTTCTCATGTTCAAAAATATTTTTTCTTATTGTAGGTATATTTGGAAGCAAAATGGCCTACTTTACCACATTCAAAGCATTTAAAGGGAAAATCACCTTTGTGTTTTCCAAATCCTCTTCTTAGTCTTTTGATGAAGTTTTCTTCTTCCTCATCAATCTCTTCATTCTCAGATGTCATCAATTCAGTCTTGTATTTCTTAGGTGCTTCATCCTTCACTTTGTTGTTGACCTTGAATGCAACTTCTTTTTTGGATGGTTTTGCATCTCCCATCCTCATCTCATATGTGGTGAATATACTCTGTAGCTCATTTAGAGTAAGTTTTTCTATTTCTCTTCCTTCCTCTATTGTGGAGATCTTAGAATCATACTTACGTATATCATTAATCCTAGAACTTTTAGTACAATGGAATCTTCTTTCACTTCTCTGAATCCTCTAATGGAGTTCATTATATCATTGACTCTCAAAAGATAGTTAGAAGTTGTCTCTTCTTCTATTATTTTTAGGCCTTCAAATATAGCTCTTAGTACTTGAATCTTGGCTAATTTTACCTTGGCATCTCCTTAATAGATCCTTTTCAATGTATCCCAGACATCTTGTGCATTCTTACAATACATAACCTTGTTTTACAAAGATCTAGATAGACTATTTGTAATAGAAAACCATGATTTTCATTATTCTCATAATCTCTTTTTTCCTGTAGCATTAGTAGGAAGTTTGGCTAGTAGTGAATATCTATTCACAACAAAAATTCACACATAAAACCCTAAAGATTCCAAGTATCTCTTCATCAATGAACTCAAAAAATTATAAGCTATTCCATTGAACCGAGGTGGCTTACTTGTGGAAGAACTATCTTTACTAGCCATTTTCTTTACAAATACAAGGATCTACCTGAGTTGATTAAGCTCTTCCTAGTGAACCCAAGGCTCTAATACCAATTGTAGGAACACAACAATCTACTAAGAGGTGGGGTGAATCAATAGATATTAAAATTTTAACCCTTTAACCTTTTGAGCTAATTGACTTCTCAAACACTTAGTGTGCAAATTGAAATATGAAATAAAAAATATATAAATAAGAAAACAATCAAGCATCACACAACACAAGATATATGTGGAAAACCCAAGATGGGAAAAACCATGGTGAGGAAAAACTGCTAGGAGCTATTGTCCTAATCCAGCCTCACAATGAAATCTATTGTTACAACTTTTAAGGGCACCAACACTAGGGAGACACCAATCCCCTAATCTAAGCACCAAATCAGTTATCTAATGGGACCAACCAGTTAGATGTACAACATATAGGATTAATACAATTTTTTCATAAATAACACAATTCAACATTACAACTTACTCTACAACTATTCAATTTTCTATTGCTATCATAGTAATTCACTTCTCTGCTCTACACCCCTCTGTGCTAGTATGTTCTTCTCTTCTTCTCTTAGTGCATTCTTTGTCTACCTTAAAGCATACTCACACACCTTCTGTAATTCTCACTTTTCTTTTTAATGTATTATGCATCTACCATAGGATCCCAACATACATTTTATTGTATATACTCACACTTCTCTCTGCTTCTCTTACACACCATCTTCATCCCTTTTTATCATCTATTTTGTGTAGTTACTAACCAATGGTGATTTCCTCAAGATTCTCTACCATGATCAGATCTTTTGTTAGGGTTTGTGGATATCTTTGACACTTACGTACTTTTGCATTGAGCCATAGAACATTAAATTCTAGTGCAAAGAATTTTCCCTCTCAATGTCTCTGTCAAACCCTAAGATTAGATATGCAATTAATACATTTGTCTGATTATCTAATTTGATCTTGATTCTATCCTTTTTAGCAATTTGTGCCAATGTTCAACACATCAAATCTTCAATTAAATCGATTATTGGAGTAGGTAGACCAATTAATTTCATTATTTTGGTTAGCTTCCAGTCAAAAACCACATACACAAGCTTAGTTGTTTGAAGCCTTTACCTTCAAATTCTAATTATTGATTTTGTCTCTACACACTATGATCCATAGTTCTCCATTCATCTCAACAACTTTAAGACACCATCATCAAATTGTTCTTCTTTAAAAATCTATCATCAATCTTCGAGCTTTATGATCATCATGCATCATTACATTGAAGGGACTTATAAATTACTCACTCTAAAGTCTTTCTTTCTCTTTGATAAGCTACCTTTGACCTGCATGTCCACATCATTGCTACACAATTCACAACAAGGATGTAAATTTCTCTATCGAGAAACCTCTCTTCACAATTTTTGTCACTTGTCACCATACTCCATCGTCACCTTTATCAGGTCCCACTTTGTTAGCATTATCGAAGGGAATCAATAACAAGTCTGACAAAAAATAATTTGTAAACCTAATGAAGAAAACCTTCATCACAATCCCAAAGAGACACCAAAACTACTCACTCCAAAAATGTGTTGTCACTTTGATGTACTTCATTTGATCTTTGTCATTCAATCATGATCATTCAATCACCACTGTTACCTGCTATACCACCAGCTAAAAGCATGGGTCCACAAAGACTTTGTAGGCTAGTGGGCTAGTGCCATCTATTGTCTTGTATCATTAGTTCTAATTTTATGTCACTTGCTTGTTGGACCAACAATCAGAGAGTTGAAGGGACTCTTAAATTCCTCTCTCTGAAATGGCATTGTCTCATCGATATATCTCCATTGTCCTTGATACACTACATCGTTGTGTCGAAGAGAGTTAAAGCATTTTCTCTTCAAAGTGACATTGTCACTTCAATGGAACTTTATCACTTCTTCAAAGTAACACCTTAGGAACTCCTTCCAAAATCTTCCTATCACCCTTCAGGATGCAAAATCAACTCTTTTCCTTTATCATGATTTTTTCTCTTTCACGGAATTCATCCACGTATGGATTTCTTGAGCTTCACCATTTTATTTTTAGGGGGTCGGAGTTCTCTCATTTATCTTTCCTTATGCGTGTAGTGCATTGTAGCTTTAGACAACTAAGTCTAAACACTAAGTCTAGTAAACTCTTTCTCCTATCGAAATTTGACCATTGACCTTACCCTTTTTCATTTACCTCCTTTCACATTTATCATAGACCATAACTCATACCTACAAAAATTAAAATTTTAAAACACCAACTTTGCATTGCTCTTGTCAGATGTTGGGGTTCTCCCTTCCACCTTGCCACTTTCAAATCTTTCAATACATTGTAGGCCCAAAATATTTTTAGGTGGTAGGGTCCTCCATACTACCTTCTTCAAACACCATTATAATATGTACTCCCAAATTTTGCAGTTCAAAACACATTGGAATCAGTGGATTTAAAATCATCCTTTCAAGGGGACTCTGTAATATGTGTGGCCGAGGTCTAAGACCCAAACTTCTACAACCTCTTCAATACTTGCATAGAATCTACAACCAGCTTCAATCTCTGACATCAATGACACATTTACATTAAATCTGACATCCTCCTTTACCAGATTAGGTCCATTTCACCTATGATCCTCTTTCATCATGCCAAAAATCTCCCTTACTTGATTTTCCCTTTTGACATAAATGATAACAATATGCCAACAACTAAATCCACCAATCCAACACTTGAAATCACACACTACACTTCACAATTTCACACCTTACAACTCTATAATTTGCGTCATTTGCATCACACACTTCATACAAATCTATTAAATAGGTGCAGGACAACTAAGAGGGGGGTTGAATTAGTTGTCACAAAATTTCAAACTTAAAACTTCAACAGATATCAATTCCACAACCACACTATTTTGTAAGTAAGTAAGAGAATGAAACACAAATAATAAAAAGTAAATCAACACAATGAACAATATATATTTACGTGAAAAACCTAATAAGGAAAAAACCACGGTGAGGGTTAACTCAATATAAGAGATTATAAAATTGAATATAGAGGCTCACTGCCCAAAAGAAGGACTCATTGTCCAAGTACAAAGGCTCACTACCTATACAAAACACTCACTATCCAATAGGGAGGATCAATACCTACAAATACAAAAGAGAATAAAAGATCCACCACAACAATTAACACACATCCACATCTTGAATAAGGATTGTAGAAACCTTTAGCTCATTGCCTTCAAGAATCTAATGCAATAAAAATTGTTGTCTCAAGTCACTTACACACAAAATTTTTCTCTTATGATTTATGGCTCACTTTTGTCACTTTGCATCATAGTTTCATACAACTCTTCACAATTAAACTTTCTTTTATACCAACCTCAACCTTAGAAACTTTCTCTAAGGTCGTCCATAAATACCTTATTTCATAAATTCAAATTAAGTTGGAAACTCAAAATTCCCACAAGGGAAATGAATAAGAGTGGACCAATAAAACAAATTTTTAAGATCAAAATTAATATCTTGAATCAACCACATGCTTCCTTAATTAGATTTTATTCTCCAAATGAAGTGCAAACACTAGTTTAGCCAAATCTAATGAAAACAAAAAATGAATAATGATATACATGCTTCCCAACAAGAAGATGACATGTAGACTCCACAACACACTTCAATATGCATGAGAATACATCTCATATTTCTTCAAACACATCCACAACAAAAATAATATGCTTCAAACACTAAACACCTTTCATTAGTTCATCCAGACAATGTAAACCCATAGTGAAACACTGAAACACGCCTTCCAAATCACCAAACTTCAACCTTCTTAGCCAAAACCTAGAGAACACCATCTCTAGACATATCCTAGATCTGTATGATCTAAAACAAAACAACAGAGGACTATGGAGCAAAAAATTTTCTCTTACTCCACAAAAGATCAACATTTCCAGGGGAATTCACACACCAATGAACGTAACTTTCACATACCATCACACCAGAAACTAAAACTTAGGATATATCACCACAAGATCACCATTATAAAATATTCATATCTACATAGGCATAGGATCAACATAGAAGAAATGTGGAGCACATACCAGAGCACATTCATCATTACGACTTCTCTTTATTAATTTTCTCAAAAGCACTTGGAAACTCATCAACACAACACATCTACAATGACATAAAGATAGACCCATGTACTCACAGCATCTCAGTTATTCATGTACACTATGCAACATACTGAACTGTGTTGACTTCAATGATAACACCACCAGACTAGCTCATACTTGCAAAAATCTCCCCCTTTTCCATTGATGGCAACACATGATGTGAAAAACCATCAAAGAAAACATCCTACACAATATCCTAGCAGAACACCTTCTCTTCTAATACAACTATTTTTCACGTGACTTTCTCTCCCCCTTTGAAATTAATGGAAATGACCAACAATACTAATTAATCTCCCTTAGGAATAATCTCATACTACAACAATGAAAACCTTTTTTACTCCCCCTATAGAGTAGACCCATCTATCAATCGAGACAAATAAAGAATATGTGAATTCACTAGACTAATGCACCTTCACGTGCACTTAGTTCAGAGTTCCAATGATTTCCAACCTCTCCCTAAGATGCTAAAAAGTATCTTTCAGAAGAGCCTTATTATATGTCTACAATTTGTTCCTTTGCTATCACATACTCCAATCTAACTTCATTCTCCAGTACTTTTTCTCTCAGGAAATGATATTTCATAGATATGTGTTTTGTTCTTGAATGCATAACTGGGTTCTTTGAAATTTTTATTACACTTGAGTTGTCACAAAAGATAGAAAATGTCTCATCACATATTACTCCAATTTCTTTCATAGTTTGCTTCATCCACAAAGCTTGTGTGCAGTAGGATGCTATAGGAATATATTTTGCTTCTACAGTGGATAAAGAAACTAAGTCTTGTTTTTTACTCAACCATGAAACCAATCTTTCTCCAAGAAAGAAGACACCACCACTAGTACTCTTCTGATCATCTACACATCTGGCCCAATCAACATCGGTATAAGAACTCAAGGTAAAATCATCACTCTTAGGGTACCATAATGCATTAATCTGTTGTACCTTCAAGATATCTAAATATCCTCTTTATAGTTATAACATGTGATTCTTTAGGATCTACTTGGAATCTAGTAACTAAACATATTGAATGTATAATATCCAATCTAGTAGTAATAAGATACAAAATTCCACAAATCATAGATCTATATTTTCTCTTATCAGTCTTAGTAGATTCGTCATCTTTGCTCAGTTTACATCAGACGGTTACCATAGGAGTACAAATAGGTTTAGAATCATCCATCCCAAACTTCTTCAACAAATCTTTTACATACTTAGATTGTGAAATGAATATCCCTTTATCAGTTTGATCCACTTGTAGACCGAGGAAGAAATTCAATTCACCAAACATAGGCATCTCAAATTATTTTTGCATCTCTTCAACAAATTTTTTACACATGCCTTCATTTCCACCAAAAATTATATCATCCACATAAACAATTATTAGTATTTTTTTACCTTGCACTTTGAAGTAAATATTGTTGTCAGTAGAGCCTTTGCAGAATCCTTGCTTTCTCATAAAACATCCTGATAGCTTACATTCTAGCCATAGGGGAAAATGTCTCTTCAAAATCTATACCTTCAACTTGTGAATATCCCTTGCATACAATTCTTGCCTTATTTCTCACAAATTCTCCACTTTCAGTTAGCTTATTTTGAAACAACCATTTCGAATGAATCATATTTTATTCATAGGCCTAGGGACTAGTTTCCATGTCTGATTCTTTTCTATCTACTGTAACTCTTCTTTCATTTCTCTCATCCAACTCTCATCTTCACATGCTTCGCTTATAGATTTAGGTTCAATTTTATAAAGTAGACACAAATTTACCTCAGCTGCAACTTTACTTCTTGTTTTCATGCCTTCACTCTTATTTCCAATTATCCATTCCTCCAGATGATTCTTCTTTACATACTTAGGAGTCTTAACAATAGCTTATGGAACATTCTATTATTCTTCTTCCTTCTCCTTATTCTCCTCAAGTAAATGTCCACAAATAGGATCATTAGGTTTGAATTCATTTATCTCAATAGGTCTGCATATGTCTTCATCAAATTTCACATTAGCACTTTCAACAATCTTTCTCAATATTTTATTAAATCATTTGTTCTTACAAATATGAGCTAGTTTCGTGGTGTTTTCATTGATGTTGTCATTCATGTCAACAAAGTTTAGTATGTTGATGTTTTTACATGTATAGATGAGATACTTCTGAGATGTAGTGAGTACATGGAGCTATCCTTATGGTATTGTAGTTGTGTAGTCTTGGTGAGTTTCCAAGTGCGTTTGAGAAAATTAAATAAAGAAAAGAAGTCAGAATGTTGAGTGTGTTTAGAAAGTTCTTTGGTATGTGCTCCATGTTTCTCCTATGTTTATCCTATTCTTGTGTGTATCTAAAGTATTATTAATAAGGACTTAATGGTAACATATGATGAGTTTCAGCTTCTGGAGAGATGGTACATGGAAGTTATGTTCACTAATATCTGTACTGTCTGGCAAGTTTTGATCTTCTATGGACTAGGAGAAATGTTCCTACTCCATTGTTCTTTGCTACTTTGTTTCAAATCATGCGGATCTAGGATATGTCTTGTAAAGGTATTTCCTATGCTTTGGAAAAGATGTTTGGATTTTGGTAATAAGGAAGTCATGATTTAGTATTCCTATATGATATTGCATAGTTCAGGCTAACTGGTGAAAGGAATTCAGTATTTGAAGTGACCTATTTTTTTTGCTACAAATATATCTAGAAGGTTTTGAGATGTTGATTTCATTAGGTTTGGTCGACCTAGTATTTACACTTCATTCTAAGAATAAAATTCAATTAAGGAAGCATGTAGATGGTTCAAGAAAATAATTTTATTTTTCCACTCTTATTCCTTTCCACCATGGGAATTTTGAGTTGTCGACCTAATTTAAATTTATGAAACATTGTTTTGTGGCTAACCTTGGTAAATGTTTCTAAGGTTGAGAATGGTATAAAATCAAGTTGAATTGTGAAGATTGGTATGATAGTGTGATGTAAAGTAATGACATTAAGCCACAAATCATAAGATCAGAAGTGTGTGTGTGAGTTGTGTTGAAGACAGTGATGGGTTTCTGTAATTCTACAAATGTGCTTTAATTATAGTGATGGATCTTTTATTCTCTTTTGTATCTATAGGTAGTGAGCCTCCCTATTGGACAATGAGTCCTTTTTGTAGGTAGTGAGCCTTTGTACTTGGACAATGAGTCCTTCTTTTGGGAAGTGAGCCTTTTTATAATCTTTATATTGTGAGTTAACCCTCATCATGTTTTTTCCCATATTGGGTTATACCACGTAAAAATATGATGTTCATTTTGTTTATTTACTTTCTATTATTCATGTTTCATGCTCATATTTAATAATAGAATATTGTGGTTGAATATTTGATAAGTGATTAAGTTTTAAGTTTGAATTTGTGTGACAATTGATTCACCAACCCTCTCATTTTTCCTACTCCTGTTTAATGATTGGTATCAAATCTTGTGGTTCCTTGTGTAGATCTTAACATCTTAAGGAAGATTTGATGGCACAAAAATTAGTGATTCCTATGTTTGATGGAATAGACTATAATGACTGGAAGGGATAGATGAGAGGATACATTATCTCTCTTGGTTTCCTAGAAGGTTGTTGAGAATAAGTATACACTTTTGTCCAGTGGTGTTAATTTGGCAGATCTCTGCTTATGAAGAAAATGAGAAGGAGAAGTATGCAATTTGCAGTGGTTTATCTAAAACTGAGTGAGTCAAGGTTAATTCTCTCCATACTGCATATGAGGTATGGAATAAATTGGAAGACATATATGAAGGAAACGAAAAGGTGAAATTGATAAAGAGGTTGGCAGCAAAGTGTAGATTTGTGAACCTAGAGATGGAAGATGGTGAAGAATTTACAAGTTTCTTTTAGAGAGTTGAACTAGAAGCAAATGATGTTAAGAACCAAGGAGGAAAACTAGAAAATGAAGGTATAATCAAGAAGAATGTGATCAAATTACTGAAATGTTACAACGACAAGATCTCTATTATTGAAGAAATGTATGATCCTAAGAAGTATACTCTAGAAGAGTTGTTTGGCACCTTACGAGCATTTGAAATAAGAAAGTTTCAAAAAGACAAAAAGATATAACAAACAACAAAAACAACATTCAAGGCTTTGAAGATTGAAGAACCGAATAGGGATGATCAAGAGTTGGAAGCAAACTTCACCAGGATATTGAAGAAAGGTACTGGAAAATATAAAGGTATGTTACCCTTTAAATGTTTTAGTGCTAGTAACATTGGTCATTATGCTTCTAGATGTTTTAATATGGGTACACATAAGAAGAGAAAGGATTATAAGGATAAGGATAGGAAGGATAAAAGGTATAAGAAGTTGTACTATGTTAAGGAAGAGGTAGGTATTTCTAATGATGAATCTTGTAATGAGGTTGATGATAGTGAATTTTTATTCTTAGCTTTGGAAAAAAAATATGAATCCACTAACTCTATAAAATGTATAAGTAAGATGGCTCTAGAGGTTAAGAAGAATATCAAGGAAGGTACTTTGGTTACCACTTTTCATGCAAGATAGGATGAAGACTACTGGGTACTTGATAGTGGATGTTCTAATCACATGACTGGAGATAAGAGTAAGTTCACTAATCTTGAGAAATATGATGGTGGTTTAGTCATGTTCGATGATGATTCAAGAGCTAAGATCTAAGGTAAAGGTTCAATCAGTTTTGATGGAGCACTTGCATAATACTAATAATGTATATTATGTAAATGGTTTGAGACATAATCTTTTGAGTGTTGGTCAGATGTGTAGCAATGGCTTTAAACTTGTGTTTCAAAACAATACTTGTGAAATCATAAAAGGATCTCAAAAGGTGGATACGATTGCAGCTAGAAGAACTCATGGAAACATCGATCAGTTGAAGGGAGTTGATGGTCATTTCCTTGTATCTCAAATCAGTGAAAGTTGGCTATGGTACTAAAGAATGGGACATGTGAACTTTGATAACCTAGTCAAGATTAGTGCTAAAGATATTTTTTGAGGACTTCCTAGAATCACAAGACTTGCTAATGCTCTATGCAGAAGTTTCCAATTGGGGAAGAAAACAAGATGTAGCTTTAAGGGAAAAGAACATTCTACAACTGAAATTTTGGAGTTGATTCACACCGATCTATGTGGTCCTACCAGGACTGGAAGCCTGAATGAAGACAAGTACTTTATGTTGCCTATTGATGAATATACTTGAATGACCTGGGTTGCTTTTCTCAGAGGAAAGAATCAAGCTCTACATAGGTTTAAGGTATTCCAAGTGAGAGTGGAAAATGAAGTAAATCTAAAAATCAAGTGTTTGAGATCTAATCAAGGTTGTGAATTCACTTCCAGTGAATTTAATGAATTATGTGAGAAGTATGGCATAAAGAGATAGTTTTCTACTTTGAGAACCCCTCTATAAAATGGAGTTGTTGAAAGGAAAAACATGATAGTTCAGGAAGCCACTAGAACTATGATGAAAGAGTCTAATGTACCAAATGTGTATTGGAGAGAGGTGATACATATTGTTGTTTATGTTCTTAATAGAGTTCAAATCAGACACAACAACAAAAAGACACCTTCTAAGTTATGGACTAGTAAGAATCCTACTGTGAAATATTTTAAGGTATTTGGAAGCAGATGCTATATTAAAAGAGATGATGAAAATCTTGGAAAGTTTGATGCTAGATGTGATGAAGGAATATTTCTTGGATACTCTACTATTAGCAAGGCATACAGATGCTTCAACAAGAGATTAAGAAAAATCATTGAAAGTGTTAATGCGAAAGTTGATGAAGACATATGCAAACCTATTGAGATAAGTGAAGTTGAACCTAATGATCCTATTTGTGGACATATACCTAAAGAAAATAAGGAGAAGGAAGAAGAAGAGAATGAAGAAGAGGAACAAGTGGAAGAAGAAGAAGAGGAGGAGGATGAACTGGAACCTGATGTTAGGACTCCTAAATATGTACAAAAGAATCACCTACAAGATGAAATAATTGGAGACAAGAGTGAAGGAGTGCAGACAAGAAGAAAAGTTGCAGCTAAGGTAACTTTGTGCTTACTTTCTAAAATATAACCTGAATCTATAAAAGAAGCATGTGAAAATGAAATTTGAATGAGAGCTATGAAAGTGGAAATACAACAAATAGAAAAGAATCAGACATGGGAAATAGTCCCTAGACCTGAGAACAAAAATATGATTGGCTCTAAATGGGTGTTCCAAAACAAAATAAATGAAAATGGAGAAGTAGTAAGGAATAAGGAAATACTAGTGTGCAAAGGATATTCACAAGTTGAAGGTATAGATTTTGAGGAGACCTTTTCCCCTATGGCCAGAATGGAAGTGATCAAAATGTTTTTGGAATTATCTGCCCACAAGGACTTTAAGGTATATCAAATGGATGTTAAGTCTACTTTTCTAAATGGTGAGTTGGAGGAATAAGTGTACATGGAGCAACCTGAAGGGTTCCAATTTTCTAACAAACTAGATATGGTTTGTAAACTAAAGAAAGCATTGTATGCATTGAAGCAAGCTCCCAGAGCTTGGTATGCAAGACTAGATAGATATCTGAAAAAGCAAGGATTCAACAAAGGTTCTGCTAATAATAATCTCTACTTCAAAGCAAAAGGTAATAAGATGTTGTTTGTAGTTGTTTATGTTGATGATATCATTTTTGGTGGAAATGATGGCATGTGTAAAAAGTTTCTTGAATAAATGTAAAAGAAATTTGAGATGTCTATGATTGGTGAATTGAATTTCTTCCTTAGTCTACAAGTGAATCAAATCGATAAAGGGATATTCATCTCACAATCTAAGTATGAAAAGAATTGTTGAAAAAAATTAGGATGGAAGATTCTAAAACAGTCTATACTCCTATGATAACTGGATGTAAGCTAAGCAAGGATGATGAATCTGCTAAGATCGATTAGAGAAAATACAAATCCATGATTGGTGAATTGTTGTATCTCACCACTACCAAACCGGATATTATGCATGTAGTGTGTTTAGTTGCTATATTTCAAGCAGATCCTAGAGAAGCACATCTTATGGATGTAAAAATGATATTTAGATATCTTAAGGGCACATCGGATTATAGACTATGGTATCCTAAGAGTAATGATTTTACCCTGAGTGATTATACTGATGTTGATTGGGTTGGACGTGTAGATGAATGGAAGAGTACCAGTGGTGGTACTTTCTTTCTTGGTGGGAGATTGGTTTCATGGTTGAGTAAGAAGAAAGAATTGGTTTATTTATCTACTACAAAGGCATAATATATTGTTGTAGCATCCTGTTGCACATAATTTTGTGGATGAAACAAACTTTGAAAGATATTGGTGTAGTATGTGATGAAACTATCTCTATATTTTGTGACAATACAAGTGTAATAAACATTTTGAAGAACCTAATTATGCATTCAATTATGAAGCACATATCTATCAAGTATCATTTTTTGAGAGAAAAAGTGTTGAAGAACAAGGTCAGACTAGAATAGGTGACAACAAAGGAAGAAATTATAGACATCTTTACCAAGGATCTTTTGAAGGATGCTTTGGAGCATCTTAGAGAGATGTTGGGGGTTGTTGTCCCTCCTAACTAGGTGCACATGGAGGTGCATCAGTCTAGTGAATTCAAAAATTATTCATTTATCTGGACTAATTGTTGGGTCTCCTCTACAGGGGAAGTAGAAGTGGTTTCATTGTTGTAATATGGGTGTACTCGTATCGGGGAGTAATCAAAGTTTTTTTTCTTTCCCATTGATGTCAAAGGGGGATAAAAGGTTATGTGTTTCCATCAATGACAAAGGAGGAGATTGTTACAAATATGAGCTAGTTTGGTGGTGTTGTCATTGATGTTGTCATTGATGTCAACAAAATTTAGTATGTTGATGTTTGTACATATATAGCTGAGACAATTCTGAGATATAGTGAGTACATGGAGTTATCCTAATGGTGTTGCAGTTGTGTAGTATTGGTGAGTTTCCAAGTTCTTTTGAGAAAATTAAATAAAGAAGAGAAGTCAAAATGTTGAGTGTGTTTAGAACGTGCTCTGGTATGTGCTCCACATTTCTCCTATGTTGATCCTATTCCTGTGTGGATCTGAAGTATTATTAATAAGGATTTAATGGTCACATATGTTGATTTTTATCTTCTAGAGAGATGGTGCATGGAAGTTGTGTTCACTGGTATGTGGACTATCTAGAAAGTTTTGATCTTCTGTGGACTAGAAGAAATTTTTCTGCTCCGCAATCCTCTACTATTTTATTCTAGATTGTGCAAATCTAGGATATTTCTTGTGAAGGTCTTTCCCATGCTTTGGCAAAGAGGTTTGGAGTTTGGTAATAAGGAAGTCATGATTCAGTATTCTTGTATGAGTTTGCACAGTCTGGGCTGACTGGTGAAAGGAATTCAGTAATTGAATTCTATTGTTTTTAATGTGGATGTATCTAGAAGGTTTTGAGATGTTGTCTTGTGCTTAATGAAGCATGTTGTGGCATTCACATGTCATCTTCTTGTTGGGAAGCATGCACATAAATTTTTTATCTATGTTTTCATTAAGTTTGGTTGACCTAGTGTTTACACTTCATTCTAAGAATAAAATTCAATTAAGGAAGTGTATAGATTGTTCAAGAAAACAATTTTATTAGTCCACTCTTATTCCTTTCCACTGTCATAATTTTGAGTTTCTGACCTAATTTGAATTTATGAAACGTTGTTTTGTGGCCAACCTTGGTAAATGTTTCTAAGGTTGAGAATGGTATAAAAGCGAGTTGAATTGTGAAGATTTGTATGACAGTGTGATGCAAAGTGATAAAAGTATACCACAAATCATAAGATTAGAAGTGCTTGTGCGAGTTGCATTGAATATAGTGAAGGGATTATGTAATCCTATTAATGTTCTTTAATTGTAGTGGTGGATATTTTATTATCTTTTGTATCTGTAGACAGTGAGCCTCCTTGTTGGACGGTGAGTCCTTTTTGTAGGCAATGAGCCTTTGTACTTGGATGGTGAGTCCTTTTGGTTATTGAGCCTTTTTATAATCTTTATATTGTGAGTTAACCAAGCTCACAATGCTTTTTCCCTTATTCAATTTTCCACGTAAAAATCTAGTGTTCATTTTTTTGGTTTACTTTTTGTTATTCATGTTTCATACTCATATTTAATAACATAATAGTGTGGTTGAATATTTGATAAGTGATTAAATTTTAAGTTTGAATTTGTGTGACAACTGATTCACCCCCTCTCATCTATCATGCACCTATATAACATTTGTATGTTTTTCTAGTAATAGAGTATCCAAGAAAGATTCCTTCATCACTTCTAACATCAAACTTTCCAATATTTTCATCATCTCTTTTAATATAACATCTGCTTACAAATACCTTGAAATACTTCATAGTAGGAGTATTACTAGTCCATAACTCAAAAGGAGTCTTTTTGTTGTTGTAGGGTAAGTGCACCAAGATGGTTCCCAAAAAAGGGGCTTAAGTGGCCACTTTTTTTCTGAAATCAAGAAATACTGACCTTGGACGTGAAATTGAGGATAGCTACAGTCAAAATTTTTGATGGAACAAAAACAAGGACCACAGTGCTCCGAGTCTACTTTCTAAACTACTAATTTATTTTGAAAATGGTTGAGATTAAGGGGTTCAAAAGAGGGACACACACAAATTGCTGTTGTTTCTGTCAGAAAAACATAACATAGCAACTCTTGTGTGACCCGAGCATGGTGGACTTTTTTTTAGTATTTTTAAAATCGCTCCATCAGAAGTTAGATAACAGTATGTAGTAAGGACTGGATATTTTCTAATAATTTTTTAATGAATATTTGATTTTTTATTAATTTTCTAAGTGGGCACTTCCTAAAAAGCAGAATTTTGGCCGTGCTCCCCCTCAAATTTTTTGAAACTAATAGATTTTTTTAAAATTTTATTTTTTTTAAATTGTAGAATGGAGTCTAGTTTCTAAAAATATGATTTATTTCAAATTTCGATGAATGGTTAATTTATAGCTTAAAAATACCAACACTCACTTTTGAAGAAAAACGGACATACAATCAAAAGAAATTATGGATGAAAGGTTTAACATTAGAAAGTGA
>VDFB02252616.1:36124464-36154599 GCA_007258455.2 Sequoia sempervirens
CATTTGCAAGAAGGCTCAGATTCTAAAAAGCATGTTTGGCAGCAGTTCAAAACTTTGTGGATAACAATTCAGATACAAACTCTACTGAATATGAATGGGACACCATTTACAATGATGAATTCTGGAGGGATAAAGAGGTTGATGTAATACACCAATATGCCCCGACTCTAATTGAAGGTGAAGGGTCAGGGTCCCAACCACAAGAATCTAAACCACAAATTGACTATGATTCTAGTGAGGCTTAGTCGGATCTAAATGAACAAGACTATCATGAGGACAATTTATTACATTAGTAGAACACTGACAAGTCATGAGCTCAACTACACTTCTATTGAGAAGGCTTGTATGGCAGTAGCTTTGGCTTCACATAAGTTTTAGCATTACATGTTAACCCATACAACCAATCTGGTTTCAAAGATTGATCCACTCAAGTATTTATTAAGCAAAGCATCATTGACCAGAAGGTTAGCAAAGTGGGTAATGATTCTAAGTGAGTTTGACATCCATTATGTCGATCGCAAGGCAATCAAAGGACAAGTTATCGCTGATCAATTAGCTGAAGCACCACTACAAGCAGATCATCCCCTGCACATTGAATTTCCAAATGCTGATGTCTTTGTTGCAAAATCTAAACAAACATGGT
This sequence comes from Sequoia sempervirens, assembly GCA_007258455.2. Taxonomy (NCBI): domain Eukaryota; kingdom Viridiplantae; phylum Streptophyta; class Pinopsida; order Cupressales; family Cupressaceae; genus Sequoia; species Sequoia sempervirens. The sequence continues at coordinate 36,125,108 of VDFB02252616.1, forward strand.
CCTTATATTTTGATGGTTCTTTCACTCAACATGGATCGGGGGCAGGCATCCTTTTCATCACCCCTCAAGGACACACTATTCCTCAATCATAAAGGCTGATGTTTCCATGCACCAACAACATAGCTGAATATGAAGCATTGATCACTAGGCTTAAAATAGCGCTGAAATGGAGGATTACAGAACTACAAGTATATGGCGACTCGTAGTTAGTCATTTATTAGATCAATGATGATTATCAGACCAAAGATGACAAATTTTTACCATATAAAAAGATGGTTGATGACTTCAAGAAGTACTTTGTGGACATAAAATTCACACAAATTCCAAGGCTTGATAACAAAGTACTTGATGCCATGGCTATGACTGCATCATTGCTACAACTCCCAGAAACTCAAGTTCGTTATGAATTTTTGGTGGAACAATCATTTAAACCTGCTTATGATACCCCTGAAAGTCAAATCATTTTCCATTTGGCCGGATCTAATTCACCTTGGTATGGAAAAATTTATGCCTACCTCAAAGACGATATCTTACCACCCAATTTATCCCGTAACCAAAAAAGCAATTTTATCTACCAATCCACTCACTACACTCTCATCACTGACACCCTTTATCGCCGTGGTCTTGATGGTACTCTACTCTGATGTCTTGAACATGAGGAATCTAACAAAGCTTTACAAGAAGTTCATGGTGGCATCTGTGGTACTCATTCAAGTGGACTGACCTTATCCAAGAAATTGATTAGAATGGGTAACTACTGGCCTACAATGGAGAGGGAATCATTCACTTTTGTGAAAACATGCTCCAAATGTTAGATTCATGGGAATCTCATTCATGTTCCTACACAGGAACTTCAACCATTCACGCCAACCTGGCCATTTTCTCAATGGGGGTTAGATCTAGTGGGCAAGATTCATCCTTCTTCATCAAACGGGCATAAATTCATCATCACAACTACAGAGTATTTTACCAAGTGGATTGAGGAAATCCCTCTTACTAAAGTTATCGGCAAACAAATATCATCATTCATACTCTAGCTATATATTATTATTTTCGGTATGGCGATTTCCCAACTCCATTTATTCTGATGGATAATGGGCGATCCATTCAAAAATCAGGGGATGTTGATGAACTTTGTGAGAGATTTCACATTCGCTGGCGCAGATATTCAACACCGCCCACTACTCCACAAAGAGGGTGGCCAAGTAGAGACCTCAAATAAAACAATATTGGCGAAAATCTTGAAAAATCTGTGAATTCAGTTAAAGGGAAGGATTTAGCGTTCAAGCTTAATCCAGCTCTACCTGGGCCTCTGGAACCAGTAGCGCAAGGAGCAATTCCATTTTGCTCTTGTGTCTATGGAGCAGAAGCCATACTACCTCTAGAAGTTGAGATTCCCTCACTCAGGGTATCATTGAAAGGTCTTACAATGGATGATGAATACAGAGTTTCCCGACTCCAAGAGCTTGAACTCCTAGATGAAAAGAGACAAAGAGCAGCTGATCATCTAAAAGCATATCAGCGGATGATATATGACTACCATCCACAAAGTAAACCCACAGGTACCTTTCAAGTGGGTGATCCTAGTTCTGAAAGAGAAAGAGCCTTGCACTTAATCGGTGGAACCGGAAGAAGAAAGAAAATTCCGAGACCAATTTGGCTAAGTTCCTTACGTGGTTAGCATATCACAATCTATGGTTGCGACACACAAGGTGTCAATGCGGAAGGGGACACCGTTTGGCCGAGCCTATCAATGGCATGCACCAAAAATATTATGTCTAAAATTTAGTTTATCAAATCAGGAAAAGTCTAAAAAAATTTAAAAAATCAAAAAAGAGATCACGAAAAAAATCCAAAAAAAAAAAAAAGAAAAAAGTCCTAAAAATCAAAAGAATCAGGAAAAGTCTAAGGATAAAAAATTAGAAAAAGTCCTTAAAAAAAGAGAGAAGAAAAAGTCATAGGGTGAAAACCTGGCGATAGGCAGTCTATTGACACGAAAAATGCAATAAAAATAAATAGTGAAAATCTGGCAAACAGACGCTATTTGTAGCTTTCCATCTATTAGTTCATGTTCTGCACTTAACTTTTCACATTCCTTTCATGCATCCTTTTCATCATCTTGAGGCCACACCAGCACCATGCTATCATCATTTACTTTGAGCGATAACATCTTACCATGGCTTGATTATTGTACATATTCATTTCCACAAGTTGTGTCAATACCATGGGCAAACATGGGCATACTGGGGGCAATCAACTTTCAAGTTCTACCAAAACAATGAGACAATGACATCGAAGCCAATCATACAAAAACAAAACAACCAAATCAAACCAAAACATCAATCATTGATCCATATCACACTAGCTTTCAATTGCGTACCTTATCATGACTCATATCTAGATGATCTATAATCTGAATAATGTTTGGAATAACAGTATTTCATTTTTGAACAATGGTTGTTTAATTTTTGATATCATTTCTCTAGAGCACACTCGATGATGTACTGAACTAGAGTATCAAGGAAAGAGAATGATTTTTCTTTGTCTGCTATCTAGAGGTTAATCATTTATCTGTTGCAAATATGTCGTGAGATGTGATAATTTATCATTGATGACAATTCCAAATTTGCATCAAATGGTGGTTAGTCTTTGTTTGTTCATGCAAGAAATGCTCAAGTCATCTCGGTTCAATTATACCTAGATGCTTGTGTTCACTTGCTATATCAAAAATCATGAAAGTTGTACTCAGGTCATCATTGGTGCTAATTTCCCCTCTGATGCTTGTACATACTTCCAACATTTTAAAAGTGTTCTATGATGATTCGAGCAAATATACCAACAAGCTAAACAAAAGGTTCACTTCATTAAGTTTCATTTCATACTAGATCATTGTACATGTCTGCATAGTAGATTTGCATCAAAGTTTTGAAAGGATAATAATCACATCAAACAATGGCCATGTCTCTTTGGACTATTTGTGGAGGATAGTTGAACATTCATTTCATAACCATCATCATTCCATTTGCATTTCATTTTCATTTACCATTTCATAACCATCATCATTCCATTTTCATTTCATTTTCATTCATCATTTCATATCCATCATCATTCCATTTTCATTTCATTTTCATTTACCATTTCATATCCATCATCATTCCATTTGCATTTCATTTTCATTCATCATTTCATATCCATCATCATTCCATTTGCATTTCATTTTCATTTACCATTTCATATCCATCATCATTCCATTTGCATTTCATTTTCATTTACCATTTCATATCCATCATCATTCCATTTGCATTTCATTTTCATTCATCATTTCATATCCATCATCATTCCATTTGCATTTCATTTTCATTTATCATTTCATATCCATCATCATTCCATTTGTGTTCCATTTTACTTATCATTTTTCATTTAACATTATTATATCATTTATCATTTTCATTTCATATCATTATCCATTTCATTATCATTATCATTTAACACTATCATATCATTTAACAATTCCATTTCATTATCATTATCATTTAACATTTAACATTATCATTTAACATTATCATTATCATCATCATTTAATATTCCATTACCATTATCATTTCATCTCTTATCATTACCATTATCATTTCATTCTCATTGCTTTCATTCACATTTCATGTCATTAACTATCATTTCATTTCTTTATCATTTCATTATCATTATGATCCCATTTATCATTTCATTTATCCATTCATTCTAATTACAAATCATTATATTTTCATCACATATCATTTTATCATATGTCTCCTCACTATTTACTCATATCATTTTACATATCATTTTATCATACAAAATTCATACTACATATCATGAACACAACATTCATTTTTCATCATATTATCATCTTTTACTTGCATTGAAAAATCCAAAAAAAAAACATTCCATACATACATTTTCATAATCGCATTATAAGTCATCCATCTGCATAACATCATTAGTATACATTATCAAATCATCATCATCATAATAAAAATATTTTAATCGAATCATCCTACATATCATGTTAATCATCAGATCATTCAAATGCATACCAAAATCCATAAACACATGAAAATAAATGCATATCACATTATCATCTCAAAAATGCACATCACATCATCAAAAATAATCATCGCCGCTGCATATCATCACTCATCAAAAATGATACAAATGTCCAAATGTCCAATGAAACTAAAATGTCCAAAGCAAAATACGTCAGATATGATCAAAAATCAGTGTACATGATCCAAAAATGGTACACATATGTGCACTATATCTGCTAACTGGTCGATGCCCCTGATGGAGCTGGTCTGGAAGGAGGTGGCCTGCCACTGGTGCCAGCATCTGGGTCCCACCAAGGCCCAGTCACTCCCATGCTCTATGTATGTGTCTGTGATCTACTCCTCGTCTTGCTACAAGATCGGGGATATGGCTCTCTGCGCTCGGGAGGACACAGCTCCTCATATCTGACTCTGTAATACTCAGCCTCCCTTGCCATCTCCATGCCCTCTGCAACGACATCCTGTAATGATGCACTCTCTACAGTGCCCATCAACTTCTGAGACATGCCCTCATCCTCCACTACCCTTCGTCTAAATGCATCTCTCTCTATCATCACCTGAGCTAACTGTGGGCTTGGGGCAGGTGCATGTGCTTGTGCTTGTGCCTGTGCCTGTGCCAGCTGTGCCTCTAGCTATACAATAAATCCCTATGCCTGCACCAACTGACTATGTAGCTACCCCTATTGTCCTTGTAGTGTCTGCACCTGGGCCTGAAGCATGGCTATCTGCCCCTGTTGAGATGAGGATCCCATCTAGATCACTTTATGTCACCCTATCCCTATCCTCGACCACCGCATGATCTGGACACCCCTCAAAATATCTAGCCTCAACCTCCCCAACACTTGTCCCTCCCCCGCCGCCATCATCTCCATCATCCCCATCGGAACTCTCCTCCTCATCTCCACTATCCACCTCCTCTCCTCCAACTGCTCCCTACTCGCCACCGGCCACATCCTCCTATCTCCCTACCCCTAGCTGTGGTACTACTAGAATGGGTGCTAGCTCATCAGGACTGGTAAACCGTGGAAAAGGATGTGTGTGGAAATATATAGAATACTCATCAGACATACCAGCATCCACAATGTCTCTCTTGTCATCCCATGCCTCAGGCACTAAGGACATGAACTCTGTATATGTTGCCTGATATGAAATACATGGCCCCCATCTGGCCTTATCTCTACTCCAGGCATAGCGTTGACCCCTTGTAGCATCCCCTACGTAAATCCAAACTATCTCTGCACCTGCAACACCAAAAACCTCTCGAGAATGAAAGGAGTCCTCCCTATCAGGAACTGAGGAATGAATACAAATGGCATCTCTAGATCATCTGTAGCCCATGGCTCACAATCAAGATATGGCTGCCATACCACTATATCCATATCATCTAACAGGCACCTCCAGTAATCCACCTTGCCCAGCTTGGGCTGGGTAAGGAACATAGCATACGTATATATATAGGGCCTACCTGGTGGCCTAACTCTGGGGCATGCCAGTCTCATCATAGCAAGATGCTCCTATGCCCATATCTGCAATAGTGTCACACCACATGACAAACTGGAAGAACCCCTATACACAACCTGATGCAAATCATGATAAAGATGTGCTAACATGCAACTCCCCCATGCATATCTCCGTAGCTGTAGCAACATCTACTCCAAAATCCTGCTCCATCCCACTGATAATCCCTTTGCCCAGCGATTTGGACAAAGGAGACCTCCAATGAACACACCCAAAACTGCTAGCAAGGTTGGATATCCTCGAAAGTCTACCCATGGTACCCAGTACCTCGCTATCTGTTCGTCACCATACACCCTCCTCAAAGCATTTGTACCACTGAGCTCCTTGTGATCATAATACACAAGGGCACCAACTACTGGTATACCTAATATCCTATATATGTCCTCTGAAGTCACCGTGACCTCACCAGTCAGCATATGAAAGGTGTTGTGCTCCGAATGCCATCGCTCTGCCAGTGTCGTCAATAATCCTCTGTTGACCCAAATGGACAGCATAGCCAACAAGGATCCCAAACCACATGTATCTATCAAAGCTACATCAGTAGGTGTCAACTTAGGTATCCTATCCCACCTTGCTGAGTGCCGCTCTCTAATCTAGAGGTTTTTGAAAACCTCATATTTTCATCACAAGGATAAGTAATCAGAATCATACCACTCATTCAATTTCAATTCATATCTATCAATGACCTATATCAAGTGACCTATGTCAGCGAGCTGTATCAGACCCATATCAATGACTCATATCAATGCATCATATCAATGACTCATATCACACAATCAGTCCTATCAAGAAAACCAATACACAATCTATCTATCTGGATATCATATCAAATATGCTCTACCATCAATTACTATTTGTTTTCTATCACAGAAAGTAAATTTATCAGAATTCATATCAATCATTTATTGGCATTTACTCTTTGTTTTCTACTCTAAGAAGCAAAGTTATCAATTCAATCTACTCTTTGTTTTTGAAACAAAGTTATCAGACAATTACTCTTTGTTTTCTACTCTAGGAAGCAAAGTTATCAATCAATCATTCGATTATTTTATCATTTCTATCCATATCAACATGATGACATGACAATTTATCTATCTATTGACTAAGGAAGCAATATTCATCATCATTTTCACGTTACTATCATCAAATTTTCAATTTTGCCTATTTTTACCAAATGCGCTACTTTGTGGACTCTTTGTACTAAAACTCATATGCGCCATTCTTTTTGCTAGATGCGCTCAAACAGATCCTCTATGCACACCTATTTTTCCTATATGTGCAATACTCCTAAATTTTTGAATGACACCCTAGATGCGTTATTGTTTTCATCAAATGCACCAAACTGGTTTTTCCTAAATTTTTAACATCTAGCCTATATACACTACTATTTTTTCCCTAAGCGCCGAAATTTTTTTGAAAGCACTCAAACTATCCTAAAAGCACTCAAACATCATTTTCACATTCAAAATCTGTGAAAAAACAAAAAAAAATGATTCAAACTTAAAAATTCAAAAGCACAAGTGGTTAGATCGACTCACCAATGGTCTGTATGCTGCTGGCCTATGGTATCGGCTAGATCTCTTGAATCGGTGGTGATGATAAGGAATCTCCATGTCGCAAGGTCACTCTTAGAGCTACAGTATTCACCAAATTAAAAAGTGCAAATGATTTATCTTTTTCTCTTTTTTTACCTTTTAAAGGTCAAACAAGGGTAAGTTGGCTGCCTTTTCACTTTATTTTCAAACATGGGACATTTCTTTATCAAGAGCTAAATCACTCTAGATCCCTCATCCACGATTTACCTCCCGAGGGGCATCATCAGTAAAATCATTGAGAGCATATCAGGGGCAAAATTTTATTTTATTTGAAGCAATGCATTTCACACATCACTTCAAAGAGGGGCAAAATTTTATTTTCTTTGAAGCAATGCTTTTCACACATCACTTCAAAGAGGGGAAAAATGTATACGTCTAAAAATGCTCATGATTAAGCTTATTAATTAATTAAATATGAATTATTTAATTAATTCTCCTAAAGTCATCTACATATAAATAAATTTAATTATTTATTTATATTGTTCATTTTCTAATTCTTCTACCTTAATTAAATAAATAATTTTATTTAATTATTGACATTTCCCACATTCCTCTTAATTAAATTAAATAAATATGATTATTTATTTTAATTATCATATCATTCCAAAGTTTAAATACTTGAATATTCAAATAATGGAATATTCTCTTCATCCCATAATCAAATTAAATATTAAATATTTAATTTAATATTTTCCTCTCACTCTAAATTCATTTCTAAAACATAATTAAATACAATTTATTTAATTATGCGAATTTCTATATCCATCTTCGCTTCTAAATTAAATAAATTTATTTTATTTAATTCTAACTAATTCTAACTCATTCTTTGAAATCACAATTTCCGTTCGGATCTCAATGATGACAATCGAAGGAAAAGGGAAACCTTCTATCTCCCTCATCCACTTTTGAAAATCTTCCACCGTCCATTTGAACAAGCTTAATCTAGGCCATTAATCAAACCAGCCAATCGAATCCATTCTAAAGCTCTATAAAAGCCGATACAAATCCAAGCTTTGGTTACCTACGCATACATACGAAAATGCACGAGAGTACATGCAATCAGCTTATGCAATCACAACCTTTTAGCATCAGATCCATACTTTCATCTTAGCATAGCCTTGCATTTAGCATAGTGTGCATTTTTAAAAAAATCTCGTTCTTTAGCTATTCATTTTGTTGAGCTTGATCTGCTTATCTAAGAGCCATTGGAAACAAAAAAACACTGGTGTTAGAGAGAGATAGGACGATTTCAGGGAAGCTGCAATCATAGTTTGCTTATTCTGTTTTCCTTTTTAGTTTCTCTGATTTAATGTCTTATTGATATGTGTTTGAATTTCATTTAGATTGATATATTTTTCACTCACACAATTTGAAAAGGGAAATTCATTGGATCTATAGTTCATAAAATCCAGGCGATTTAGACACCATGTTGGTTTGCATGAATTCGAATTTCGACTTGGCTGATTTCTAGAATTCAGCAATTGGAAAAGATTTGCCACTAAATTTTTCCCTGGCTTGTGGTTGTTTTATGCATAGTGATCAATGGAATGGTTTTCCTAGATAGATGCATACATGGGTTTCTGGTGGGATGGGGACAGCTGGTAGAGGGTATGATGGAGGAGATGAATGTCTATGTTTGGGAGCAATAACTAATATGACCGATGCTAGTTCTACTCAGGAGTATGACGCATGGTGGGTGATGCATAGACCTACACTATTCATTGATCCTAACCAGCTAATTCCTATGGAGAGGATGGGCTGGGTATGATGAGGAAAACTACGAGGTTGAGGTTGAGGGAGGGGAGATGATGATGATGCATATGGGGATGGTGGGAAAGGCAGAGGTTATATAGGTCGAGGGGGGAGAGGTCAAGGAAAAGATGTTATAGGTTGGGATTGGGATGATTGAGGTCAACAAGGGAGAGCAACACTACCTCTGACAACATAGATAATTTCTTAGTGGATGCCACCCATCCATGAGAAGTGGGAAAAAATGGAGGTGGAAATGGATGAGGTGAGAGTAGAGGAGGTTCTAGGAGAGGTGGATGAGGAGGTAGTGGTTGGCTAGTTTATTATGGAGGAGGTGGACGATGAGGATGTTATGAATGTGGCCACCTAAGACATCATGATCATGGAGTCCAGAGCATGCATGATGTCTTGATTAGGGAGGTCATTATGGATGTCATAGAGGAGGGGGTTGAGGAAGTAAGAAATGGACCTAACGCATAGATAAAAGCACTACAAGCATAAGTTTAGGAATTACAGGCATAGGTAGCATAGTTACCGACCTTACAAGGATAGGTGAAAATCTTGATAAACAAGAGGGACCAAACAATCATACAATCACAGAGGGTAGATCAGAGATGCTTCAATTTTACTACTATCAGTGGCCCATGACAGATCTGGCTCAAGAGCTATGTCAGGTAGGGAGGGTTGTAGAGTACTACTAGAGACACTATGAGGATGAAACACATATACTATAGAGGGTTCCTATACAAAGAGCCAGTCTCAGAGAAGAGCACATTCTAGGAGGGCATAGAGTAGTGGAGGCATATTATAGTGATTGAGGTTAGGACCATACAATAGGTCATCAGGATCCCAATAGAGAGAGGATAGAAAGCCACCCTCAGGACTAGTGGATGAGGGCAGCATAGGCTAGGCCTGTACTCACATGTTTTATTTTTATATGCATTTAGATACTTACATTTGTTATCGAGCATGCGAGCTCCATGTTTTAGAGACATTGTGATATTGTACTATGACAACATTTTTGATATTTATGTGAGATACATAATTTTTTGTGACTAGTATATGATGTTTATGGTTCTATGTGCATGCTTGTGTTATGGATTTATGATGTGATGCTATGCTTATACATTTTATGTGTGTATGTGATGTTCCTATGTGATGTGGATTATGGATTATGGCATGATGTTATGTAATATGTGATGTATGGTTTATACTTATACATGTTTATGATATATGGATGCATACACATAATTACCTACTATGCTTATGTACATGTTCTAATGTACAGATGGATATTTGTACATGCTTATGACATGATTTTTATGTGATTATTACATAGATTATGGTTCTATATGATGCAATGCTATGGATATTTTTGTATTTTCCAATGCAATATGGATGACTTAACATGCATATGATAATGATATTTATGATGCCCTAAAATTATTTTCAATGCACGGTGGTACTATTAATGCATTTATTTTTGTGTTTCACAGTATGCCATCGAGATGACTATGGGGATATACAAAAGGAATGTTAGTGCCGAAAGGAAATAGGAAGTGAAGGATGGAATAAAGGAATGAAGTGGATGAATTGGTACTTTCCATCAAGAGATATTGCTAAATAGATGATCAAACTCTTATTTAATTACATAATTATCATCATAGAACTTATTATTCTAATGGATGATAAACACCAAGGTATAACATAGACCAAGGTGTGATATGTTATCCCTTGCAAAAGTAGACATGTGACAAACAAGAAGTGTCATGATGCAGGCTAGGAACCATAGAACCTTTCGGGAATATGTGACAAAGTGACCACTGAGCATGTTGATCCTGTTATAGGAGAGCATTTGATTTAGCTTTAGCTTGAATAGGATGTCTTAATTAAGCCAAATAGAAAAATAAAACACATGCAAAGATCCAATTTTCTCTAGGAATATTGCCACAACAAGCCACAAACATAAATCAAAGAGAGAATAGGTCATGATCCATCATCGCTCCTCTAAATCATTCTTGGGATATCCTTAAGTAACATAGTAACATGATCAAAGATAAATAAATAAAAATATAAAAAAAATTGAACCAACTAAGTCAACAACCATTTAGATCATTTTCCAATGCTTGTTTGTATGATCATATTTTTGATAGTGATAGTGCCTAGCTTAAGGAATGGTACACCTCATATAAGACCAATGACAGATTAAATCTAGTTTCAAGGATGAAAAAACATGTATAAGACAATTTGACAGGATTGATGGACAAAGTATTGTTTCAAGAATGAAGCATGTCATATAAGAACAATGATGGATTGGATCTGGTTTGAACAATGCGCCATTCTGTATAAGAATATTTGATTGTTTTAACTATTTGATTTCTTTGATTATTTAGGCTAATTGATCTATGATAGTTGAAGACTTTTTGGATGGTTTTCTTGTTGTTTCATGATTTTTATAAGCTTAGTTCTCTTATTTGATTGTTCTTTATTTTTTCTCAAAATGTTGTCTTCAACAAGGGGCAATTTTATTATGAGACCTAGATGATGATGGGTGAAGACCATATTATGACCAACCCTAAGGGACTGACCTAATGCCTCATGGGCTCATCAATGATGGCTTTTCCATTGTTATACATGCAAGGACATTAGTTTGATTGGAATTTGACCATGTTTAATATATTATGGAATAGACCATGATTGAATTGACTTGAAAAACTATAAGGGACTAACCTACTGCTTTTGAGGCTCATCAATGATGGCCTTCTCTATGTGAAGTCACAAAGGCAATGCAGTTCAACCGCTTGGACTAACACTGACTCAAACTCTATTTTTGAAATTTTTAGACACTTATTATTTTTTTTGGCTTTTGATGCTTTCTATTTTTTTTGGATTTTGATGTTTTCTAATTTTTTTGATTTTGATGTTTTCACTGCTTACACCATGTCTAGGATCCCATGTGAAACCTAAGTCTGAGAATTGCCCCTAGTCTGATATAGGACCAATTTATTAGGGGTGAGGGGATGGATGGAATTTATTATGGATGTATATGAAAGGAAAAAGATGTTAAATGTCAATGATTCTCAAGCCATGACAAGGATGACTAAGCTTTATTATGGGTAAAATGATACGTGCGAAGGATGGGTGAAAGTGGAAAGAAACTAGATATAATGATACTAGATGATGGAGAAAACACAAATTACACATGGAACTTATTTTCCAAGTTTTCACCATGTGGTACTTTCCTAAAGCACCATCGAATTGGTTTTCACTATTGGATGGATTATTTGTCTTTACTATTTTTTTTCTCATTTTTTTTCCTTTTTCTAAGTTTCTTGTATTTTGTATTTTTGACCTTTTATGGGATTCTATAAAAGCTAGGTAAAGTACATGTGAAGGTGCATACTATTGATAGGCTTTGGTAGTGGTTCACCTTCAAGAGTAGAAAGTTGATAAGCACCAAATCCATATGTTGTTGTTATGATATATGGACCCAACCAATTAGGCTCGAACTTCCCTGGTTTCTCTCTCTATTTGATTCTTTGGGATTTCTTTCAAAGCTAGGTAACCAATATCAAAATACATAAATTAAACTTTATTATTATAGTTGTGATGAAGGAAATTTTGATATGCTTGTAAATGTACCAATGCATTATGTTATTTCTCATCCAGTAACTCTATGTCATGCAAATGGGATATATGATATTCTTCATCATCAATAAATTGTTACATAGATACTCTCAAGGATGGTAACTCAACCTCAATGGGAAGAATAGCTTCAAACACAAAAACAAGGGAATATGGAGTGGCTCATGTGGGAGTGTGGATGCTAGTCTGATAGGCCTATAATGTAGGATTAAGTTGGATATGCCAGTCATGACCAACATCATTGATAGTCCTCTAAGTTAGGTTTTGATAATTTAGTTTTATTAGATGCCTCAGCTTGACCATTGCCTTCAGGGTAGTATGGAGTGGTGAGGTGATATTGGATATGAAATATCTTGCATAGTTCATAGACATCCCAATTTTTGAAGGGACGACCATTATCCATGACGATAGATTGGGGAACACCATATCTACATATTATGTAATTAAGGATGATCTTGGCTATTTTTTTACTAGTAATGTAGGTCATCAAAATAGCTTCGATCTATTTAGTAAATTATTTAGTAGCAACAAGGATAAACTTCTGTCCATTAGAAAGGGTAAGATGGATCTTTCCCACAAGGTTGAGCCCCCATTGAGAGAATGACCACGATGATGTAACTAATGAAGTTATTGAGTAGGTGGGTGTGCAAGATCCCCATGTATCTGATATTGGTGAAATTTCCTTACAAAGTGATAGGCATCATGTTCCATAGAGGGCTAATAATCAAGTTCGCATGAATTTCTTGGCTAAGGTAGGACCCACAAAGTGAGCTCCAGATATACCACTATGTACCTCTTGTAAATCCATTTGTGCTTCATCCACATCAATAAATCTTAGGAGGGTGCTATCTAGACTACGATGGTAAAGGGTGTCACTAATGATCACATATTTACATGTTCTTCTAATAAAGGTCTTACATTGATTAGAAGATAATTTGAGAGGGAGGATTTGGTTCTGTAGGTAGTCATAAAAATATTTGTACCATGGTGAATTAGGAGCAACAAGTTCACACATGAGCTTAGATTCACGGACATCAAATGCAAGGATCAATAGTTGTTCCACGAAGAATTGATATTGTGGCACATTATTAGGTATATCCAAAAGAGATCCAATAGTTTCCATTGCATCAACTACTTTTTTCTATATTGTTGGGATCTGCTCAAAGGTGATGACATCAAAGTACAACTTAAAACTATTTACCATGTTCTTGTAAGGTGTGAAGTTTTTATCTTTTATATCGTAGTCATAATTAACTTGATGAATGACCAGTAGGGAGTCACCATGTAGACTTGAAGATTCTTAATTTTTCATTTGATAGCCATTCATAGTCCCTTTTAGCAATTCCTCACACTCACGAATGTTATTTGTGCAAGGAAATTCTATTTTGTATGATATTTTTATTAAATCCCCTTGAGGTGTAACAAAGAGGATACTGGCTCTCAAACCATTATTTGTATAGGATCCATCAAAGTACAATTTCCATGTCATATATGTCTCTATTGTGAAGATGGATTCATCAAGAAAATATCACATTAGAGGATGATTTTGGGTATGTTCATGATCATCATGGACAAAACAAGCCCTTAAGTATCAAAAAATTTAGAAAAATCAGAGTTAGGCAACTTGACATAAAAATTTGAATAATTTATCCATATTATTTCAAAAATATGTAAGAATAGAATCTGTAGAAAATTGAATTTAGTTTCTAAACTACTATTTTTTTTTTATTTTAAATCTACTTGGTGAAAATTTGAAATTTCAATGCATTAGTACTTAAATTTCAAGGAAAAAATAAGTAGGTGTCTATCTAACCACCCTAACTACAATAAAATGATAATATTTTTTTTAGATTTTATATATAAGTAGAGGACTCATGCCCCAATGTGATGCATATTTTTTTGTAATTTTTTTCCAAGTAAATAATTAATTATGAATTTTTTATTATAAATTTAAAAAAAATAAAAAAAACATGTATGTTTACCACCTTAACTTGGCCAAAACTTCATGAAATTCAATTTTTATTTTTTAATATTATAGTATGTGAAGCATAGAATGTGATGCAAGTTTTGGATTCAAAAAATAATACTATTTGAAAGCTATAAATGTTTTTCAATTAGCTTATCAATCAGACTTTAGTGTAATTTAAATAGAAAATGAATAATAATTATTTATTAAATTAAAAGTAAATCATAATTTATATATTGATGGAAAGTTGAGAATCTCCTTTAAAAACCCCTTTTGTTTCATCAATTTTGGGTAAAAAAAAGTCGTTAGCCACATACCCTACACATACCCATCATATCGCCACTTTGTGTCCCATCATGATCCTCCACATACCCTTTGTTGTCATTATTGTGTTTGCAAGTTGATTAGCTATTACTTGTCCTTTCATTTCCTTATGATAAACATACTCTATGTCATATTTACTCAATATCATGACCCACTTGGCTAGTTGACCTATCAAAGTTGCTCTATTGAATAGATATTTCAAAGGATCAATAGCTATAAACTTTGTTCAATGGTTGAGCATATAATGTCTAAGATTCTTTGTTTCAAAGAAAACTGCAAGGAATTCACATTCAATGGGGTTGTAATTAAGCTCATAGCTTAGCAGAGTGCAACTGATATAATTGTACACATTGAAAAATGTCCTAAGCCTGCGAACACCATTTTTCCTCATCGTTTCCCTTCTTCCCTACATAATTGAATAATTTCAATTATTTATTTAATTCATTTCCCTTTTATTTTTCTTTTATTAATTAAATTAATTATATTTATTTAATTATGTCACTAAAGTTAGCCTTTCTCCCCATAATTAAATAAATTATTATTTATTTAATTATCCATTGTCATTTTCCCGCTATAATTAAATAATTATTTTAATTATTTAGTTATTCATTAGCTTATTCATCTATAATTAAATAATTCCTATTTATTTAATTATTTCACACTTTCCCCTCCATTAGTAAATAATTATTTTAATTATTTGGGTATGTGCAGGATCATGATGGGCCAAAAAGTGGCAATATGATGGGTATTTGTAGGGTATGTGGCTGACGACATTTTTTTTACCCAAAATTGATGAAATAAAAAGGGTTTTTAAAGAGATTCTCAGCTTTCCACCAATATAAATTATGCTTTACTTTGAATTTAATTAATAATTATTATTCATTTTATATTTGAATTATGACTAAGTCCGATTGATAGGCTAATTAAAAAACATCTATAGCTTTCAAACATATCACTTTCTTGGAATCCAAAATATGCATCACATTCTATGCTTCACATACTATAGGATTAAAAAAGAAAAAATTGAATTTCATGAAGTTTTGACCAAGTTAAGGTGGTCAAACATGAGTTTTTATATTTTTTTCAAAGTTGTAATAAAAAATTCATAATTAATTATTTACTTGGAAAAAATATAAAAAATGCATCACATCTGGACATGAATCCTCTACTTGTCTAAAATATTATAAAAAAAATATTATCATTTTTTATTGTGGTTAGGGTGGTTAGACAGACACCTACTTCTTATTTTTCCACTGAAATTTAAGTACTACTACATTGAAATTTCAAATTTTCACCAAATAGATTTAAAAATAAAAATAAACCTAGTAGTTTAGAAACTAAATTCAATTTTCTACATATTCTATTCTTACATATTTTTTAAATAATATAGATAACTTATTCAAATTTTTGCATCAAGTTGCCTAACTTTGATTTTTCCTAAATTTTTGCCACTTAAGGGCTGCTTTTTCCATGATGATCCTGCACATACCCATTTACTAATTTTTATTTTTCCTCCACTTTCTAATTAATATTTTTTTTCAATTATTTTAATCAAAATTCAAATTTCCCTCCTAAATTAAATAATTTTATAATTATTAAATTTACTCCAACCACCTCGTTTTCAATGTGAATCTTCTCTTTTATTCTCAATTAATCTCAACCCTTGATAAGGTTTTGTTACCTTTTAATCTCCACTGTCCATCCTTAACTAAACCCTATTTTTTCCCTAACCCTATTTCCTTTCTTCTCAATTAAATCTTATCCATTCATCATTATCATTTAATCTTGGCCATTCATTCAAATTTCATTTTCTATAAAAGAGAATTATCACATTCATTTCAAGACTACAACCACAACTACTATCTTAATTACTTTGCTATCATTATCATTAGGCTTATTCTTGCATACTAAAAATCTAAGGGCAAGCAAGTATATAAAGAAAAATGGAGAAGAGCAATGAAGCAACCACGACATAAGAATTATGGTAATATTGCATTGTTATTTTATGATTCTATGTTCATTTATGTTTCATTGTTGGACTAGGGTCTTTAGGGCTTGAGTTTTATGTATTTGGTGATTGGTACTATTTATTCATGCCTTGTACCTTGATTTTACCCTATTCTACAATGGTGAACCTAACATGAACTAGTCAGTTTTGAAGAAATTTATGAGAAATTTTGATTTTTCAAGTCCGAAATGTATTTGAAAGGTAGAATAAAACATTCGTGAGACAATGTGATGTATTTGTGGGATAATGTGATGGAATCATAGTATAGGAAAACACATTAATTATATAGAATGATGCATTCACATATTTATGCATCGTATTTGTGGAACAATACACTACATCTATTTACTTTAGGGAAAATCATCAATACTCTATTTTTGTGGTTTTCTGTCATTTTTTGGGTTTCTGGTTTTGATAATCACATCTTAGAGAATTACTTGCATAATTTCTATCTTGACATTTTTGAATTTTTGCCAAGTTTAAGTGCTTTTGCAAATTTTAGATTATGTGTTGCATATGTGAAACTATGTGACACATTTCCATTCCAATGAGCTACATTTGCTTAAATATTTTTCCTTAGTCACCAACTTGTTCACCACATCTGCTTGAGAAAATGAGCCACATATATGAGACAGTGCAACACAATTTCCTATTATTGATAATAAGGACTCAAATTTGGAGTTTTTCATTTTCTACCTTTTCCATTCAGTAGGGTAGAGGGTTTTTGTGTTACTAATACTTGTAGCCTATGGAATTCTTTGGGAGAATACATTACTATCTAGACTACTAATCCATGTTCTTGCAGGGTCATATGTGTTTTATATTTTTAAAGTAGGAACATTTGGATTTGGGTTTAAAAGATAACAATTGTTGGCATTTCTTGGTGATCTTGTTTGTGTTTGGAGGTGTGTATGCTCTTCCCTCACATTCCATATGATCTAAGTTGGAATCAAAAACACTTTTCAACATTATCATTTTCACATCACACATTTCAATTTATAAGGTTAATGAACATTGTTTGCATGATCGAATACATGTGCATGCTCTCTCGTTGCATTTTCATATTATCTTGGAGGTTAAGGTTCACTTTGTCAAATCATCATCATCATTTTTAGTCCTTGTCCTTTTAAGTTTTTGACAATTTGATTTGATATATTGAGCTATCTTAGCTTTTCTAGTACCCTTCTCTTAGGTCCCCAAAAGTGCATAACTATAGTGTCACTTTTCATTCTTTACTCTTAGTCTCATATCTTACCTTTAGTCATACCATATAGATTTTGAACATAGTGACATTACCATAACTTGATTTCACCTATTTTCACTTTGCACCATTATCATTTCCTTAATTGTGTTACCATTTGGCATTCTTATATATTGAAAAATCTTCAAAAACATAGAATAGTTTCATATCCATCATTGCATCATCATTAGTTAGGCTCCATTCCCTCATTAAGTTGCAAGTCTTATATGGTCCGAACTAAGTTAAAAAGTAAAAGAAAAGAGATGTACTACACAAATGAAGATCCCTATTTCAACCCAACCAACAACATGAATTTTTGGTCTTCTTCATTAAATGAGGTGCCCAAGGCATGATATACATTCCCAAATCCTTTTGAGAAGTTCATATTATAAGATGTCTAAAGACATTTAATTGAAGAGAAAATTGAAGCAACTGCCCAAGACCCTTTCATAGCATGATTTTTAGATGAGATAGTAGCAACAGATCCCCAAATATTTCTCATGAAACTATTACAAAGTGGAACCAAAATCTCTCCTAGTTTTCATATCAACGTGCGTTTTGAATCATAAACAAATGGTGTGACAAAAAACCAAGGACATAACGTATCTACTCCCAACCACACTACTCCATTAGTGCATGCTACTTTTCCATTAGGGTGAACACCTCAAAACACTATAACAATCAACATGACACCAATATTTGGAGCACAAGGTACCCAACCCCTAGCAGCACATTTGATCTATTTTCCTCATCATCTCATGTTATGGGTACTCCATCTTTCAGTCCTTTTACAATAGGACAAAACAACAAAAAAAAAACCACCTAAGATGTGAAAGGTTTACAACACTGCTCCTAAGTCACAACATCTAAGGACAAAAATACGCCAAATTTCAATTTAAACTTGAACACCAACACATCAAAACACAGTCTCAATTCAAGTATTCCTCTACAAAACAACACCCAAGGGCCTTCTCAACAAAATAGAAATCAAAATTCACATGTTCAAGTAAGTTCAAAACCATTGCAATCTCAATCCACTATCAATTCTCCACACATCAACCAAATTCCATCATTTACTCCTAACATCAAAAACAAAAATATATCTTCATCCACTCCAACATTGGATTGCAAAACATTTCCTTGAACATGGGCCATGTCCATATCACAATGCAATTGTTAATGCGGTAGACACAATAATAAGTTTCCGATATGCAAGTATCAATAAGGAAAACTTACTCCACTTGAGAAATATGCCCATATCCTTTTGATAAAAGAATATATATGCCTCCTTTTCCTCACAATTATGCTATCTAAAATTTCACCAAATATAGATGAAAGGGTAGTCCAATAGAACATGTGAGGGAGTTCCATAATACTTGCGTAGATATTGTATTTAGGCATACCTACTTGATGATATTGTTTTCAAGAAGTCTCGCAGGACAAGCACTTGAGTAGTTTTCCCATTTTCCCATGAGAATACGAACATGGGATGTGTTAGTTGACAAATTTGTGACACATTTCACCTAGAACATTGAAAATGACATAACCATAGCTACTTTTTTTCACACCAAAAAAGAAGAAGGGGATATATTCATATCGTTCCTCTAGAGATGGAGAAGCTTGGTTTGTAAGATTCCTTCCGAAATACCTAAAAAATAGTTGGTGCACATGTTTGTCAATAAATTAGTAACGAAATTGAAATACCAACTACAAATCCATTGTTGTACCCACTTTTCTGACCTTGTGGAGAAAGGTACTACCCTTGAGAAGACACTTATTTCAAAAGGTGAAATCAAAATCTTTAACAAGAACCAAAGTACCCAAAACACCTCAAATGACAAAAGAAAATATTGTGTCTGAAACAAGAATTTTATAAATGATGGGCTCGTAGATGCAAAGACAATAAATAAATCTGGACCCACAATCACTCTTAAGGGACCTAACATATCCAATAACCCACCAAATGTTCCCAATCAAATAATCAATGCAGTGCAGAACTAATAACCAAGAAAATGGACCTCCAAGAAATTATCAACCAATATGCAAATATACTCCCTTAGGGGAACCCATTGAATCTACCTTGAAGATGCTTTTACAATCCAACATCATCCAACTTCCAAAATCTAAGCATTATGATTTGGGTCCTTTTAAACCATCATGGTGGAATGACAATGTTGTTTGTGACTATCACTGCATCAAAGGGCACAAGACCTCATCTTGTCAAAAACTTAAAAACATAATCCAAGACCTCATTAAGAATGGTGTCACAAAAGTAGACAATTCTCAAGTGACCTCTAATAATTAGGTCATACTACCTTTAATAATCCTTTGCATGACCATGGGACAAGGAAAACCTCTAGTTCAGGTACCAGGACTAATGACCAATCCAATTACACCCATGTTTCCTATGTATATACCATAAATCATATTCGAGCTTTGGATGGTAGTGTCAATATAATTACCATCAATAACCCATCAAATTTTTTGGTCACAATTTGAAGTACTAAGGTAACCTTACAACAATCTCCTCCTAATCAATAGCCAAAATACCAATACAATCTTTTAGACCATTTGGGGAAGACACCTACCCAAATATATATCCTTGAGATACTTCACATTTCTCCCAAACACAAAGCCATCTTATGTAAGGCCTTACAAGAAACATCCATAGCCATAGATCGTAACGTTAATTAGTTCCACACAATGGTGGATACTTGGAAAACACCCATCATGTCAACTTTTCCAACCGTGACTTACCATCAAAAAAATCTAACCATAACAACCCCTTTTGCCTTGAAGACATTGTAAATAAACATAAAATCAAATGAGTCCTCATAGATTGTGAAGTAGGATTGAAAATTTGCACCTTAAAATTGCTTACAACATTAGGTTTCTCTGAGGCTTATGTAGATTCATGAAAGAGAGTTATCATTTTATTGTGGTGTTAGTTGTAGCATTATAATTGTAGACACGATCATGATGTATATTCATTCATTGGTTGTGGATAGGCTCATGTATATCTTTGATGTATATCACACACTTTGATATGTATCATGACATTCATTTTTCATATATATATATATATATATATATATTTGCAATGACCTTGATTATGGCATTTAAATATGATGTTATATTATTTCATATTTCATGACCCTTATGTGATGTATGTTATGATTATGGATACATTGTGTATGTATAGATGAATAAATATGTATATGAGATGTTATTATATGTTTCCATGATAGATGGTGATTATTTCCTTTATTATTCTTATGATGTGATATGCATATGTATATGTTTCTCATGATTTGTGGATGTAGGATGGATGAGATGTTATGCTAGGGATGATTTATTTTTGTATTTTTCATATGATATGTGATGATTATGCAAGATGTATGCTATGAGATATATGTTGAAAATTTATGGATGCAAGGTGGAATGTTTTTGGTGTATGCCATAATACTTGGATAGAAATATTAGCATGGGTAGAAATAGAAGAATGAGAAGAAAAGAATACAATTAGCATATTATTGAGATTAATCAAGATGCCAAAAAACCTATGATTTATTTGGGATTTTATTAGATATATATTGATGGGATAGAATAAATGATAACACCCTTTCTTTTAGATTAGGTATACTTTTATCATAGCAATCCTTATTTTTGATATAGAAAAAATAGACATGACGCACAATGGTATGAGGAACTAGGGTGACCTTGTATCTAATGCATGGATATTGACTCTACCCATAGATAGGAATATCCTTATTCATACCTAACATACAAAAACCTTGTTTGAATATGTGAAAGAATAAATCCATAAAAGTAAAGAGAATAATACACAAAACATATGAGGAACCTGATACGCTTGAGCCATTGTATTACTTGATACTACTACTGCACACATAAGGCAAGTATTCGCCAAGGTCGTATTACAAGAAAATCCACCAAGAACAAAAAATGAAAGAAATGATCAATGCCCCATTCCTTTCTCTCTAAATCATTTTAGACATCACTGCTCGAGATCATTAGAATAGAACAACATAAAACCAAAAAAAATATCAAAATGAACTAAATATTATTTTTTTCATATTTCTTTCCAAAGAGTTGTTTATGGTTTAGATATGAAATGATATCTATTGTAGGAAATATCTATCCAAAAGACATTCATTGGATATTTATTGTTTAATGTTTGATAGTTAATTGTTATGATAGTTAACTAACATATTTGACAATGATCAAAACATAGTATTTTTGTGTCAATGTTTTTATTTCAGTAAGTGTTGTACTTGTTTCTATTTGTTTTTCCAAAGGTGATAGTGATCATGTATTTATTATGGCTGAAAATTTATTGTAAGTGAAAGTGAGATGAGATGGGTAATTTTGTTTTTCAAATGTTTTTAATGTTTTTGACTCTTTCAAGATATTTTGAGGTTGTTTCTATATTTTAATGTTTTATGATTTTTTTTTGGTTTTTTAAGGAAAATTGAATGTTTTGAATTTTTCAAATATTTGAGGCTATTTTTGCATATTATGTGATGTTTTAAAGTTGTTTTGGTTTTTCAAATTTTTAAATGTTTTTCACTTTCTCCAAATGTTTGGACCAAGAGAACATGACCTAAGGGATAGACCTATGCCTCAAGAGCTCATTAGAGATAGTCCTTCCTATGTAACTGCACAAAGGCTTCATAGTTTGATTATTGTACTTGGATATTAGCACATGATGGCTAATGATGTTTTAGGGAAATTTTGATGTTTTGAACTTTTTATGGAGTTTTAAACTTGTTTGGATTTTTTTCTAGATTCTTGAAATGTTTTGAATGTTTTGGATTTTAAAAAAAATTTGGATGTTTTTGGATTTTCTATGTTATTTGCATATTTTTGATTTGTGGAGTTTAAATGACTTAGGTCATATTCAAGAATCCAATTATCCAATGAGAAAGTGTAAGAAGATTCCCCCAACAATGTGTTAGGTAACTATTTTGATATGAGAAAAGTAGGATGACTTGGGGATATGACCAAATAGCACAGATAGATACATGTCCACCAGTGGAAGCCATGGTAGGGATAGACACAGATGAATAGAAGATGGATGGATGAATTCTGGTTTATTGTGGAATGAATGAATGGTAATAGTATTTGATAGATGATAGGTGGTACTTATTTACACAAGGTGCATGTTTTCTAGTTTTTCATGAAGGTACTTGCCAAAAGTGCCACTGAAGTAGTTTTCACTAGATGACAATTTTTTTCTTTATTGTTTTTATCCTTCTTTTAGATTTTTCTATTTTTTTTAATTTTTTAATTTTATTTTTTGGAATAATATACCCCTCTTAGGCTAGGCATAAAACCTTTTGAGATGCATGTTATTTATAGGTTGTTGCAAGGGATCCCATTTAGGTGTTGCTAGTTGATAGGCTCCTGATCCATAGCTAGTGATGATGATGAACTATCCTAACTAGTTTGGTTTAAATTTTATATTATTATCTTTATCTATCTAATTCTTTCAATTTTACTTTAGAAGAAGATCTCCTACCTGAAAGTTTCAAACCTTTATTTTCTTTTTATAGCTTGTTTTGAGTCAATTCTAATACACTTGGAGATGATTAAGAGCTTGTAGATGAAGTTCATCTAGCAATTCTAGTTCATTCAACCTTGATACCTTGTATTCTTCATCCTTGATTAGGTGTTGCAATGAAAATATTAACAATTGGATCTCGACCTAAATAGGTAAGATAGATTCATTCACATAAACGGAAGAATAAGGAGTAGCACTAGTTAGTGTTCTAATACTATTTTGCTAATGCCCACGGGGTAGGGCTTAACTACAATTGCCAATCTCGACTAGCATCATTAACTATATTTTTTAAGATTTTGACAATGGTTTTATTAGATGCTTCATCTTGGTTGTTTCCTTACTAGTAGTAGGGGGTAGAGAAATGATGTTGGATATTGAATTAGTTGCATAGTACTCAAACATATTGATTTTTGAATGGTGTTCCATTATCTGTGATGGTAGCCTAGGGAACACCATAGTGAAAATTAGGTGACTCAAGATGAATTTTTGAATATGTTTCCTTGTTATGTAGGTCATAGGTATAGCCTTAATGCACTTTGTGAAATACTTAGTGGTGGTAATTATGAATTTATGCCCATTTGAGGAGGTCGGTAAAATATTTTGTATGAGAATGAGACCCCACTATGAGAATGGCCATGGTGCAGTGATTGTTTGAAGCTCTTGTGTTAGAGCTTGAATAGGGTCCCCATGTTGTTGACACTATAGACATTTCTTTACAAACTGGTAAGATTCTTGTTCCATGGTTGGCCAATAATAACCTATTCTCAAAAAAAAATTAGCCAAGGTTATGACACTCAAATTTGACCCATAGATGCCTTCCTACACATATTTTAAGGTGATGTAAGCTTCTTATTGGTTAATAAATCTTAGTAATGTCCCATAAAGACTTCTTCAGTATAAGGTATCACCAAATAATGATGAATCTCGATGATCTTTAGATGAATTTTTTGCATAATTTATGAGTAAGGTCAGATGGAAAGATACCTCTATGAATGTAGGTGAAAATTTCATGATAACAAGGTGAATTAGGACCAACAATTTCATCCAAAAATTCTAATTCAAGAATGTCAAAATATAGTATAAGTTGTTCAATGAGGAATTCACATTTCAAGCTATTTTGTGGCATGTCTAACAATGATCCAACGGTTTTCATTGCATCTGCTACCCTATTGTTGATCTTGGGGATATTTTAAAAAGTGATGTTGATGAAGTACTATTTACAGCTATCTACCATCTTCTTGTATAGCATTAGTGTATCATCCTTGGCCTAATAATCACCATTAACCCATCTCACTATCACCAGAGAATTGCAAAAAACTTGTAACTTTCTTGAATTTTCCATTGGATAGCAATATTCAAGCCTGTAATGAGGGCTTCATATTCAACTATATTGTTTGTACATGGAAATTCCAATCTGAAGGACTTTGGTATGCAATCACCTTGTGGGGTGATGAATAAAATACCTACTCTAGATCTATGTTGTATGTGTGACCCATAAAAGTACAAATTCAACTATTTTTTGTTCTTAGGGTCAATATAGCTTCATCTATAAATTTGAAAACCAAGGGATTCTCTACAAGTAGTGGTGCTTCAACTAACTAATCTATAATAACATGTTCTTGATTTCCTTGTGATGTACATACTCAATGCCAAACTCATTGGGAATCATCACCCATTTACCCATTCGTCCTTTGTGAATAGCCTTGTATACTAAATACTTTAGTGGATTGACCTTAGAAATAAGCTTTATTTCATAACTAAGCACATAATGTCTTGGATTTTGAGAAGAGAATACCATAGCTAAACATGCTCTTTCAATTAGAGAATAGTTAAGCTCATACCCAACTAAGGTATTGCTAATATAATAAATAGCCCTTTTCTTTCTCATTTCATCTTGTTGTGCCAAGAGGGCTCCTGACATCGTTGAATTGTTGAGATGTACAATATTAAAGGTTTTATCATGATTGGTGGAATTAGCATCGGTGGTGATGCTAGGTAATATTTTAATTGCTAGAATGCCTGTTCAAAATGATTGTCCCATTTGAAAGACATGTCTTTTTGAAGAAGGTGTGTGAATGGGTGACACTTATATTCCAATTATGTGATGAACCTCCTGATGCACTATAATTTTCCTTGAAGGATTTTGAGTTTTTTAAATGTTTTATGTGGATACATTTCCATTATAGTTTTGAATTTGGTAGGGCCACCCTTGATTCCACTTCATGATACAATGTACCCCAAAAACTTACCGAGAGTGACTCCAAAGACACATTTTTTGGATTCAATATCACTTGATATTTTTCAAGCCTATCAAATATTTTAGCCAGTGCTTCCAAATTCCATTTCCTTGTGATTGATTTTTATAGGATATCATCTACACACCCTTCTAGAATCTTGTGGAACTTGTCATGAAATATCAAATTATTTTTCCTTTGATAAGTTTCACCTACATTATTTAGACCAAAAGGAATGTTTTTCAAATAGTATGTGCCCCATGGAAAATTAAATGTTGTTTTGTGTTCATACTCTTTTTCTCTCATAATATGATTCTATCTGAAGAATCTATCCATGAGAGAAAGCATCCCATGCCTAGTTCTAAGAAAAACCTTATTTAGATCCCTGAAATATATACATATATGTATGCTCCTAGTGAGTTTTAAGACTGGTACAAGGTTTGAAACCCACTTTGGATAGTCAATGGGTCTTATGAAATGCACATCAAGAAACATTTTTAATTTTATGTTGACCAATAAAGCAATTTACGAATGCATTTTCCTTATCTTTTTCTTGACTAGTTTTGCATAGGATGCATTGTTAGGTGATGCACTACAAATGAAGTGTTGAGACCAAGCATATCTATGTATAACAAAGCAAAGAAAATATTTCTTTCTCTAAGAAAAGTTTCTAGATTTTTTTATTCCTCATCATCTATTGAGGAAGCATAGAACATGACTTGAGGTGCTTCATTTTTCCAACATTGATCAATTGTGATGATTCTACAAGGATATTGAGGGTAAGTGCACAAATTTGAGTCCATGAAACATGGAATTTTTTTCCTTAGCTAAAAAAATGAAATCAACATTGCAAAAATGGGATCCCAATTTTTATAAACGGGATCCAGTTTAGCTTCGAGATCCCGAGCCTAAATGTCAAATGGGATCCCACTTTTTAAAAATCAAGATCCCGTTTGTTAAAGGGTCCTGAACTGATGGACACAAAACAAGATCCCGATTAGTATGAAACAAGATTCTGATTTATAAAATTTGAGATCCCATTTTGTAATAATTGGGATCCCATTTTTTAATGGTATTTATTTTTTAAAAATGCAAAAAACTTCATTTTCACTGTGCATGGGATCCCACATTTGTGGGCGACTATGACAACAAAAACCAGCATCCAAGTATGCCTCCACCCCCATTTTTTAGCATTTTTTCATTTTTTATTGAAATTGTCAATAAAAGAATTGATTTTAGTATTTTTTTTAATTTATTTGACTTTTTAAGCATTTTATTTCTTGTAATAGTATAAATGAGGAAGTGTAGAAATAGATGAAAAAATGCAATGAAATCTGAAGATATTGAATATAAATGAAAAAATCAACCTTGAATTGTATATTAGAAACAAAATTTAGCTTTTAAAACCTAATATTTTCAATCAAACGAAAAAAAATGCATTTGAAAACCCTAATTTAAATGAAACAAAAAAATTGCATTTGAAAACCCTAGAAATTGAAATGAAATTAAAAAATTGCATTTGGAAACCCTAATCAAACTTTTGAAACCACAATTCAAATCAAACAAAAAAATTGGATTTGAAAACCTAGTTTGAAATGAAACAAAAAAATCGCATTAAAAACCCTAATTTCTTAGATCAAAACCCTAAATTGAATTGAAACAAAAAAAATTCTAAAACCTTAGATTGAAATCAAACAAATCATTTTGATTTTGAAAACCCTAATTTTGATCTCAAGAAAATTCATTTGCATTGTATGGAGAAAACAATATGTTAAACTTTAGTTTCAATGTTAAATTATAATTAGATTAGAAAACAATGTGTTAAAGAATAGTTACAATTCATAAAATTTATCAATGTTTGTTTGCAAATTTAGTTAGCAAATTTGTAAAGCCAAGTGTACAATCCATTTCCAATTGTCACTTAATTAGATAATATTCAACATTCATTTCTACTTTATGTTTTGATCTCTCTTAGTCATTTCTTGTTTCCATTTCTTTTTTGCATGTGTTGTTTGTTGTCTTTTGACAATCTTAACCCTCATTCTAGTCAATTACTTGTTAATTAGGCTTCTAGTTTAGTCTAAAATCTCAATTGTTGCACTAGTTACCTAGACAGTAAAACAATATAAATATTTTTCTTTTTCTTTCTTTTAGGTTCTTTCAATTCCAAACAATCAAAAATAAAATACTTGATTCGACATTAACTAATTTTATATTATACATTTTATATCATAAAATTCATTTAAGTGGGAAATATTAATGAAAAAAATGTTAAATAAAATAATCTCATATTCAATTAAAAATATATCTGGTTAAAATATACATCAAACTCAATTTTAATAATACATAATTATGTGTTTCTATTATGGAAATAGTCAATCTATTTGATGAGCCCAAAATATGCTCATAATTTGGATATCATGGTGTACTTTTAATACCTTTACTTTTGTTGTTCATGGTTGTTTAACTCTCTTGAAACCTTTTATTGGGGGATATCCTGTAGCAATACACTTTTATGTTCCTGAGCCTATCATGTTGACATGTCTATATTTATTACCCTGTTTGACTTCCCAAATGACTGGTATAATGCATGTAGTTTTTGAATGATGAAATAGATTTAAATGTGATTAATGAATGGATATTGTGTATGTGCCATGCGCCTTTTCTTTCGTATCTATTACCTTGTGTTTTGAAGGTTGTTGAAGAAAGTATGATCGAGTCAGAATGCGACCAATCTCTACGGCCTTGCGATAAGTCCATTTCTTGCCTGTAACCGAAGGAAGCTTTAGCGAAGACTCTTTGGCCCGAAAGCGTGGAAGATTTTAATGACATTTTAATCTAGAAGAGTGGAGTGCTACTCTCACGTTGAGTTGAGCAAGAATAAACTCATTTATGAAGTTTGTTCCTCGATTTCGGGATACATTTTATATCCACATCTTTCTCTATTAGGGTTAGTTAGTTAGTTGTTCTCTTGATTTAAAAATAAGTGTTCCTCCTATGCAGGTGAACAAGAAGGAGATAGATAGATAGATATAGAAGCAAATTATGTAAGAGTTAGAATTATAATATGAATCAAAGCTTTTGTTAGTTTTCTGAAGTAGAACAATCAATGTAAATGATTTCACGTTATGAATAAAAGTTGATGGAGTTCTGAGCACAATCTTCTATGTAAATTAGTTGATGCTTGCTAAGGGGGCCCACTTAGTAAGTATCTGTAGGCGCATAGTTGTTTATCCTTTGTTAATTCAAGTTAGATTTCATTTTAGAAGTTTCAGCACAAGCTCAGTCTTATACTATTCCTGCAGCATCAGGAATCCATCCCTGTGTTTGTTCCTGCAGCATAAGGCCAGTTTATAGTTTGTCTCTCAATTGTAGCTATTACAATTTCTGCTTTGGTTAGATTATGATTGAGTTAAGAGAACTTTGCATTACCTTCCTGTTGCATAGGTAGAATTTCTTTCCAAGTGTTTATTTTCAATAGGTTGTGACTGAAACCGGTTCTTGGTGCGCATATAGTGCGCTCCATTTAAAAGTTTATGTTCCCTAGTTT
>VDFB02252616.1:36154699-36437131 GCA_007258455.2 Sequoia sempervirens
TAATAAACAATATTTTTTCATTAGAATAAAAAATTAAACATAATAACATTATTAAATATATATTTTGTAATCATTAAAATATCAAATATAAATAATATTCATGAGAAAACATTAAAATAATAAATATAACTAATTAATTGTAATTTTAAGATGTGAATCTTTTCACAAAAATATTATTGCTTAACATCTGCGAATATTTTTTCACTTATTAGTTGACTCAATCTTCTAAATATAAGTTACACTCACCCCAACCTATGTACCAGAATGAATGTGGGATTAAAACTGTTCAATGACCAAGCAAATATTGACGCGAGGCACAAGAATGGGAACAAGAACGGGAACGGGAAATTTGAAAAAGCAGAAAGATTGGGTTAAGGGGGCCCCACATGGGTCCGGCCACCTGAGCATTCAACGCTTAAGAGTGTGCCGGATCATCATTGTGAACTTAAAAATATTATTAATGAAACTCCACTAATCATTCTTTATTAAAAAGAAAGTCCAGCTGTCCACTAGTCAGATATTGTGTAGAGGATGATCTTTCATGGGAGGATCCCGTCAAAGAAAGAGAAATTTGATCATTAACATTTTAAATGATGTTCAGGCGTGAGCCGGCAACGTTTATCCAATACGTGGGACACATATTTGACCGTATTTATTAATTAGGGAAAATTCAAAATCAAAAAATTAATAAATAGGGTCAAATGTGCATAGACAATACTTTCTGTTTGTTACCTAAGCATTCAAGGACAAAATTGAAAGAAAACTTGTGCTCGCCAATGGTCATTGACGTTTGAAAAGTTTTTCAATTTGGTGTTTTATTTGTTTTGCTTTGGTGTGGGTCATTACACTTATGATGATCAGATAAATGGTCCGTGCTCAGATGCCAAAGCAATTTTTTTTATATGTAAAATTTAATTATAGAGATTTGACCCTTGTATTTCAAGTTTTGGATTGTAAACATTTTAATTTTTTATACCACTGCATAAATAGCAATACAAAGAAAGTTTTAAATGCATTCGGTTCAACTTTATTTTAATTTTTTTGAAGTGGTAAAATGTTCTGTATTTGATGGTACGATTCGTTGTTTTTAACAGAAAGTATTTGTTAGTTTAGATATCAAGAAAAAATTGTTTAACTCAATACATGTTAAGAAAGATATGATTTTGAAATTATTTAATATTTTAACATATTTTGTCAAATAACTATTAGAATTTTAATTTGTAAGAAGTTTTATAAATAAATACTGATCATTATTTTAATAGTTTAGATTATTAAATCAATAAGTCAATATACTAGCACTTAGACTTAAAGAAGGTTCAAGGATTACACTGATATAAAATTATATGTATGTTAATATGTTAGAGAGTATGTGTTTGTGCATCGGTGCGTATGATGTCATGTGTTGCAAATTCTAGTTGGTTGGATTAAACAATTAATAATAAGTCCTAAATAATGAAATGAAATAAATTAGACAAATCTAATATTTTTCCTTAAAGAATTTAAGTATTATCTGATTTTGAAATATTTGCATTCAGATTTAAAACATAAAGCAATGGATGAAAAAAGAAAGTTGTCATCAAATCAAGACTAAAACATTACAAATGGAAATAGAATGTTCTCATCTAGTTGGAAAATCAATATTTATTGGGCTTTTATGTAATAATTGAGATTTTGGAGGCTTTTACCATTAAATGGAAACTGGTTTACCATTACACAACAACGAAATTTTTTTTTTTCGATGATTCAATAGTGATTTGTAGGTGTGAGACTTGTTTTAGGCTCAAATCTCACACTATATGTAGCCTATGACTAATTATTTTTGTCATATATAATTGTGGATATTATTGATTAGTTTAATGGAAAAAATGTATAATTGTACATGAATTTAACATGATCTTATCTAAGCACATATTTAGGGACCAATTTTATTTTCAACTGACCCATTCCTATATAACTAGGTCAAATCCATAGTGCAGATTTGACCCTAAAAAATTTAAATTCATTTTTATTTAGCCCAAGGAAACCCCTTTCCATCTAGCTATTATGAGTTAACTTAGGTGAGAAATATGCTAACTTGCTTGTTTGGGTATTTTACAAATAGACAAACCTTAGTTCATTTTTTATCCATTTAAGAGCTCTTATCTTGACTTGCAATAAATCATGCAAAGCACATTACATTAGTGGCTTACATCAATATTTATATTTTGTGGTAGAATTCAACATAGTGCATAATTTCCTATTATCTTTCACACTTGCACCAAAACTATTAAATTGAATCTTGGTGGTTCTACTAAAGGAGAAGACCTTTCCCTAACAAAATCCAAAAAGTTGCTTGTCAAAACCACTTATTTTACATAGTCAAATTTCAAGAAGTCAAGAAAATACATTTTAGTAACAAAAAATTTACAAATCATTTTCATTCACAGCTCCATTAGATATATCAATAAGGTTACCTTTTAGAAGTGTTAACTTGATTTTTCTACACATAAATTCAATCTAGAGTAGAACAAATGTTAGTTAGTCATATATCAAATAACTCTAGAACTATACCTAATATCTAGCACATACTTAATAAAAAAGAAATAGCCTACAATCAAACATCATCAAACTACACATAAAGCTAGATCCTTATCCTTTCTTATGAATTGAAAAAGAAAGTGTATCATTTTAAGTTAATATATTCGCTGGTTATATGAGGGTCAATTAATTTCTCGTAAAGTTTTTCCTTACCCTAGTTTATGTCTGCATGATATATTATTTTTCCTTTATCTGTATTGGTGAAGTTGTCCAATCTTACACCCTAGCTCTTGGCCTTAATATTTTATATTATATGTCATATTTCATTTCTAGAGTTGAGTCATTTTGATACCTTAAATTGTGTATTATATTTCCCTTATAAATTTTTATCCTATTAAGTTTTGTGTATTGAGTTTATCCCAAAGTCTCACAATTTGTCTCATTTTCCTTTGAGAAAAAATTATCATCTCCATCCCATAAGGGCTAAGAATTAACTTAAAAATAAAATATTTATTTGTCTATCAAATAACACTCATAAGGAAGGGGAAAATTTTGATCATGAGGCACATTTAGGCTAAGAGTTTAGGAAAGAAATCCCTAGATCAATACAAAACTATTTTCTTATGAGGATTGAAGATTATATTTTAATTTGGTGAATGCTTCTTATGTTATTTTCTTTCAAAAGAAAAATATCTTTCCCCAATTTTTTTTGGGGTAATACCCAAAACCCCATACCATAATATTAAAGGAGAAAGATGGTGGCCTTTAGTAAGATTTACATAAAACTTCCTTACTTTTCTCCTTCTATTTCTCATTTTGGGAATGTTCTCCTATCATGTTATATCACTTTCTATCTTTTCTCAAAGTGTACAATATTAGGATACTCTATTCCATGCATGCAATAGTGAATTCACTCTTCCTTTTCCTCTATTCTATTATTCGTTCACTTGAAACCATTATTAATAAATTTAAGGATATTTTAGGGGATAAAGATAGTATTGATAATTTTATTAACAACAGCTTCCCTAATCTTCAGGCCAATCCTTTCCCCATCAATGATGAATAATTATCTCATGTAAACTTCAATTTTTATTAGATGATGAGTGAAGAGATGTTGAACATATTATTCCATATTCTTCCTCTACACCTTATCTTCCTAATACATAAACACTCCCAATTAATTTTTTCTTCATGAATCAAATTATTCCACCTATTATGGCATCACTTAATAAGTCCATCAGCATTCAAAATGCATCTTCTTGAATTCAAAATTATCATGAATTTAAATATATTTTCCTCCACTTCCTCCCCCTATAGTCACTATTTGAGGTATTCCTAGTCACCCCCAACCTTCTAATTTCAGTACACATATTACTTAGTCTATAATGTGCAATATGCTAGTTGCTACTAAATTACATGTAATAGCCCATACATATAAAACTCATCCAAGAATAAGTTCATCTTGTATCTATTTCTCTTCTTCCATCAACTTTATTCATTCCTATTTAAACTACCAAGCAGTATGATCTAATAATGAAATTTAGTCCATACTCCATCTAATATCTATCTTCAGGAGTTGATTCAAACTTCACATTCTTATTGTGACATTATTTAGAAGGATTTATGGAATATTTATGTTTTCTCTTTTTCTAACTAAAATGAATAATCTTATCTCATTGACTACATTTAGTATAATATGATAGAAATTAAATCTCTTCCATTTAAGCTTCCTTTTTGTGATGTTCAAAAATAAAACCTTCCTATTCTCATCAAGGTTAATATAACCTATGTTGTTATTAAGCGATCCTTCATTGATATTTGGTCTATTCTTAACTTTTATTGTCTTAGAATAACAAAGTGAATCCATTTTGATACTTCCATTATTTCTTCATTTTATGTTCCCATTAATGGTTTTAGTAAAAAAAAATAAGATCCTTAGGGAACCATTACTTTACCAATATCATTATGACATGTCACCCTTCCTACCATAGTACCGTAGTCCCTTTCCTTCTAGGAAAAATTTCTTAAAATCTTCTTCTTGGAAAACTATGGATCATGTGATGAAATAAATTCCCTCTTCTATTCACTAGTCCATAAAGTTCATCTATAAAAGTAGGTTTTCTATAAACAAACTTGATACTTCCCACTTTAATATTGTTAGATTACTAACAATATTGTTTATATTCCATCTATTAGAATTGTCCCTTCTAATTAAATACTAATGGAGACACCATGGATATCTTAGTTAATAACTTAACACCAATCATAAATCATTCATCTTCTAGTTCTTATCTTAGTGATGATTTTTGTTCCTTGGACTTCATCCCTTCTAATATTGGTGAATATAAAGCTAACCCTACTAATTTTGACATCCCTTTATAGAAGATGAATTTATAATTTTATAGTGGTGTGACTTCACTTTTTGGTAATTCTACTTCTCTTTCTCCAACATGTGGGTGTGAATCTCATTTTCTACAAGGATGGTGACATTGATTCCCCTCCTTTTGAGTTCAAAAAACATAAGGATATAGATTCAAAAATATTTTCAAACATGAACACAATGGAAATAGTCATGAGCACTTTGATGATGTTTTAAAGTTATTATGAAACCCACATTGTACCTTTATACTATTAGTTTATGTTTCTATACTTCTCCTCTATCTACATCCCCTCCCCCATTAGTTAATGTCTCCATGCCTTTTTTTCATGAACTAAACCTTTCTCCTCAACAAGAAGGGTTAATTCCTTCTCCATCTAACTATTTTAATATCATTCAAATTGTTCCACCTTATTCTATTCCATCCAATAAAAATGGCATTTCACTGGCTTGCATGTATCACCCCAGCCTTTTTATGAGTATCTTTATTAACCTTCCATCACTCCCATGCAGCCGTTTCATAAAAGGCCTCAATGAAATAAATATTTGCTCTTTCACATAATATCATTATCGGTTGCCCGATACAAATTCCCGACTGTGAAATACCCGAAAGAAACTTCGATATAGGTTCTATCTGAGTTCCCTCTGTTTTGCTCATCTTCACATGTTGCAAAGATTGAGGTTCACCTCTATCTAGTTCATTCTACACTATAAATATTCTCATTTATTTTTTACCATCTACATTATGACATCGATCATACCTCTATTATAAAATTTTAAAATTTCTTCGTTAAGACATTGAGATTACCTCTATTGTCACATTGATATTTTCTCTACCATTTTTCTCACTGATCTATAATATTGAGAAAAACTCTATTGTATTCTCTTCTAATTTATATTGAGGTATTTATAGCTCTTTCTATTGATTGTTTTATTCCCACTTTGTGACAATCATGCATGTTTCCATACTATGTGGTACAAATTTAGGTGCTCACATAATTTATCTTATTTAGTATCAACACAACCATATCTATCTTTGTTTTCCTTGTATATATTTTTAGGTTACAACGAAACCACTTTCTTATTCTAAGTTATTATGACATAATTCCTAAGGATAAATTTCTTATTTTCCCGCCTTCATGTATACAAATATTTCTCAGATATTTCTACACTATGTATACAAATACATTAAGGGGGAAATATTTATGATTATATATACATATAAACATATCTACATTCTCATATAAAAATGTAAGCTATCAAGTCACTCTTCCAATTAAAAGCATTGGCATGGTGAATAATCAACTATGTGCACTTGATTAGCATTTTTTTGGATCAACTAGCAATAGAGCATGCTATTCCAAGTGATCTCAATTTATTTGAATCAATTAGAAAACATGCACTATTCCGAGTGATTTATTTCACCACCTATTCTTACAATTCCAAGTGATAGAGTAATCTTGACCATCAATCATTAATTATTTTCTCATCACTCCTATTGAAAAAGTAAGTTAAAGCTTGAATCATGTATTCTCTTCTACAATAACTATATTTCTTATCTTTTATATGCTTTTGTGTGTTAGTTCCCTTAGGATGACGCATGCTACTCTTATAGGTACATCAATAAAGGAAGAACATAATTTTGTGTAACTCCTCTATTTATATCTACCAAGTTCTTCTATCATCTATTTTGTTTTCATTGTATATTATTAGGATAATTTAAAGTAATGAGAAAACTTTCACATTTAAATTTTTCCTTCATTTTGACCTATTTTTTCTTTTGTATTTAATATTTTTCCTCTTCCTTTATGTTTGTGCATTGCTAATGTATCATGGTCTTTAATTTACATATTAGAAATATAGGTTTATATATGCTTCGATAACATGTTAATTTTTTAAGAATTATATTTCTTGTTATTATCGTGTTATGAATTTTCTTTGTATATCATGTTTCTTTTTTAGATCTTAGCATGGGTGAATAGGTTCCTTATCTAAAAAATTGTTGCAAATTATTTTTAGAATTATTTTACGATGCTCTTTATTTTCAACATTTTATTTATGTACTATATCAAAACTTATGAGCTAGTTTCATCTTCCCACTAAAGTGATGGGTAAAATTTAATATTAAAAAATTATAACCTTATAATTATTATATTATATTTTTGGATCAATTTGGTTTTCATAAATGCTATCTATTTTTAATTTCAGTTTATTTCATCAGACTTAGCCATTTACCTAATACTATTGTCAATATTATGTTGTGATTTCATACATTCCACCATTTTTAAGATTTTATTATGCTACCCATGTTCATATCATCTTTTATTCCATATTAAAAATTATATGAGTGTGTTGTACTTTGATACTAGTATGACACATGGACATGCATGTGATGAAATAACATCCTCAAACTATATAGTCATATAACATCCATTTTTGACTTGCTAGTGTCTATTTAGATTTAAAGAAATATTTCGTAATTGTGTTATGCTAAATTGTGGAAGTTGAACAATCAAATCTTTATTTTTATTTCTTTTTATATTTCCTCTCATTCTTCTAAGATTGAAATCACACTCCCTCATTCATTTTTGAACTATATTTTCTCCCTATAGCATGTTCTAGCATTCTTTGTGGTTCTACAACACATTGCAAAATTTTAGTGTCTTATTGCACCTTTGTAACCTTGTGAGTTGTAGTATCATTTTGGGGAATATTTTTCTATTATTTAATTGTATTTTTATTTATTATTAATTTTTTTAATTATTTATTCTTGCCATGATGGAGCTCTCACCACCTTATTGTTCTACCATACAGACTAGGATATTTATCCCTATAGACTAGAAATTATTTCTTATATATTTACTTTATCATTGATATTCTTAGTCCTATTAAAATATAGGCTAAGTGTGCACACTCTCTTATTTCATACCACAATTTCTTTCCATGGATGTCAAAACACCAACTAGGGGCTTAACCATTCTTAACAAGCTCCCAAGTAGTTCCAAATATTTATATCCTAGCTATACATTTCAAGGTTTTCAACTACATAGTACCTTACAAGTATCTATTTATTTCCTTTTTCATCTCATTATTATATTAGTTTTTATTATTTTAGATTTATTTTTTATAATTTTTATATTATCTAGTATCCCTAGGTTTTTTCCTATTCTTTTATGTTTCTTCTTGAAAATAAGGGCTTAAAATTAAAAAAAAAGAAAAATTAACCTATGGGGTTGATAATGCATGTAAATGATTACATTACATAAGTAGAATTGCTTATCAATGTGTAAATAGTGAATGCAACTTAATCACCAAATACATCTAGAATTCATTTTATTTGCTATGAGTTTCACTTTTATTTTCTATCAATCAAATTTTAGTATTCTAGATTTCATCATGTGCACAAACATGGGGCACCAAAAAGTGGCAAAAACCACCTTTTTGACTAAATACTATATAATGTGAGTGCATTGCTTTATAACACAATCACATTTTAAGATGTACAACACACTAACTTTTAGACCATTATTTTTTTATACACATAAAAGTGTGAGTGCATTATAACACGCATTGCCTATTACTTTGAAAAATAGCAATCCTTAGGATTGGATTTTCCTTGGGCGTCGAAGCTAAAGGGTTGGACTTGTATGTGAACACCTAAAAAAAATTCTATAAAAAATAGAAAATAACTTAATATCAAGCATACTCCCTATCATGTTTGCATTTATTTATGTTGATATGAATAAATACCATGAGAAATTATAGGTCTAGATTACCTTTCTAATAATGTTTTTTTTTTCTAAAATCCAAAAAATTAACATTTCTATAGATAAAATTTATGTTTCTGGTGTCTTCCTTTTCTAGCAAGAACCTTTGTATATTATAATTGATCTTGCTTTTATCCACTCATCCAAATTATTATTATGTTTTAAATTTCATCTAAGACACTAATCTAACATATTAGAAATTTTGAAATTTAATTAGTTTTCAAAAAATTAAGTGGCAAGCATGCTCAAATTTTTGTTTCTTAGGATGTGTCCACTCTAAAAATTAGTAAAAAAACTCATATATTCAATAAAAAAAATTGATATAAAATCTAGCATAAACTATATGATGATAGCTAATTTTCTATCAAAGTAATTTTTGAGACTTAAAAAATTCAACATTTTGGGGTCAATGCATCTGATGCTATGTTATATTTTTTTATTAAAAAAAATACTTTGTGTGTTCAACTCTCTATTTGACTCTATTAATTTCAATCATTTAGTAAAAAAATAGTGGTTAACAAACTAAAGTTTAACCACTACTAATGTTGTTCTTGTCACATCTTAAAATTTTGAGCATGGTTATATTGAATTGCTCATTCAAGTTTAGTTTTTACCAATTTGAGGAAAAAATGGCCACTTTTAACCCCCTTTCAATGCCCCATTTCCATGAACATATCAATTTCACCAACAAAATTTAATCAATTTAAATGATTGATATTTGAGAATGCTTATTATAAATTCTTATTTAAATATTATTTTATTCTTTTTTGAAGATTATTATTTTTATTGGATACACATAGGTTTTTTTTTATTCAAGGGGTAAATGCTTTTGAACCAGAGCTATGAACAGGAATACAACCATTCAATAGTATCACCCCAATGGGGTTTGAACATTGGTGCCAAGAACAACAATGCCACCTTTAAACCATCACACCATGCCAATATCAGCTATTGGATACATATACTAAAATAACTAAGGAACCACCATTTACATGCCAAAATTTTATTAATTATTTTCATCAAATACATATAAATAAGAAAATAATAATAAATTAAATATATGAATGTACATGACTCTACAAAGAAATTAAAAAATAATGTGTCTTTATCTTCCTCTCCTAAAGCCTCTCAAGAACAAAAATATATAAGGCCTAAAGTTCCTAAAGTGGTACATCACACACCTTTGAAGAATCAAGGTTTTGATATATGTGAGCCTATTTGTACTACAAAAGGTACCCAAGGGAATCATAACATTTTCAACATAATAGTATGTAGTTCATATTTGGGTATTTAATGCTAGAAAAGAATAATATCAATATATTCCTAGGTATTAGATGCTATAAGGTTTTATTTTATTAATCTTTTTTCCAATTGGTAGTCTAATAGTTGAAGGAGGTTGAAGGAGGTTGACGAATGGGAAGTAAAGTGGAGAAAACATGATGTGTAAATTTTTCCATCTTTTGATCTTATCTTTCATGAGGACATGAAGAATAATTGTATATAGTGTTTGTGGAGATTTTTATACACTTCTTTTTAATATTTAGTGGACCTAATTATGAAGGTTCGTGTAAACCAAAGCAGAGTTGAATGAGTAACTCAAAAATAGGAGTATGGTATGGTATTTACACCTTCTCAAGTAATATTTGAGGTTATTATGGAGGATCCTCTTTTGCGGTCAAGTTGACAAAGATGGTCTCATTCATCAATTTGGTGTCTCACTACTATAAAAGGAAAAAATTCAAATAATTTTATTGACATTGTGATGGGTTAATTGATATTTTCCTAAAAATATGGTAACATGAAAAAATGAAGATAAAATTATAGTGTTCATGGATAAATGTCTTATCGATGAATAATTAAATTTATATTTTTAAAAAACTTTACCCTATGTAAAAGTATAACATTCTTTTCTCAATCCAAAACTATTACAAATGGTGAAGAATGGACCCATATTAACATGGAATAATTCACCTTGAATTATTTTGAATTATATTTTTAGTACTGGTCAGAAAAATATCATTATAATATAAATCGCATTCCTATTGTATTTCTTCTCCCTTATCTCTAATCTAAATTAATTCAAGACATTAAATTTTGTAGATATTTTTGATGGTGTATAAATTAAATCTTCAATAAAATATACATAGTATATGAATATAATATGGGTATAAAGATTATCATTGAGAAAATAGGTACCAAGGATATATTATAAAAATATAGGGTATTTGATATGGATGAATTTTTAGTAGGGATATCAAAAATTTAATGTTTAGAGGTAAAAATGAAATCAAGTTATGTTATTTTACATCATATGAATGTAGATTATATAACATAATTTTAGTAAGTGAATATCTTGGGAAGAGATCCATTACTAGCATGTGTAATAACAAACAAATAAAAGTAAAATTGAGTTATCACTATTAAATAAAGGTAATCCATATTTGAAAGGTAATTTTACAATTGGTTACCAAAGAAAGGGGGACACATTTTAAGAAAGAAAAAATTACATATTTTGTGCCCCCTCCATAAAATAAAGAGTGATGGGATTAGAGAGAAAAATAAAAAGTAGATGCACATTCAAGAATATTTGAAAGTGCTATTTTACATAAATATGAGATAGAATAAGCGGATATAAATTTGGAGAAGGTTGATATATTTGAGGGAGATTATTCTTATATATTTGGTTGAGACTTCGATATTTACAGTCTTATCTATCTATAATCTTATGTATATCATGTATATATGTTGTCATTTTGTTTTTGGTTTTATATTCATAGTTAGCATATGGATGATGTAAATAAAAATTTAGTGATGAGTGTTAATATAAGTGAGTATTATAATCACTATAAGCCTTGTAGTGTCACTTGTGGGAAATGGTACAAAATGAGTCTTGTAAGGAAAATATGTTGAATAGAGGTACTTCATTTAAAGCTACTTGTCAATTGTAAAAAAATTAAATGGGGGGTTGGGGTGGGGGGATTAGATAGAAGGTAAATTTTAACATTTTAAAATTTTATGTGCATACCTATAGGAAGTGGCCTTTAATGGAAGGAACCTAAAAAAGAAGTCCTTTCTTATGAAAGTCATTAGGTGAACATTTATCTCACCTAGTTTTCAATACAAAATTATATTTTAGAGAAAGGTTTAAGAAGTCAAATTAAGGAACCATGACATGATAGTTTATAGGATTACAACCCATAGAGTAATACATTTGAAAAGTATTTTATTTGTAATATATATT
Source organism: Sequoia sempervirens (assembly GCA_007258455.2). Taxonomy (NCBI): domain Eukaryota; kingdom Viridiplantae; phylum Streptophyta; class Pinopsida; order Cupressales; family Cupressaceae; genus Sequoia; species Sequoia sempervirens. The sequence continues at coordinate 36,166,602 of VDFB02252616.1, forward strand.
TTAAATTATTATATTTATTTTCTATTTTATGGTGAACATGAGTCTTTTACCAAACATAAATACCTTTGTTCATTGTAAATAAAAAATAAAAATTTAGAAAAGGATTCTAAAAACTATGATGGCTCATTATATTGATATCCCTACTTCAAAATAAAATAAAATAATTTAGACAATGGTAGGAAACTATTACTCGAACTTATAATTAATTTAAAATAAAAATTATTATTATAATTAAAATACACAAAAGTAATTATTAAAAAGTATGCAAATCGTATTATCAATGATTATATTTAAAAATTTCTGAATTTACCCTACTTGTAGAATAAGTTATTCTTATTAGCATAATATTACTCATTAAAAAAATTATTGATTATAAAAATAGGTTATTAAGAAACATTTTTGATTAGTGATAAACAGGTTTTGAAGGGGCCCTGAACCTTGCACAAAAAAGAGAAAAGGAAACAAAGATAAAGTAATTGGTTGTCCCACCAACACAAAAAATACGATGATTAAGAAACAATCAACACCCCATCAACAAACAACAGCCAACAAAATAAAAAAACTAGACAAAAAGAGAACAAAACAAGCAACATCTAAAGAAGTTCCTATAACATTTTGGCTACTTCTAGATCCTTAGATATCACCTTCTCGTGCATTTCCATGATCTCATCAACATCCCGCCTCAACACCAACTTTTTCTTCTTGGTTTTTCTTCGAGTGTGGACGCTCGGTCTCATGCCCAAGTTCGCAACCTCCAAATTCTTCTTTGCATCCTCCCCCTCATCCTAGTTCACCAGCTCAGTAAACAATTATCTCCCTATCCATTCCCTAACCTTTTCATTCAGGAACACCAAACCTTCAGCAAAGGATTCAAGCTTCTCCTTGTTGAGATTAATCACCATATTTAGGTCTTTACGCAGCAGCAGCAAATTCCTCTCCATCGTGGATAGCCTAGGACCATATTTATTTTCAAATTAGCCACATCCTCCACCATAAGGCCAAGGCCAGAATTCAGTGATTTAACCATACTAATGATAGAGTCCTTCTCCTTTAAGCTTCTAAGGGTAGAAATGTTGTAGCGAACAATAGTGTCATACTTTTTATGGAGGTCTTGAACCTCCTAAACCAACCACATAAGAAAACTAAAGGAGATATCAACCCATTCCTTAACCAGTCTAGACACCTACGTGTAGTCCATCACACCACACTACAAGGCCCTCTCCTAATGGGAACTCATGGAAGGGTCATCTTTTTGGAAACCCTCAAGAGAATCAACCTTAACCTTACCCTTGACTTTAGACGTCGACACAGTAGGAGAATCCTGCAAATCCACCACACTATTCACCTTCCGCACAACTTGGACCCCCCCACCACCACAATCTAGATCATCATTCACAAAATTTGTCACCTCTCTAGCCTTATTAATCCCAATTCCCTTATGCAGCTTATCCTTAAATTCCTAGGAACACACTAGCCCCTGTTTCATTGTCTTCCTCTTACTAGCTTTACTCTCCACAACCTCCTCTTCGCAAGTCACCTTAATTTTGCATTCACAAACGGAGGATGGCTTAATGTTCTTGGTAGAGCATTTCTTCCCCCCAAAAGAAGGAGTATAATCTAGGTCTATGTGGTAACCATCCGACCACACATCAGATTCCTCCTCAGTTTTTGTACCAACACTACCATCCACATCCTCAATATGACATTTCCCACTCCACATCTCCCTCTTCTTTGACTTATTAGATTTAACATGAATAGAGGACTCAATAAAAAATTAGCCTTTATGTGTTTCACAATTATCACCATTAAACCCTCATGTAAGAAGGGATTCCTATGATTCCTTCTAAAGTTCGCAATCCCATCTTCCAAAGAAAGTAGAAGATAGAAAGGGAAAGAGATAAGCTTACCATGATAGAAGTGATTAAGCATCATGAAATGATGCCCATACAAAGTTGTATATCTCCCATCCAAAGTAAAATAGTGCATCAATGCCATGGCCACCTCACCCCAAATAGGTTTAATTTTGGTGCAGTCATAACCCCCACAATTGAGTCTCACCATTTTTTCCTTCTCTCTATCTCACAAAAAGTTCATTTTGGTAGCCCTCAACATAGCTTTCTCCCTATAAAATTTCCTTCCTATGATGGACAACCCTGTGACTTCTACAATGAACTCCTCATTGATAGTGATGTCCTTGCTAAACATACTCAACACCTAACCATGTCAAGCATTGAAAAACTCTCGAGAGACATTCGATTTAAACCCATGTAATTTCTCGATGAATGGAGCAACCCCACCTTTCTGTAAAATTTCCCAGACATCGACATTTTCTTTGATCTCATGATATAAAAGAGGCTTAGTCCTAAACCTATCCCCACCCATCTTCAATGATGACCATATCACAAAAGCAAGACCACACAAGAAACAAATGCAAATAAACAACAAGGAAAAAGGATAAAAAGAACCCATAAAGCACATGGGCCTACCTTCCGAGGTACTAAAGAAAATAATGGCTAGGAGCCTCCTATAAATACAACTCGTATTCCCACAAATTCCAATGAGCATCATAAGCATTAAGTGTCCTATCAACTTGGATTAAACATGATTATCATGCCATCCAACACCTAAAGAGACAACCTCCTCCAATGAATTAGGAGCTATCATTTTTAAGCAAGGAAACTAATTCAATAGGCAGGTTATCATTAACCTCCCATGATTTAGCTAATATCACCCCAAGATTCGCCAACAAATCTACACCCCATTTTCCTCGCAAAAGGCATGGGAAATATACACCTCATCAAATTCATGCAACATGGAATATGTATTAATAATAAATCTTTTGATTGACCAAGACAAAAGGGAATAATTCATTAGGAAATTAATAATATTCAATGAGTCCCCTTCAACCCATATTTTAGAAATCCCCTTCTCCCTAGCTAGCTTGATGTCATGATGGGTTGTTGCATGTTATTAACAAATGTTAAAAATTGAATGAAATTAAATTTAAAAATGTTAAAACACATTTATAATCTACATACAAAATCTCATAAACCACTAGTTCACATAATTTTCAAATTCCTAACTATCTATAAGTGCTATAAGTGACAAGAAGAAGTTTTGGTTAAAAAAATTGATTAGAGCATCCCATTCAGGCTAAAATTGGAACAAAATATTGTGCAATTGTATTATGTGGTTAATGTCAATTCTTTCTTGAGTTGTTTATTTTTTATAAATTCTTTTGTTACCCTTATGAATTTTGGAGGAAACAAATTCTAGTGATTGTTAACCACTCAAATCATGTTGAAAAAAAAAATAGCTTGTGTGATATGTTCTTTGTTTTTCCTTTTTATTATGTCATGCTTGTTGTGGTTCTCCTTGTATCACATCCTCTTATATTTTCATTTACTTTTTATCTTCCATGTTATGTTTTATATCTTTTTTCATGTATCCCATTTTGTGTTTACCCACTTGAGGGTAATCCTCTTCTATAACACTTTTCCTTTTCTTCACTGAAGATGTTGCAATTACGTGTTTATATTATGATTAATATTATTATAATGACACATCTTTTGTTATCATATCATGTTTATAAAAATACATGCATTTTATTATATAATGATTATAGGTTCACATGATCATTATGATTGTATTTTTATCTTGTGATGCCATGTTTTAATTAGATTACATGTCTGAAGGTATCATATTAATATGTTAAACTTATTATGTCACCTAGCACTATAGATCTTGTCACTTGTCCCATAATAGCGGGGGAAACATTATGGTTCCTTGTTTCCTTTTACATAGACTTCTATGATTACATCCTATATAATTTGTCTTTGTATGACATGTTCTAGATCATTTATATGATTATTACTTATTTTTGGTAACAAAAGCAAGGGAAAGGGTCCTTGAACCCAACCAGAAACTGAAACAAGGAATATAGGCTAGCTATACATCCTATATGATTATTACTTGCTAGAACTCAATTCTATTGTGGAAAAAATGTAAGACACTCTATCACACTTAGTTACATGTACTTCAAATTTATTGTTTAGTATGCTATTTGATTGATTTTCAAATAATGAGATATTTGATACTTACATCTAACATAATTATTGTGCTTTAAATTATTACACCATTGTACAAATTAATTTCCCCTCTCCTCCACATATTTGCATCCCTTTAATGCAACCAATTAGAGGTGGTGTATAATTTCAATATTATTCCTTTGATGAGTATGATCATTGTGATTACCTCATGATTACATATAACTTCCTACCAATCCCAATGGATTAGATGCACTCCTACCATGTCTAATAGATCATAAAGGTTTATTTCCATGCTCAAAATATGTTACTTTATTCTTTTTATTATTTTCCCTTTTTGATCATTAATATTTCAAAAAATATATACCAATCTTAAATCAATGTCAAATGCTACTCAGTGGGATTTTTTTGTTCTTTTGGCTTTCAAGATGAAGCACTCATTGCAAAGAAAACATATCGAATTATCATCCATGTTAATATTCTTTCATGAGTTAATTAATATTCATGTTCATGATTACTACTAATTTACTTTAAAACATGCATCTTCGTAGCAATTTACTTGCAATTAAAATGTTGAAAGAATGAAATGGTGAAAAATGCATACCCTACACCTTCCCTCTTTTAATTGAACTTATTTTGACTAAGTTATCCTTACTATAATTGCTAGTGCATAAGAGGCATGTTTTTGCTCAAGAGTTGAAAATAACTTGAACTTAACTTGATCTCCCACGAGATTGGTCACGATCTCCTTTTCCCATTCCTTTCATTAGGTCCTATATATGATTATAAAAATTGCATAAATTCAATTTATATTCAGTCCCAAATTGATCCCTTCCCAACTACGTGTTATGAGCTGACTCAAGTGAAAAATGTGTGTTAATATTTTATATATAAAAAAAAAAACGCATAATTCAATTTTGATCAAGAGGTCTTATTCTGATATCCATCATCACATAGAGAGAGTTACATCAATGAACTACAATAATATCTAGCATATTGGCATATTGTATGATTATTGCTTGTCTTCAATTCTTATGGAAAAAAAATTAAATTGAATCACAAGGGTTTCACCAAACGAGAAGCAGCTTGGCTAGCAAACTCAAAATTATTTTATAAAATCAGATTCGAAAGGTGAATTAACTTTAAGTAACCAAAATTTCATATATCATTTAGAGCTCACGTTTGCAGCCACGAAGTTCAGTTCCATGCCCATATATTTGATCTGAATATAAAGCAAATGCCAATTAATCATTTGTTAAAGCATTCTAAAACCAGATCTAATATAAGAACACATTTTAGATCACTATACTAGACGCTATAATCAATGCCATCAATCTACACACAAAACTAAATTCTTATCGATTCTTATTATTTAAAAAAAGACATGCGTATTTTTTTCATTACCGCGTCTTAATTGTTGTATTGAATGATTGCTTTTACCTGATTTATTTGAGTAGGGTGCATTATTATTTCTCACTGCACAATTGGTTTCGTTGAAGAGCAAAGAATATGAGAGTACAAAGCAAAGCATAGTTACTATAGCATTGCCACGCCAGAAGGGGAATTCTGATTAAATAAAATAAAATCATAGAGAAATTTATAATGTCCATCTTACGGTTACCAAACCAGCAGAAATTCTGTCTGACAGCGTATAAACTAGTCTGCCGGAGCAGAAGGAATATCTTATTGATTATCAAGAGAAATCTTTTAACATACATTCTTTTAGATAGATCGTAAATTTTCCTTTTGTTTGGCATTTTTCAATCACGACATGCAAAAAAAATTAAGACAATTGGTTATTGGTTCGAGGAGAGCCGAACTTAAACATCGCACATTTACAAGCAAATGATAAAAATGCAAAGCTTGGATGGTAGCACTGTATTCGTTATAAGCTATATGCCAAGTAATTTAATACTCCAATTTAAGTACATTACGATACGTTAGACAAATTCACTATGATTCTTCCAACTACGGATCTGAAATTTAGGCGGTATAATGGACACCAGCTTTTAACACATTAAAGAATTTGTGCGGTGTTTCACGCACTAGTACATTGATTCCAACATACACTGAGCTCCTTTTACTATTATAATATTTTTATTTTGAATTCAATTGTAATTGTATGACAGAATTTCTAAAGTTACTGTTAAATGTTTGACTAAATGATGTTTTAAGTATGGTGCAAATACATCCCTACATCTCTAACAGCCATGGAAAATAACCAGCCCAATGCTTTCCATGAAGATTTCAATGTTGTCCCTCGACCACTCCCACCCAGAACTATATACGACGTTTTCATCAACCATCGTGGAATTGACTCAAAGGAAACGCTGGCGAGCCTCATTTATCACAATCTTCAAAACAAGGGCTGCAATGTTTTCTTAGACAAGAAGTCTATTCAAGTGGGAAAGAGAATACCCAAATCAATAAGGGAGGCTATTCGCACAGCTTCCGTGCACGTAGCCATTTTATCAGCCAACTACGCAGAGTCTGCTTGGTGTCTGAAGGAACTCTATCTTATGTTCAAAAGTGAGGCACCCATAATCCCTGTGTATTGTGGAGTTCAGCCTTCCGAACTTCGCATGAAAGACAAACACACGGCATATAGTCGAGCTTTCAAGATGCACAAGCACGCTGGAAAAATCAGGCGACACAAGCTTAAGAAATGGAAGAAGGTTCTGAGTAAGGTTTCGCGTATACAGGGCTATATTTTAAAAGGGTACGTCCCATCTAAACTCAGGCCAGTTGATTGCTGTTTCTTTCTTCAATAAATACTGTATTATTAGACGGCCGAGCAATTTCTTCCTTGAAAGTAACATGAACGGCACAAAAGAACGGCAACTTTTGTGTCCTTTTCTTTAAAGTTTTTGCAGTGCTTTTTCTGGGTTTCCTTACAGCTACTATAGCCTCCTAGGCTTGCTTATGTAAATTGTTTTTAATTAACTGTTTTAGTGTGTTTGTCAGGGACCAGGGAGAGTTGCTGGAGCAAATTGCAACTTCTGTGACTAAATATACCAATGCTGCCAAACATCTCAAACGGTAGCTTCATTGTTCCCTGGAAGGGCTCCGTGAAGTTATCAAGGAAGTCTTGGTTCCAAAATAACTGAAGCGTTCGAGTACCATACCCGTATTGTAGAGGCATAAAGCCGTCTGTCTGTAAAGCCGCAGGCACAATTAGGTGCCGAGTTCGAATATGTACCACCCTTCAAGCATTATATACAATAAGAAAACAATACCCATATCGTTATAGTGGTATATAGGTTATGTGACGAATCCCTTGTGTATAGTAAAGCCTGTGAGGCTTAGCTGACAGTGGGTGTTTGTAAATATGCTTATTTATGTGGTTTTACAATTTTAGTGAACTGTTTATGATTTCTTCAACCGAATGTATTTTTTTGTTTCTTCACCTACGACAATTACTGAATTGATTAGACACAACAATGATATTGGTATATTATAATTTCTTCAGGGAAGAGATTGAAAGAATCTATTCCGAACAAAAGTTTGTTGGCTTTTATTTTTCGTACGTTACTGTTTCACAAAAAAATAGATAGTATTATTCCAGCAAGCCTTTCGACCTGTTTGTTAGCGTTTTGATATGATAAAAACCCATCCTCCAGTATAATATTCTTTAATGAAGATTGTGACTCTTAATATTATGATATTTCAGGAGCTTTCAAATATCTTTATATTGGATTTTTTTTTCACATTTCTTATAGGAATGGGAAGATATCATGTCTAGTGTCAAAAATAAAAATAAAAATTAAATTAAAAAATTAAAAAAAAAAACCTTTAGATCTAATCAGTAGATTAACTCAAATCAATTTTTTTTTTCTTAATTTTAGAACTCAAACTAACAAGGGCATTAAGATTGATTAACAATTTAGAAAGATAGTCAATCTGTTGTAGGGTTAGATCTTTTGTTGCTAAGAAAATTGATTAAATTAATGTGAATTATCAACCTAATTTGTTATGAAAATTTAATTTCAAAACTCAAATCATTTGCACAGATGAAACTGAAAAATTGACGAAACAACAACAAACACTACTACATAGAGGGGCAGTTTAAGACAAATTTTAAGCCAATTTTTGAGTAAATTGTTTTAACTTGAGACAAAAAAAAAATTGCGTATTGTCTCAAGTATTGTCTTTAAGCGAGTGTCTTAAAGTATTGTCTTAAAAATTGTCTCTATAAAGACAATATAAAATAGAAATATTTTTGTCTCTTTAGAGACAATTTCACTTTTATCTCTTTAGAGACAATAGTTGGGATTAAATACAATATGTAAAAATGTATTAAAAAATTAAACAATTTATTTTAAATATTTTTTTAGTGTGGTTTTCAACATTCAATGTTTTCAAATTCTCATCGTCCTCCTATTGATTGGAGTTTTTATTTTTATTTTTCTAAATGCGATGGAAAATTATGACAGAAATTATCAATGATTTTGAAGTTGGGAGCAAAGAACAATTGTCGATATGCAAAGCATTCATAAAAAAACAAAAAAAAAAATGCATCATAGTCCGAATTCATAAAGTTAATGCCAATAAGTATTTTTTTATTTATAGTTTATAAAACTGTTCATACAATCATGAGCAACACATACATCATAATATGGCATGAGAAAATGATTCATTTCTAGGAAAGAGAAAATGTTAATATTTTCCTAAAATCCAGTGGAATATACTCAACTACTAGTATAACTCTTTCGAGCATGGCAAGGTAGCTTGACAAAGAGTTGACTCAATTGTCTGGACTGGACAATTTTGCTTGAGAGTGGGAACTTTCTTCTTGCATGCCTGTGTCTAGTCCGCTCAAAGGTTGATAACCTTTCATTGTAATAATCCACTAAATCATGTACTTTGTTATTTATGAATGATAGGATTTCCAAATCATCTTTGAGCATAGCACAACCTTTCGAGATTTTGATACAATTTTGGAGAGTTGAATTCTTCCTTTAAGATAATCAATAGGGTGAAAGAAAAATTTTCTTGCAGGCAAACAATATTAGATTTAACAAGTAAATCCATTTGCATTATTCATTTAAAGAACCACAAATCTATAAGTCTCTACACATGAACTGAAAAATAATAAATCTGCAAATCAAACCCCAAAAAAAATCCAATTATATGTAGCCACTACACTATGGTCATTTGATAGCCCAAAAGTGAAAATATGTGATCCCAAAAAACTTTTACAAATATTTTCTTTCATATTAACTTACTACTCAAGCTGGGCTGCAAACTGTGCAACTTTAAGTTGGCACTGGTTAATTGTACTAGTAACTTCTTCACATCGATAGAGCTTCGCAACTCGCTCAAACTATTCCAAAGCCAATCCAATTTTTCTTCATCTTCATGTATTTCACTAAATTCCTGTAGAAAACAATATTTTGAATTTCAATAAAAATCCCTATCTAAAACAAACAGGTAAATTTACTCATAACCTATTCCAAATTTTCTTCATCTTCATATATTTCACTGAATTCCTGTAAAAAACAATATTTTGAATTTCAATAAAAATCCCTATCTAAAACAAACAGGTAAATTTACTCATAACCTAATCATCATAAAGATATTCACAAAATAACCATACAGCTTCTGCAATGAATGCTTTGTACATTACATTTAACCAAGAAATTTGTAGTCTTAACAACAAATCAAAACATATTATTATGAGAATAAGAATCATTACACTAGTTCAAAGTCAAACTTTGACAACCTCAAAAGATTAGGTCATCCCACACCCAATTCAAACATTGAATTACCTTGCAATGTTTTGCAACCATCGTCAATCTCCTTATCTCCAAGAAGAGATTAATAGCCAAACCTAAGCACCTAGCAACCTCTGCACAACATTAATTAGTAAATCAAGAACACTTCCTATCCAACAATAATAAATGGCAGCCAACCTTCTCCCATTCTAATATAACCTGAAGAGAAATTGCCACACAACAAGAGAGAAATTTAGACTAATATCATGACAAAATAACACAAAGGAGATGAAGACACTGGATTGTAGACTAAAGGAAAATATAAAATATAATTCTTCCCCCTACAATCCATTCAGCCTAATATGAGAGATTATACACAACAACATGTTTTTGATGGAAATGAATAGTAGTTTTCTCAATTGATGAATTTGACAATCAAGAACCTTCAATTAGAAGTAAAATAACACCAGTTTCTCACATATAAGCTACACAATGATGAGTCAAAACTTTGATGTTGTATTAGAGTCTAGGAGCTTGGTCTATTATGGATAGAAGTTACATATTACATTTTTATTTGCAGTCAAGAAAAGAAAGCTCAAGAAAATGCAAATAAAGAAGTCTCCTCACCACTTCAAAATTCAAAAATCTCAGCATCATTCGAAGGAAGATAAGGCACCAGCTCAAAATTAGGACATCTCAGCATCATTCGAAGGAAGATAAGGCACCAGCTGAACCTTCACCATCCATACATTTTGCTATCTTTGATTAATCGACCTTGTTGCCCACAAATCCAAATCCAGTAATTCAAGCTTAAGATTTATGATAGAAGTCATACCTATGATTTTTAAGATAAAAGTTATGAGAGAAAATAAACCACAATTTAACTATAAAAAAGATGTTTACTGAAATAATACCAAAATGTAATATTTACTAATATCAAAATGTAATATTTATAAATCATACCTTAAATTTATAAAAGAAGTCTAATTCCAACTTACAACATGTTTACAGATCCGCAAGAAAATACCAATAACCTATTTCATGACAAGTGTGACAATGTGCTGCGACATTTCTACTTATAGGTGCATAAGCATAAGTGTAGATACCTCTAAGATACAAAAAATAAAAGAATACATAGATTATTCATCACATAGCATGATAGACCCATAGTCATAAGCTATTTGGCATGTCAAAGAAGAGAAACTCATTACAGTTGGCCAGTGGACTTACATCCACAACTTGCAAAGTTTACATGGTCAACCCCAAATACAGATTTTATCATCTCAAATTCGTCTTTTCTAGACTTCATCCCTGTGCAACATGATAACAAGTAGGTCAAACATTGACCATAGAATTGATTCTTTGAAGGAGGTCTGTTGATGGATCTATTTTAATGCCTTCATCAGGAAGGCTAGCTAATTTGACGACCATCTTATGCATTAAGTGCTTTAGTGCATACCCATTGTTAACAATGCAAGAGCAAATTCTCATTTTTAGTTTCATGCAAGAGAAAAATAAGGTATCCTCTAAAAAATTGTGTATTGCTTAGCTACTTTTTCTCATTTCTTGACTTCTTTGTGTTAACAACTCTACAAAAAGAAAGAAAAAGAAAAGAAAATTAATGTCCACAAATGACCAAAAATGGATCAACAAGACTAGAACATACAACAAGTATAGTAGCAAAGGACTAATGCCAAAAAAGAGGCCCTAGACAAAAAGCAAACATAAACATCATCTACTCTAACAACAGCAAACCCCCATGCAAGGATAGTAATATAAGAGGAGAGGGAGGAGCCCAGAAGATGATAACAGAAAACCATCTAGATGAGCAACCAAAATCCTCAAGTGTCCATGCTCTTAGATGCATTGGAGGAGCCAAGAAAAATGCCATCATACACAATGGGAGTACCAATGCAAAGTCTGAGAATGCTTTCCAAACATATAGACAGTTGCAGCTGATCTAATAGGCCAATCAATGATCCATTGAAACAAGGAAAGAGACTGACAACTTAACGAGGAAGATACAACTAGATTGTTAATTGGTTGGGTCATGTAGCAATGATTATCAAGGCAGCTGGCTTGGTAGATGATAAGGACAACTTCATGATTACTCAGATGATTTTTAGGGGGTGAATACACAAGTATGTGACTATATCCTACTTTTCTCATCTCTTGATCAATCACACATGCTAAGCCTAACAGCCATTACAATATGTTTCTGCAGATCAGAAGACAACAGAATCACATAGACATAATTAGACTATCACAATCAAAAAAATAGAACCCATCTATTTAGCTTGCAAAATTATCACAAAAAAAAAACAAGAGGAAACACAAAGAATACCATGATTGCAATTGTTTCCAGTATTATCATGTGCAAGAGGATTATTCCATCATAGGATTTTGTGAAAAGTGCATAAGCCCAATAGAATGGAGACATGAAGTAGAGGTGAAACTTAGTTTCATTTTTGAACTGTGTATATCATAAAGTCAGAGGCTATTGATTGATGGTTGATGATGGTTCACCAACTCCACGAACCATGACTTAATTAGAAGTATGAACATTTGTTGAAAGGAGGTGTAGTAATGTTGACACCTCTTGCTGAATGATCAATAGAGGACTTATTTTGGGATTATGTTTCTTGATATTTTGTATTTTTTGATGCTATGTTTTTTTGTTGGAATTTTTTTCTAGAATTTGTATGGATTTAACCTTTTGTAAGCAATACCCTGCATGTCCCGATTGTATGGGCACGGGAACATTTCACGTGGGTGATGGTTCTAATGAATCCATCATTATTCCAGTTTAAAGAAATGTCTTACGGTCTGTGCAATGGAATGAGCTCCAGTGGTAAAGCACTGGGGCTTTGAAAGTTCAGTCCCAGAATCAAATCCCCAAGAGCCATAATTAAGTGTTCAGTTTGGGTAAACTTACTAAACTAACATATCCAACTCAAAGTGTGTGGTGCATCGCAAGAATGTAACCTGATGCAAGTCTAGGGTAAATTTGATGTAAGAAATAACCCCTTGGTCATGGAATCTAAGCTTGCCGGGTGAGAATTCAAATCCAAAAAAATGATCTACCCGCATACAAGGAATTTGTCATGATCAACCTCTAATGATGATTCTTCTAGTTCATCAGGCTCATTAGATTCTGATACGTTAGACTCAAATTCTGAGAGTGAAACCGATAGTGAGAGGAGGAAGGAGCCAACAAGAAAGAAAAAGAATTCAAAGCATGACAATGAGCGTGAAAAAACAAGAAGAAAGAAAAGGGCAAGGACATCTGACTCAGAGAATGAAATTGTGATGATGATTCTGGGTGACCTGCTTGAAGGAGAAAAGGAAAAGGAATTAAAAATCTTTTCCATTAGGTTATTGAAGGCTCTAGTAGGCATTGTTTTCCTGGACTCTGAAAAACAAAATAATCACTCCCAAGTGCTTTGGTTTTATACTACAGATGTTTATAAGATGCTACAATGCTGTCTTATGTATTTTAATAGCCATGGCTTTCAGAGTTTTGTACTTAATAGGTAATGGATAAACAGTGTTAGGAGGAAGAAAAGATCAAAGGCCAGGTGCAGACAATGATAATACTAGATCAATGAATCCTATTTATTGAAAGGAATTTTAATTTGCTTTTTCATATCATGTGATGAGCCATGGCAATGGAAATATAAATTCAATAAAGATGCTTTGTGCTTTGATATTACTTTGAAAATGTCTTCTGTATTTCCCCATGGCCTTTTGCTATCTCCCCATGGATTTGGTTATTTGTTACTGCCTGGGTTTTCTCTCTTTACTATGTGCTTGATGTCAAATACTATGCATGAGCCTATGTATGACCTAGCCAATATATAAAACTTGAAGGTAATCATCACAGAAAGCTTTATTTCTCATCAAGCAAACCATAATGCCTATTCCTTGTATAGATGGTCAGGTTTGGATTGAGACCAGTATAATCAGTACCATTTCAGCATTTACATTGCACCCATTGTTGATTTGATACCAGTGTTGTGAACAAGTAAAGAAAACAATTAACCCCTAACAAAAATCACTTAAAACTGTTGATAGCCTTATTGTCTTTCACCACAATTGTTGAAAGCTAGAGATAAACACTTAAAGGTTGATAAATGAAAATTTGTAATAGTAATCTTGTAGTATTATGAAATATTCGAGGACTTATCTTTGTTTCTTGGAAAGGTACAACACACAGCTTCCATGAATTAATAAATAATAATCGGACATAAACCCTGAGGGAAGCAAGGACGCATATAAGCTTACCCAAACATGTTACAATTATTTTTCATAAAGATTCTCATCCAGGAGCTGGTAGATATGTTTCTCTCATAGGATGATCCTAAAAATCCATGCATTGTAGACAAATTTTTTCATCTTTATTGGTCTTGGTGGCATCACTAGGATTTTACATCAGTAAAGGAAGAATAGGCCAAAGCTTTTAATGCAGGAGTAGAAGTCTATTTCTGAATCAATATCTCCTGATAATTCTTCTAGTTCAACAGGCTTGTCTGACTCCGTTACCTAAGACTCAAAGGGTGAAACCGATAATTAGAGTAGAAAAGAGTAAAATGAAAGAAAAGTCACAAAGAATGATAGTATGAAATAGGGTGAAAGAAAGAGTTAGGACTTCTGATTGTGAGAATGGCGATAATGATAGTGCGGAAATAGAAGGAAAAGGAGTGGGTGCAACGTTTAGTTAGTTAATGCCCTAGTAGAGTATCTCCTTGACTTCAATGAACAAAAGGATCACTCCAAGGCTTTGTTTTTGTACGACACATGATTATAAGAAGCTGACATACTATCTTATGTACTTATTCTTTTAGCCAAATTATCTTTCCTAATTCAGTCGATTATTATGAAATTTACTCTAGTTGTGGAATAAAAGAAATTCAGGGTATGTAATTATTGTAGGTATAAGCCTTATTTAAATGTCTTCACATTTGCTTTATAAGCATCTATATCCCTCCATTCAAGCAAGGAAAAATAAAAAGCTAAGAAATGTGAAATCAGAGGATCAAAATTATTTAATGGGTTCAGCTTGAAAGTAATTGTTGGCATGACCTAGGAGGACGATTTGGGGCCAAGGAATTTGAGTGATGTTAGGAAAAGTATACACCTTAACTTTGTATTTGATGTTTCTCTCTAAAATTTATTAGAAACCTTCTATTATGAGTCAGGGAACCTACCCAAAGCCTTTTAGGTGGAAGAGTTAGGTATGTTCGGGTTTTCCTCCTCTCTATTACTCTTTTATGTGTATATGGACTTTGAATATGTCTTAAATTTGTTCTGGAACTGAAATCTTGTTTCTGTTTTTGTGCTTATCAGCCATGTTTAGTTCTTTTTTTCTTTTTTTCCTTTAGCTTTACATACAGATGGACCTTAAACTCGTCTTAGTTTGTTAAGGCTGGCAATCTTTTGATTCATATTATTACCCGATTTGTTTTAGTTTTTGTTCTTGAGCTCTATATGCAGATGGGCCTCAAACTTATCTTAATTTTGTCTTGGAACTGAAGTCTTGTTTTCAGGTTCATGCTTATCAGATATGTTTTGTGTTGTTTTTAAGGTTTTTCCCTAAGCTTTTGCTATGCAGAAGGACTTCATTTTTTTTAATATTGTTAAGATTTTTGAGTTCAATGTTTTTAGAGTCATGCTTATCAGGCATACTAGGCTTTTTCCCCTCTTTAGTCTGAATAACAAATTAATTTTATAATTTTGCTCAAAGCCTCTTTTCTTGAATTTAATATTTGTGCTAATTGCTTATGTTTAGGGCCCCTTTTTTCTTATGCTTAATGTGCAAAAGGGTTTCTGACATGTTTTAGTTCAATTTAGCATTATTTTGGAAATGAAGTCCACTTTTAATTTGTTTTTGGATTTGTGGTAAATAGAGATGTTTAGGGTTTTTTTTCTCCTCAAGATTGTTAACTTAAATGGAATTTGATTCTAATTTTGTTTTGTCCAACTCCTTCTCTTTATTGCTTTTTAGAGTTCATTATTTTATGGAATTGCTTTTAGCTTTATTTTGAGAAAAGCTTGTATACATTTTGTTTTTGAGTTAAAGTTTTATTTCCTATTAGGAAATGAAGCACATTTTATTAAACATTTTTTTTTTGGTTTTGTGCTTATCAGAGTATGTTTTAATAGTTTTCTCTTAAAGCGATGTGTAAATGGATTTCTAAGTTTATTTTTCATGGAGATGTTCTCCAAAATAAAGGCCCTATTTTTAATTGTGGTTGGGGGATGTGTATGGTTATCAGGAAATGAAATCTGTCTGTTAAACTTTTTTTTGGTTTGTGCTTATCAAGTATGTTTTAACTGTTTTCTCTTAAGCTTGAGTGCAAATAGATTTCTAGTTTATTTTAATCGTGTCCTCAAAATGAGGCCTATTGTTTTAATTGTGGTTGGGGGATGCATGGTTATCAGGTATGTTTTGGGATTTTTTTGTTTGTAAGATTTGTTGGCAGTTGGACTCCAGATTTGATTTAAGCTTATTATGCATTTTGTTTTTGAGTTAGGTTTTATTTCTGTTCAGGAAATGATACCTGTTTGTTAAACTATTTTTTGGTTTGTGCTTACCAAGTATGTTTTAACTGTTTTCTCTTAAGCTTGATGTGTACATAGATTTCTAGTTTAAACTTTATTTTGATCATGTCTCGAAATGGGGCCTATTTTAATAATTGTGGTTGGGGGATATGCGGTTATCCGGGGTATGTTTTGGGCTTTTGTTTGTTTTGTTAGTTGTTATGAGTTAGGTCAGTTGTTTAAGCTTGTTCTAAGTGAAAGAACATTGTTATCTATTTTGGGTTTTTTTTCCATAGAAAAACTTATGTGCAATTGGAACTCAGTTGTTTTGGTTTGTTATGGAAATGAAGCTTTTTTCTCATTTAGCTTTTTATTTTTTGGATAATATTTACCTTGACTTCTAAATAATTCATTATTCTAAATTAAATCTTTTTCCTAAATTTAGTTTTTAAAGTTCCATTCCAGTCTAGAGCTAATGATTTTTAACTCTGTATGGCTCAGATCAAGATCTTCTGGTTCAGGAGTTTATTTAATATTGTTTGCTGGGACTTTTTTTAAAATTTTGCCCTGAAATATAGTTGCATATTATTTTTCTTGTATTTGTGATAAATCTTATGATTTCCAATTTGATCAGGAACAAATTTTCTGTGATTTTGTATGTTTTGTTCTTTAATATTCTACATTTTGTTCTTTAATATCTCTTGGAGCTGGTTTTTCTTTATTTTTGTAAATTTTCTTCTTAGATATTTGTCTGATTCCTTTTCCTTTTTACTCATAATTTTTTTGTTTTAATATTTTACCTTGAAATGAATAATTGATTCTTCTACTATTTTTTTTATTTAGGGTAAATGCTTTTGACTTAAGCTATGAACCGGTGAGGCCACAAATGGGGGACCTCATTCCCAACATGAATACTCAACACTAATGCCCCAATAGGGGTTTGAACCTTGGTGGAAAGAACCACAACACCATGATTTCACCATCACACTATGCCATTATTGGCATTGATTCTTCTACTATTGGATCTTTTGTCTTGATTTTCTCTTTCATTTGACCATGGAAGTTGTCCTTTATTGGAGGATGAGATTTGTTTACAGTTTTGACTGATGATGTGATTATAAACATTTTTACTTTATTCTGTGACAAAAAAGAAATTCCTACATTCCTTTAGGTTTAATTTGGTTTTGAAACTTATAATTTGCAGGCATGTATAGCTCAAGCCGGTATCTTCAACTGGATGATTCTAGAGTTTATTAAGGTCTCTGGTTATCCCTGTCTTGATTTTGGTAGTAGCCATAATTGAGATTTTGTTATTCACACTTTTAATTATTGTTGGCTTCTTGTCAAAGCAAGCCTGATGATGTGGTGAAACAAGAGATGAGACCAGAAATGGGTGTTGATATGTGTTCTAGGAGCTTTATTTTGAACTTTGAGCTTAATAATATACAAGGTATTAATGTTTTCTTAAGTATGTGTGAAGAATATGTGTTTTAATACATGAGAAGTGGTCAATACAAGAATGACTTAAATGGAGCAATCAAGGCAGCACATAGTTGTTTAAATTCTGCAATGGTGAATGGTGATGGACTGGATATCGTGATGAATTGTTGTTGGTGAATTGTATACATGATGAATATGTCACAATAATGCATTGCTGATGGTGAATTGTTGGGGATGAATTGTTGGTGGTGAATTTTCCTAGAGTCATCTAAATGATGCTCACACAGATAAAATAAATTAATGATATTTCTTGAGAACCTTTAGATAAATGTATTCTAGATATCTATACTATATATTTAAATCAAATATTTTCCCATTTACCTCAAAATAAAGTAGATAGTATGGCAATCCAACATTCAAAGAAAGTATAAAATTAGATAGATTATCTGTTCCAATGTCACAATTATAAACTTTAGCATTGGTAACCCCCTGTAGATGAATACCATCAGTGTTTGGGTTGTCTTTTGGAGCTTTTATCATTAGTTCACTCACATGGTTTGTGCTTGGGATTCCACTCAACACCATTTGTGGTTGCTTGACAGGGTATTTGATGCACTGTCCATCCAATCTAAATGTCAACCTATAGCAAAAGGTTATAAAATTCTTGCTGGTTATTTTTCAAAGCAATTCAACATTGAAAAGGTCATATGTCAACAAAACATGCATCAAATAAAATTTTACAATTAGAGAAGAGAATACAACATAATATATCAATTAAAAGATATTCATTGGCTGAAGCTATGTATTGCCCATCATGATTGAAGCTAATTGTCTTCACTAGCCACCTAGAAAAAGCATCACATTAAATTTCTTGAACAATAATTATGTCCATGCATGTGATGTGAAACCATGGAATTTCATTATTTTAATTAAATTATTGAAACTAGAAATGATAATGATTTTTTCATCGTCAATATTGATAAAGTTTGCTTGCAAGTAAGTTAAAAACAAAAACTACTACTTAAGAGAGCAGCTTAAGAATAACTAACAGTCAAATGGAAAAAGAGACATCCATCGTTCACATAGATGAGAAAGATCCATGCAATTGAGCATAAATTATCATCAAAGGAAAAATACAATCTTTAACAGAGAGCATTGGAATCCACAAAGAGTGTTTCTGTTGACCTGCAAATTCCTAAGAAAGGTAACCAAATAATTCAAATAGTCTTAATTAGATCAATATATACTTTGTCAAAAATAAAATTTTGAGGAGTAAGCTGTAGCATGGATTCTATCTGATATGCCCTCATAAATTGATAAATTAAAAGAAAACAGAGGAATTTATACATAAATATTTAACCCTACCCTTCTATGGCATCTGACCTCCCCATGAAAATCATATTGAATACCCTGTCAATGGTTGTTTAGGGTTGTACCTGAGTGGAGCTTAATCTTCTTGGAATAGAAGATGAGGCAACATAGATCATAAATCCAAAGCCACCAATTTGGGAAGTGGGAAAATAGGAAGCCATAGATCCTTTAAAAGCAATAACAAACCTGGACCAAAAAAATAGAAAAGCACATAAAGTTTCAACCCTTCACAAACTCAATAACCTCTCCTAAGTCCCTGATGGATAACACTCAAATAAAAATGAATATAAATGGAACCTGAAGAAATAACTAATTTTGTTTTAAAACTATATTATCTGAATCTTACAGTGGGCATTTTTGGACTGAAAGATAAGGAGCCAATCTTTTATACAATATTTAAAGATGATAGATTACTAGATTTTTGTACCTACTTATTAGTACATGTGAACATGGATCATTTCATAATTTTCATTATTCCCAAATAGTACCCCTGTGTTTTCCATTGCATCATGCACATGCATGAATCATGTATGTATCCAAAACCCCATATGAATCCCTAATTTCATACACAGCTAACTAACTCAAAAATAATCTACTCCCTGGTTAGTGGGGAAAGGAAGTAAATGGTCGCTTAGCACATGGTCATTTGGATTCCCTGAAATGATATCCCATTTGATTGCTATGTTGCCATTTGGATTTAGTGGGTCATAAGCACTAGCACCAAACAAATGGATTTATGGAACTAGACACTCAACAAACTTCATGACTACATAAACAATCAGATAAATGGATGGTGAATTATAGCACAAACTTCCAAATAGCTGAAGAACAAACAAATCTAAAGAAAATAAACCAGAGTGAGGTAAAATTAAAGAAAAGAAATGTTGCTTGCTGAAAGTAACCACTGCTTCTTAATTCTCTTTTTCTCTAAAAAATGAATTAATACTTGAGCAGACCATTTGCGAAGGGGTTAGAGGACTAACATCTATATTTCTTAAAAAGAAAATGACTATTGATTGCAGGTTAAGGGGAAACAATGGAACGGTTAGCAATTTAAACAAGTGTACAAAAGAATTTATTAAAGCAATCTGAGTAAGAGATCAGTTATGGACTTGGGTCATAATGCCTAGTTGTTACAAAAACCTTGAATGGGAAAAGCTAACTCGACTCGACATTCACACAATGAAAAGATACCTGACTAAAATAACTTCTTTATTACTAGTGATGCTTCAGAGAGCCAAATGATATTTGATTCATCTATGAAAATTAGACAAAACCCTTTGCGATATCATTTGTTGATTAAGGAAAGGGAAAAAGATTAGAGGCATACCTTGTGATAGATTCTTCAAACTTTTCCCTGTGTAGTCCTCTTTCCCCTTTCTCTACAACTTCTCCCCAATTCTTCTTCCTTGCCTTTTTTCCACTGTTTTCCTCTCCTCTCTTCTTCATTAATAAGAGTTACTGAAGAATTTTGTGGTTTTTCTACCACTGCTCTCTTTGAGAATAACATGCAAGAATCACCAATCCTGCAGCCCTTAGGACCCGCCACACACATGATGCCTACTTGTGAAGCACACCTGTGCTACTGTCGTTAACCCCTGTTGCTGTTGTTTACCCTTTCCTATGCTGCCGATTACCCTTTGTGTTGTGTTAATTGTGGGAAGTGCATCAGTAGGTATTAGTGTTACTTTTCTCTCTGAGCTTTGCGCCCTTTTAATTTTCTAAAACCCCCTTTTCATTTATGATGAAAAAGGCCCTTGCTATTTTTGAAAAACCCCTATTTGTGGTGCTTCGTGACCGTCGCATGTGCTATTCTTTGTGCCTACTATGTTGTGCCTCTGTTCCTCTCTTCCCCTATTTGTGTTCTCTTCCCTTGTTCTGTTCTCTGTTCTAGAAATGAAATTATCGCATATTCAAAGCTACAGATAGACACGATTGAAGGTAATGGAAAATTGGGAGAGAAATAAAAATATATTCTAAAAAAAGGCTTTTATTTTTATTGTCTTAATTTAAGACAAAATTAATAATTTAAGACAAAATTAATATTTTGTCTTAAATTAATGTCTTAAATGGAGGCTGCATGTAGTGGTGCCACTACTTTGTATAACAACTCTTGTGTAATTGATAAGATAGGTTAATGAAGGCATGGCATTTTTTGGTGGCATCTTTATGACTATGTGAACATTGTGTGATATAATCAACAACAAAGGGCAGGTCTACTTTTTACAAAATATGACTTGTGTTTGCATTTGTGAACAAGAATGTCCACTACCTCACCTGCTAAACCTTCTTTTACACACCCAATACAAACCTTGTTGTCTTGATTAAAGAGATAGACCCAATTTCTCAAGAAGGAATCTCCTTACTCTATAAACATGCATAACTACTAGGATCAAAAGTGAGTGCTTATCTTCCACTGGTACAAAAATCTCCTAGGTGCCCTTTTTCTTTCAAAAGATTGTACTGCCTATGGTTGCAACTCAATCTCATGGACTGCCATTATATCCTCCAATGAATTTGTCAATCTACCATTAACTTCAATCCAACCGTATCTTGGTGTCTTTTGCATACCTCTTATCTTTTCAATGGAAAATTTTGTTAAGCTCTTCATCTAAAACACTTTTATGCGCTTTTCATGTGTATTTCACATTTTGCATGTTTATTTGCCAAGGTAGCTGCAACTTAAATATTTGACAGACTTCTACTTTGTTTCAATGGCCGCTTCCAACAATCCATTTTGTGAATTTCCAGTTCCAAAGCTTCGGTGGAAATGGTAACTTATAATATCCAACAAGAAACTACATTTGATTATGCCCAAAGGGACATGCATGCATTGTTCCATTGCTTCCAAACTCAGGATGGGCACAGAGGACACTAGAAAAATTTGCAGATTTGCCTTTACCTCTGCTAAAAGCCTTCTCAATGAATGTGTTTGGTGAACTCTCTGCAATCATAGAATTTTATGTAATGACATTTCGTTGTGACTTGGTGTATGTCCATACTCTGTACCCATCATATGTGAAGAGGCATTCAATATGCAAATAGCATTCAACAACTGTTCAACATATCCATTTTGTGCATATTGTTGTCCTTGAACATTCGCATGGCTTCCTCATTTCATTTTGTGCATAAACTGCAGGCCTTGCACTCTATAAGATGATGTCCCTTTTGAGGCATTGCATCAAACATTTCGTTTGTGTTGTCTATGCTCTTGACATTCCCTTTGGACATGGGTGAGGAGGAGAATTTACCTCCATTCATACGAATTGCATTTACTTTAAAATTATTAAAAACTCTTCAACAAACCTTTTATGCATTTTCTGTCCATTCTACAATCATTTCATTCTGTGCACCAATTCGTGGGTTCTGCCTCTGTCTTTTGGCATATTGTACTTGAGGCATTCTGTCAAAAAATTCATTCACTTTTATTTGTACTTCCACTGCCTTTCTCTAAGCTTAATGTTTTGTATGCAATGTCTCTTCATTTTTTTGAACATTTCCAAAGCCCGTTCAATGATTGAACTTTGTACACACCCTCTACAATCATTTGGTTCCATGCGCTGAATCTCCTTTAATATATTAAAGGCTCAGTAGACAGTCTTCAAAGATTCCTTTCCGAGAATATTCTTATACTGACCATGAAGAGATGCCTCAGATCCTTTCAACAAATCCACATTTGTACATATCTTGCAATATTGTGTTCCATGGGATGACGTCTTTGAAGCATTTTGTCAAACAGTTTCCTGCTGTGTCAATGCTTCCACATATTGTATTCATGTTTTCCAGGGAAATTTCACCCGCATCATTTTTTGCATTTCTGCAATCATTGATTACATCTTCTTAATGTTCCTATTGGCAGCAAATTTGCATTCCATGAGATGCAATTTCTTTGAAGAATTTAGTCAAATAATTCGTTGCCTGGTCTATGCTTTCGCATTTAACATGTATGCATCCAGGGGAGATCTACATGAAGTTTCAAAAGCCTTTTCAACTGATTTGTTCATGCATTTTTTGTTACCATTTCAATTCATAGGATGATACCTCTTTGCCACATTTAGTCACACAAACTATTCATAGTATGCGGCGTGCATATCTGAAAATATCTGGGTTTCTGACCCACTAGATTCTTGAGGTCGAGACAAGATTTCTTTCTTGGAACCTCTTCCCGTGAATTCACTTTGTGCATATCCCAATCATAGCATACCATTTCACCATACTGTTACGAATGTCTTCTAGGGTAGTTGCAGTTATTCTTTGATGTTTCGGTTGATGCACAAACCCATGTTCTCAAACTCCCATTCACCTTCGCTTGAGAATTTTTGAAGAATTTTGCAACAAACTCCATTATACACATTCTGAGATTTTGCATTCTTGGAGACCACATTATGTTCAAACAGTCATGGCCTTTAAACCTTTCACAAGCGCAGTGATCAAGCATGGGCCATCATTCAATCGCAGCTCCATGTTTTTTTACACACTGCAGGATCGGGTCTGGGGATCAATCCTTGTGTGTAGAGTGCGGGATCGGTTTCAGGTTGACACCAATGCAGAGACACTTTGAAACAATGGGGTTGACTCCTCTTTTGAGCCCAAATTCCCAATGGCTCGTTGATTTAGTTTCGGGATTGGGTTCATTGCATAACCCAAACATTTTATGTTCTATGGCAGGGCGGTGGATCGGGTTGATCCCAACACCTTGCCCTTTGTGTGCCAAGTTTCCTTTGGATTTCGAAACCCCACAGGACATTCTTTTTGTAATTTTTTGTTTTCTAAAATTTTGAAAAAATTATTTTCTTTTAAAAAATTTCCAATTTTTATGATTTTTTCACGCCTTTAAATTTAAATCTTTTAAATTTCAAAAAAATATTTATTATTTTTTAGCTTTTAAAATCTTCTTTAAAATAAAAGACTTTATTTATTAAATCTATTTTGAATTTAAATCTTAAAAGTAATTTTAAATCTTTTAAATATTAAAGATTTATTTATTTAAATTTTATTTTATTTCAAATCTTTTAGTTTTAAAACTCAAAGACTTACTTATTTATTTAAAAGTTGTATTTTAAAATATTTTAAAAATGAAATATTTGTTTATTATTTTAATTTTTCTTTTAACTCGTGATTTTTGAATTTTATAATTTTTTTATTTTCAAAATTTTGATTTTTTTTGTATTTTTGTATTTTTCATTTTTGAAGAAAAACAATGCAAAAGAAGAGAAAAACAAAGCCATAAAAAACTAGTATTAAGCTGACCACACAACACCAAAAATTGAAAATGAATAATGACACCCAAAGAATGAAATGGGAGGACGACAAAGTGAAAAGACACTAATGAAGAGATGTGGATCAGGATCGGAACTGGACAAAGAACATGAACCCAAACAACGCCTGAAGGAAAACCGTAGAAAAATAGTCCAAAGATCGGGATTGGGAATGAACTCAACACAAGAACCTTCAAAGAGTGCAAGGTTCTAAGAAAGGTCTGAAACTCGAACCCGATAGGCCAAAAAGCACAATGGACATAGAAATTAGGATCGGGATGGAACCAAGAATAGGAACCTTGGAAAGTTTCCTAGTTCTGGTGTTGGTCTGATACCCAATTTCGAACTAGACAAGAAAAAAAAGAATTGGAGATTAGAGTCAGGATGGAACCAAAAATTGAAATTCTGAAAAGTGTCAGGTGTTGATTCCATTCTGAAACCCAATTCTAACAAAACAAATATGGCAAGCAAGTGGAGATAAAAATTGGGATGGACAAAGGAAATTGAACCTTTTCAAAGTGCAAAGCATTAGTTCCAATTTGAAACCCGAATCCGACAAGACAAAGAAAATGAACAAGGCATGACAAAAGATGAAAACAAGAATGACAAAGCACAAAACACAATGAAACAAAACTAGCCAAAAGAAAGAAAACAGAGGGGGTCCCTGACTTTTCTAAGCAAAATTTGGGGTGTCTATGTAGGGCATAACAACCATATAACAATTATTAGAAATTCAAAATTGTATAAGGGACGTTCAAAGGGGTTTTTCTTAGTTCATGTAAGGTCTTAACTTAGGGAACATCATGCCTAATGTCTCCAAGAGGAAAAATTAAAGAATAGAAGATTCACAACTTAGGTAAAGTAGTGCATCACATCAAACCACTAAGAGGAATATAATATGCTAAGAGAGATCATGCTCTTGAAGGACATATCACACAATCTCACCACAAAGATAAAAATGCATCACATGAAGTAAGACAACCACACAATCAAACATGAGTTGTAATTAAAATGCAAAAGAATAATGCCAATGTATGCCCCCACTTTAAAGAAATTGCTAAACAGCATGTTGTGAGTAATTACTTTAAAGTTGTGATTGATAAATGCTAACAATAGAAAGAATATGAGAGATAATTTGTTAATTTGTATGCCAAACATATATTTCCAAATGAAGTTGTGTTATGAAAAGGGGTTTCTCCAAAAATGAAATGCCAAAATCACATAAGGGATCCGCAGATTTAGGGTCAGTATGTTTTTGCTACAATGCTCTTAGAGAGCTTGAAAATGTCATCATTCCCCAAATAACTCATGGATCAAGTAAGAATGACACAAAGAGAGTGAGAAAAAAAAGAAAATATTTTGGGTCAACATGGAAAAGACCTAAATGTCTCAATGCCTTGCATCATCCCCAAAAGGAAAACACAAGACCAAGAAAAGGTTTATGACATATAGAAGAATGTAGATACAAATAGAGGAACATCACAAAGAGAGAGATACATGATCAAACATAACAATACGAGAGATCACATTACCATATGCAATCACACAGATAAAAAAGAAAACAAATACAAGACTAGTAAGGCACATACGAGTCAACCTATAATAAGTCATCCACATCCCAATCTTGATCACTATATACAGAAGGCATACACCTAGCTAAAGGGACAAAATCAAGTGCAGTACTAGGACAAAGCTATCTAATTCTTTCTCCCACTATGTGCAAGACAAGAATGAGTCGAGGTAAGAGAATGAGCTCCTTGGAATAAACATAATGATTTGAAATGAATGTTAAACTATAATAGTGAGCATACTAAGATCCTGCAATTATTACATGTATAATAAGGAGAAAAGCTCATGCTTTAAGGGATTATTTCCATCATATCAAATTTCTCAAGGATCCCTCTTAAGGCACAACACTCATTAGTAAGGTGCCTGAGGGTTCTATGATATGTGCAATAATTCATGTTTTTAGGCTTTTTACCCTTACTTTGAGGTGGTAATGCAATCCATTCTGCATTGACAAGGTCTTCTATTTTTTGTTCAATTTGTGTTTTTGTATGTAGGAATGACAACTTTTTGAGTTTGTAAGGTTTGGATTTCTTGCTTGTTTGAGTATCTTGTTGAGGTAGATGTTTAGGAGGAGGGCCTAATATGGTCCTATCATCCTTGTAAAGTATTGGTTGTTCTTTATAAATGAGTACACTTATGTCGGGAGGAGGATCTTGGTATCCCACTCCTTTGGTATCTTCAATTTGTATTTGTTCTAAGAGTTTATGAATTTCATGTTCTCTTGTTATGTCACATCCATGTTTGCTTAAGATTGTGAAGCCCTTTCCATATGTATCTTCTAGGTTGATTGATGTGTTGGTCACTTTGTTAGCATAGGATGGTTGAATTTTTGCTTGGTTAGAGGAGCTAGGTTCATCTATTGTAGGGAGCTTAGGTTTAGTTTTTGTCTCAATTTTAGGATGTAAAAGATGAAACATCTCAAGTTGTGTTGGTTGTTTCATGGAAGGATAAAAGGATACATTAGTCTCAATATTTTCAAGGAAATTGTTTATAAAGTTGTTCATGTTGTCATCGTCTTCTCCAATGATGTCAATGTCATGAGGAGGACATGTATTAGGATTTGATTGCGCATGAGTGGGTTCAATTGCAGGGTGATCCCACAATAGTGGTTTACAATTTTTGGCCAAACTGGACACTGAAATAAATATTTTTAACTAAATCTTCACTTCCGGGCACCTATAGTAGCTAAATTGTGATGAAATGGAAGACTAATAATTGAGTGATTTAGAATGAAAGAGATCTTAAAATGATGTGACTGCAATTTGATGTTTTGAAATGCACTTAAAATGAAACCAAATTAAGCTATATCTAATGAAATTATTGAAACAAAAAAATAGCAAATTGAAACATGGATCTAACAACAACAAACAAAAGCATAGAAATGAAGTTTTTAATGTTGTAAAAAGAATAAATTTCCTAGATGGGTAAATGAGTCCCAATAATGGTTTTCAATAGGTTCAAATACTAAAAGACAAAAAGCACAAAAATCCCAAAATATCTAGAAAAAATCCCAGTTGGGCGAGTGAGTCCCAAATTAGGGTTTTTACAATATGTTTAGCAAATTCTGAGTGGATTTTAACATTTCTTGGTTGTATGCTCAAATGATTGTTTGTAAGTACAATATTTTCTAATGAAATTGAATGATGCAAGATGAAAAAATGCAACTTATATGCAATTTTCACTAATGCAAATCTAATGAAAATTTAACCTATATCTAGGACTACAATGTCCTCCAAACCAAAAATTCAAGGGTCCAAAGGTCGGGTTCACCAAAATGATTAAACAAAAATAGGGTTGCACCTTTTGGGAGATGGAATTGGACCTATTTCAAACTTTAATCAATGGGAAACCTAGATCCCTCGACCAAGTGACTTGATTGAGGGTTGGTCTAGGTGGTTCCTTGTGTGATTAGATAGGGTTTCACAATTAAGCGAAGCTTCAAAGGAGAAATGTAAACTCTTATGCACAAAACTCTAGAAACTTGAATGCATTAAATCAAATTAACAAACAACATGAAACAAAAAAGTATTTGGAAGAATGGAGAGTTAAAATAATGTTTGAAAACTCTAAATTTTTTTATTTTGAGGTGCATTGGGATTGATACACCAATTTGGGGGATTTAGTCTTGCTATAGGAATCTAGATAGAATCTAGAATCTTCTAGTGACTGTTTAGGATCTATAAAAAACTAACAAAGAGGACTATGGGTAAAAGCAAGAAGTTAGGTACAGAAAGAGGGGAAGTTTCGGCCAAAACAAAAAAATTTGCATGAAACATGTACGCATTTTAAAAAAACTTATACACATTATGGATCGGGTACTTGAGCCTAATTCCAAATGCATATGTGTTCAACTTTGGGTACACGAACCAAAAATTCATACATGTTTATAACGTGTACACATTTCTTAAAGCTATTTATTTTTTAAAATTAGCGACTGTGTTTTCATTTTCACTCATAGTTTTAGTTGTGCTAGAGAAGAGGAGACCAGATTGTGTACATGATTTGAAGGGCCTGGTTGAAGAAAATATTCACTACCACCTCCTCCTATCGACACAACTGACCTCAACAACCTCCAAGTTGGTTGAATTATGCCTTTTTTTTTCTTTATATCTTGCATTTTTATTTTGTAGTTATTGTTTAATTATTGTTTGTTTAGTTTGTTTTAGTTCAATATTTTATAGTTTTTAAATTTCATTTAAAAAACCAAAAACATCAACGAAACAAAGAATATTAAATTATTAATCGAAAACCACAAAAACAAAACCTAAATTGGATACATTTAACTTAGAAATCAAAACCAAAGAAACCCTAGGTTCAAAAAAACATAGGTCCCTAAAAACTAATTTACCCAGGTTAATCCTTGGACCTAAACCCTAAAACCTAAACCTAAAACCCTAATAGTTCACATAATTTTAGAAGTATCCAAGGAATGTTACCTAGATTCGGGATAGTTGTTATTGAGATTGAGATTGAGATTGAGGCTATGAATAATTCACATTAGGATTTTTTAGTTATTGCTACACTTCAATGACTAATTTATAAAACATCCTTGTTACATTATGTAGTGTCATAAATTAGGGCTCCTTGGAGGTTTCTTGCATTTTTTATTTGACATAGATATGTTTTCATGTCATCAAATCTCTAAATCTAAACCCTAAACCCTAAAGCATTCATTTTGTTGTAGGACCTTAAAATGAAATTTGGTTGCCTTAGGCAACTCCACCAAATTTTATTCCATTAAGCCATGAGCCATTTTTTCCTAGGACCTTACTAGACATAGATCCCATTAAGTCATCCTATCACCCTAAATCATAAATCGATATCTTAAGGGGTCCTAGAATATGACATTTCTTAAGGGGATCAAAGAAGTTCTCAAAATTTGGTGAATAGAACTCAAGCTCATCTTTGTTTATTTTGTACATTGCAATTAGGTCACTAGCATATATCTATGTGTCCCTTTGAATGTATTCTATTAATTTTTCATTCTTATATTTAGTATTCTTTGAAAATAATGAATGAGATTATAAATTTTAATGTTCTAGTGTTAAACTAATAATTTCTTCTTAACTACTTTTTCCTACTATAGAGAACTTGTGTCTCTTATCATGAAATTTGAAAATTTAGATAAATCAATTTATGTCCTCAGACTTAATTAAATTCTATGTCATACTTGATTAATACATGTATTCACTATCCATATACCTTAGCTCTATAGATATACTCTTGTTGGGAAACAAGAGCTATCTCAATCAACTATTCCACAAGAAACATTTGTTTCTCACTAACTTACAAGTCCATTATTCCAAGGGCCACCCAAACTTCACCCTAAGTTCCCTAAACCCTAAACCTTGAACTCTAAAATCTAAACCCTAAATCCTAAAGCATTCATTTTGTTGTAGGACCTTAAAATGAAATTTGGTTGCCTTAGGAAACTCCACCAAATTTAATTCAATTAAGCCATGAACCATTTTTCCCTAGGACCATACTACACATAGATCCCCTTAAGCCATCCCATCACCCTAAATCATAAATCGATGTCTTAAGGGGTCCTAATATGACATTTATTAAGGGGATCAAAGAAGTTCCCAAATTTTAGTGAATAGAGCTCAAGCTCATCTTTGTTTATTTTGTACATTGCAATTAGGTCACTAGCATATATCTATGTGTCCCTTTGAATGCCATATATTAATTTTTCATTCTTATCTTTAGTGTTCTTTGAAAACAATGAATGAGATTATTAATTAATGTTAGTCTTAAACTTATAATTTCTTCTTAACTACTTTATCTCACTAAGATAACTTGTGTATCTTATAATGAAATTTGAAAATTTAGATAAATCAATTTATGTCACCAAATTTTTAAATTAAATTCTATGTCATACTTGATTAATACATGTATTCTTGTTCGATATAACTTAGCTCTATAGATATACTCTTGTTGGGAAACAACCACACCTATGAGTAAATATCCCCTTGCCCCAAAAGATAAAGCTCTAGACCCATAAAAACTTAGAAGAATAAATTAGTTATTGATGAATTAGTTAATTAATTATAGGCTTGATATTTATGAGCTCCATTGAGCACCCTTGTCTAACAATAATCCTAATATAAATAGTGAAGCACCTAAAATTTGCAGACACTCATAACCTCAAATGCACATTAAGTAATGGGCTAGTCATATGCAAATTCATCAAATGCTTCTATGAAATAACAATGTCATGCTCCAAAGATGCAAAAAAATAACAAAGAAGATCAAATAAACATATAGAAGCAAGACAAGTACCTATTCCATATTGGATTGGTGTCAATTGTGACAATGACCCTTTCCCAATCCTTGCTAAAACTCAAATGATGCAATGCAATGGTGATGGGAAAAAATAGTTCTCAATTGAAGAGAGTAACTTTGCATGAGAGTCTAGATGGGTTGATGAAGAATAAGCCTTCCATTTATAGATTTTCAAGTTGGAAGAGAGCTCAAAATAGAGCAATGTGGGATAATTATTTGACCAATGAGATGAAGCCACTTGTCATATTATGATAGGTTGAGGAATGTGCAAGTTTTGGCCAATGTTCCAAAAAGGGGGAGATTCAAATTTGAAATTGAGAGTTAAATGTTGAGTGGGCGACATGTAAGAGAGAAGTTATTGCCATGTTGGAAGGGACAAGTCAACTTGTCTTCATATTCAAACTTGAGGAATATTCTCAAAAGATGCTTTGTTGAGGGAAAATGATGAATTTATAAATGAATTAAAATTCTTTATTGGTGCAAGTGGGAAAAGATAGAGGATGTGATGGGTGGTTAGATTAGTTTAATCAGGATTAGATTAGCTTAGATGATGTTTAGGTGATTTTGACTTAGTTGATTTAAATACTTTGATTTATTTAAATCAAAAGAGATGGAAAAGGCATTTGGGATTTAATTAAATAAGGTTTGGTTTATTTAATTAAAGGGATGATGCAAGATAAAGGTGGATTAATTTGCAGGAGATGAACTTAGAAGATAGTTTATGAAAGATGAAATGTTATGGTTTGATTAAAATTGATTTATTTAAATGAGGTAATGATAGGCTTAAATCGAATAAAGTTAATTTATTCAATTTAAATGGATGATGAACCTGATTTACCTAATGAGTGGATGAATGTGAATTTGATTTATGAATGTGATGCTATTTAAATTCACAATGCTAATTTCACGTGTCTACAAATAGAATCTAGTATAATTTTTACTTGAATTTTAAACTACATGGTTTTCATCATTTACCCATTTTGACACTCATTCTTGAGTTGTTCATAACCTAAATTAGCTTGGGTAACTTTCCTTCTCTTTTTCCTCCTTTATATGTGTAATAGAAGACACTCTAAACAACCCCTAACCTCCTATTTTAACACCCAATTTGAGAAATCAAAGTTATATATCTACATGTGTCTTATTTTTAATTATTTATTCCTTTACCTATAGAAATTAAATGGTTCCTCACCTCATGTTCACATTCTCTAGTTACTAATCTTCTTATTTAATTTTTCCAATAATGATTCAAAGAAGCCTCATTTTTTATATTGTAGTCTTTTGTGAGCTCTCAATTATTGATACATTTTATCCAAATCCTAGTTTAAATGTTGATGGTGATTTATTTAAATAAATATTAAGTCTTTACCTTAATCCATGTAGTTTTATTTATTTTTAAATAAATCAATTAACATATAGATCATCAAATTTGGCTATAGTTTAATTATCAAGTGATATCTAGCTAAAAATAAGTTTATGGGGCATTCAAGTTTAGGGGATTCACTTAATAAACCAATGAAATAGTGCATGCATTTGAATAGGGCTCTAATGAAACCCCCTAATTTTATTTGTACCCTTCATATTAACAACCACACACTAGACTCAATTTAATGTGTGTACATGCTATGAATTTTTAATGTTATAACTTGAATTGTCCTCAAGTGAAATGTATTTTGAATTTGTGCATGTTTAATGTGATTTTTAAATAACTTTCACATTGTGTACATTATTTAATTAGTTTTTTAATATATATTTTTTAATTGTTTAACATGCAGTTGCCATTTAATTGCTCACATGGATCTAGAATTTAATATAAAGGATTTTATGCCCAATACAAAAATTCTTATAGATCCCATACATCTAGATCCACCACCAAAAAAAAACCCCACACCTCTATAATCTCCACCACCTAACCCCCACCCCCTCTTGTAGTAGATCAAGATCAATTAAGAGAGAGCATCTGAGCAAACCATTTTGTGATTCAAGGAAATATAGATCTAATAAAAAATGAGCCTATAATCCCTCCCCATCTCGCACGATTTGCATCTATGATGCAAACTATTGTTGATTATGTTTGATCTATTGATTCAGATCTAGATAGGTTCCATCAATGGAGAGAAGAGAGGAGACAATTCTATGCAAATGGATTGTCCTATAAATAAATCAATGAATTGGAAATCACCAAACAAACCATGTGCCAATATTTTATTAACCCCCAAACAAACCAACCAATTCCACCCACCAAAAAAAAAATTCAATTTTATGGTGTGGGCACCCATAGATAGCTGCACATGTTTGGCATAGATGGTGGATGGTGTTTGATAATCCACCACATGGCAACTGTGAGGTGCCCCTATAGTTTTTGAGAAAGTTATGGGATAAGTTTGAGTTGGGTAAAAAACCCAACTATTTTGATATGAGGTCATTTCAGGGAGTTTGGCGTGGAATGGCCCAACATAGACTAGGAGCACATGTCGATCCTCAGCGACGTGCTATGATTTCTCCTATTTTTACTCCTCCCTCTCCTGGTGTTTCTGCTACATTTCAGTAGCAGACCATGTTATCGACATTAGGAGCATTGAGTTCACCTTCAGGACATGTCACTCATCAAACTACACACATGGCAACTGAAGTGGCCAATAGAGAGCATGGAGGCTCGAGCTATAGGAATACTCAGGCATCCACTTCAGGTGACCCACATGCATCTAGGATAGAGTCATTCATGAATT
Source organism: Sequoia sempervirens (assembly GCA_007258455.2). NCBI lineage: Eukaryota > Viridiplantae > Streptophyta > Pinopsida > Cupressales > Cupressaceae > Sequoia > Sequoia sempervirens. Next base: position 36,200,054 of record VDFB02252616.1, read on the forward strand.
TACTATATTATGAGGATCATCCTACCTAGGTATGTTCATCTTTTGAACTTAAATTTAATTCAAGTTTGAAATGTGAAAAATTCATGTAAATAATAACATCAAATTATATATTGTATATATAAATTAATTCAATAAGTGTTTGGTGTAGACACATAATCACATTATGCCTGAAACTCAATATGATCATTGTGTCTATATGTCGAGTGCTATAGATCTGGGCTCACCTTTTGGACATGTACTTGAACCAATATATAATAAATAATTTGTGTGGATATATCTAATTTAATTTGAATTTGTACACATGTGTGAATTGATATATTATATCTAAATGCAAGTAGGTCATACGATACCTCGTACTAACCAACCACAAGTTGTGGTGAGTACTCCTGAGACACCATCAACTCAGGTGCGTTCTTTCAAAAGTTTGTTAAGTTTAAATTAAATACACACCATAGATCTAATTTAATTTGTTCATTTACATACACATGTGTGAATGATCTATATAAACTATTGTACATCCATATGTAGGTATTTCATTAGATACCCATGGCGAGCGCACCTGAGACATCGTCGACATTTATGCATGGGAAATCTCAGGTGCATGATCATGAGGTCATATCATTTGAGGTTGTAAACTTTACTACATCTCGTATACAATTTTTACAAAACTTTTAAATGTATATATTTGAGGTTTTAACATATTGTTTGCTTTATATGAATATGTAGGATATAGTAGATTAGGCATTTGGCTATTATCAAGTGACAGTTATGCTACCTATTGAACAAAATGTGCCAGTAGATTCACATGATCATATGGTAATTTATGCATACTAAAAATCATTTTTACTATATTTACTAGATATTTAATTAAATTTATTTTTATCTAAAATAACTTTTATATTTTCAAGTTTAAATATGTTTAATTATATCAAAATTTCTAAATAAATTTAAATCTAACTTCAAGTTTCTTGTACTCTTTTACAACATGTTGCATGTACATCTAGTCGACATGGAACAAAAAAGAGACTTGATTTGACCAATCAGCCTAAAAGTTTGATGGTTTTAAATTTTATGGACTATAGATCTCTAGTTTTATTTAAATATATGTGTTGGACTTGACATATATACATCTTGACATATAAATTTTATGGACTATCTATCTCTAGTTTTATTTTGAGCATGTTATTATCATATTTTTGTTTATTTATATTAGTTGACGTTAATATGATGATTATATATGCAGTCAATTATGAGATCGTGTTATGTTCATTTTCATTATTATATGCACTCATGCATGTATATCTATATTTTATCTAATTTTCAAGTAATACATGCACTATATACATTCTTATCTAGAATCAAATTTCATATATATAATTTATCACATGGTTAGGTGACAAATTAAAACATTCCTTAAATAGTTTAGATCATATTCATAATAAATTAAGGGTAGGAAATTTTAACTATTTTCCAATCAGATAGAAAATATTTGAATCAATAAACAAAAATCTATCTCCTTGTATGTATAAAATATATAATCTATACAATTGAAGAATTATATAAAATATGGTAAATACAAGACATGAAATGTATAATCTATAAAATTTGAACAAGATATTTAAAAAGCGACTAATAAGCTCATTGAAGTTCATACATTGAACAAACATATATAATTTGTATATTGATGTTTAATACAACTATATAACATGATGAAACATATATGTGCATATAGATACAATTAAAGCTTATCAATTTTTAGGTGAAGACAAAACATTGATATTTACATAGTCTCTTGATAAAATAATTTTTCAGTGACAATCACATACCTAGACCAAATTGATGAGAACCTGCAAAAAATATTAATGTAAGTAATGTAACTATAATTTTTATGAGTCATTTAAGTAAAAAATTCATGCGAGAAAAGAAAAATATATAGCAAATTCCATACAAATTCAACTGATGTTTGCCATAGGATGGATTAAGGGGACCTAAGAGGATATATGGCTTAAGGGGGGTCTTAATAAAATGCCTTAAGGGGAGTTAGGAGGATGGCTTAAGAGGATGCATGTCATGAACCCTAGGATATGGCTTAATGGGTCCTAAGAGGATGGCTTAAGTGGAATTATGAGAGTGAATTAAGGGATGCAATATTGTGGATTAAGGATGTGTAAGAGGATATGACTTAAGGGTCCTTTAAGAAGATGGATTAAGGGGATGCGAGAGGGTGGATCAAGGGGAATTGATAGAATGACTTGAAGGGATGTAAGAGGGTGGATTAAGGGGAGTTGATAGAATGACTTGAAGGGATCTAAGAGGGTGGATTAAGGGGAGTTGATAGAATGACTTAAAGGGATGTAAGATAGTGGATTAAGGGGATGCATGTCATGAACCTTACGATATGGCTTAACAGTCCCTAAGAGGATGACTTAAGGGGAATTATGAGAGTGACTTAAGGGGTCCAAGATTATGGATTAAGGGGATGTAAGAGGATATGACTTAAGGGTCCTTTAAGAAGATGGATTAAGGGGATGCAAGAGGGTGGATTAAGGGGAGTTGATAGAATGACTTGAAGGGATATAAGAGGGTTGATTAAGGGGAGTTTAGAGAATGACCTAGAGACTAGGAGATGAACCCTAAACCATTAACCCTTTATAAATTTGTTATCCTAAGCATCTCATGAACCCTAGAAAACCTAAACCCTAAACCATATGACCTAGAGACTAGGAGATGAACTATAAACCATTAACCCATATAGATTTGCTATTCTAAGCATCTCATAAACCCTATAAACCCTAAACCCTAAACCATATGACCTAGAGACTAGGAGATGAACCCTAAACCATTAACCCATATAGATTTGTTATTCTAAGCATCTCATGAACCCTAGAGAGGATTAAGGGGATGCAAGTGGATGGATTAAGGGTAGATATACGAGGATATGGATTAAGGAGTCCTAAGAGGATGGGTTAAGGGGTGTTGAGAGAGTGACTTAAGGGGATGCAAGTGGACAGATTAAGGGTAGATATATGAGGTTATGGATTAAGAGGTCCTAAGAGGATGGCTTAAGGGGTGTTGAGAGAGTGACTTAAGGGGATTCAAGTGGATGGATTAAGGGTAGATATCTAAGTATATGGATTAAGGGATCCTAAGAGGATAACTTAAGGGGTGTTGAGAGAGTGACTTAAGGGGATGCAATTAGATGGATTAAGGGTAGATATATGAGGATATGGATTAAGGGGTCCTAAGAGAATGACTTAAGGGGTGTTTCAAGAGAGTGAATTAAGGGGATGCAAGTGGATGGATTAAGGGTAGATATATGAGGATATGGATTAAGGGGTCCTAAGAGGATGGCATAAGGGATGTTGAGAGAGTGACTTAAGGGGATACAAGTGGATGGATTAGGGGTAGATATATGAGGATATGGATTAAGAGGTACTAAGAGGATGGTTTAAGGGGATTTGATAGAATGAATTAAGGGGATGCAAGAAGATGGATTAATGGTACATAAGAGGATGGCTTAAGGGGTTTTAAGAGAATGGCTTGAGGGGATATGAAATCAATTATAAACCTTTTATAAAATGACAATGAATTAAATGTATCTAGAACTATATATAGTTACCTGAAACAAAAAATGATATAAAACTTTAATTAGGAAATGATTAAAGACAAGTGTATATATCAATTAAATATATATACAACTATATACTTACAAATATTTATTTACTCCGTTGTACCATTTGCATCCTCTCTATTTTGTAATGCATCTATGATTGTCTCATGATCATCCATTGAAAGTGTCCATAAAATTTTATTAGCAGACCTCCCTTGATATCTTACTAGTTTTATATTGGTTGGAAAAATAAAATGTGAATAATGTATAATCTTCTTGTGTCTTTCATAATCTTCAAATGCAGGTAAGCCATTCTTTCTCATCAAATATTTTTGAATCCAGGTGCCAACAACAACCACTGAACCAATTGGATACTCAAAGTTGTCATCATCTAGTCTAGGATGTACCAACTTATGTTCTCTCAACACATCTAGCCAACCAGTACTTTGTCTCCTCTTCATTCCCAGGCTCAGGTGCAACAACATACACATGTCCTACAAAAATAAATAAAAAAATCAATAAAGAGTGACTTATATTTAATTCACATATAAAAATGCATACATATAAAATTCAAATCAATAAATAATGTACCTTCTTGTACAAGATCTGAAACACGATCATAATCATCTAATGCGAACACTTGATTATCTTCAATTGTTGTTCCATGTTGAACATGTGTTCATGTAGGCGTTAAGGCTCTTTGTTGCAATTGTTCGACCCATTTCGTATTTTCACATGCCTCATAATCACATGCAATACAAAATTGGAAAAAGCATGCCAACTCCCTTGTCCATTTTGTCCATGTGTTTGCATTCGAACTCTTAAATGAATGCCATTTTGCAAATCCATTAATTGTTTCACAATCTTGTCGAGAAAAAAGATCATTTTCTTCAACTAACCAAAAGAAGCATTGAATTATTGAGATGTCACTTTTTCTTGTAGATAATTTGGTATTGCACCAATCTACAATTGCACGCGCATCTGTAAATTTTGCAGTATCCTCAAATTTTAGTTTATCTCTAGCAAGAGCTCTTTTCACACATGCACCTGCTCCATCATGTTCTCCCTTGCCATGACCAGCTTCAAAAACTCCATATGTGTTGAACATTATTTTCCTTATGAACTCTACATAACTAATAAAATATTCTAGCATTTTTGAATTGACCCATGCAATTATCTAACCATATGAGATGTTCCAGCATTTGAATTGCTCTCTCTTTTAATTTTTTATAAAATATATCAAAACAATATTGAACAAACTCAAATGAATGTAATAGATTATCATTTACATAAAAATAGTACTCTCAAAAAAACTATATTATCTTATGTACTATCATCTACATATCTATAAACAATGTGAAAAAATATAGCTACTTGCAATGAATTATAATACTATGATTGAATTTCTTCTTTTGGAGCAAGAGTATAATTTTCAGCAAAATCAACAATTGACAATATAGTTCCAATTGGCAATGTGTTTTTACATAAATGAAATTCATTATCAATCCAATGAGCATACTAATATTATTGAACATATTTAGGTAAAATATTATCTTTAAATTCATTAATAAATGCATGCACACTAAGTTTTTCCACAATTAGCTCACAATGTTTTCTAGGTTTTCCATCTTTTAAAGAATACCCAACATTCATAAAATTATATGGCATCAAAATTCATAAAATTCTCTACACAATAAAAAAAAATATGTTTAGTTTAGGTCCAATTATGCTGTCCATACACGTTGATTTAAAAAAAAACAATTAAGGTCAATAAAAATTCAATTAAAAAAAAAATACTCAACAAATAATTACAAAAAAAAATACACATCAATCTTCATGTTGTTAGGTCTCTTTTCCCAAAGGAATTAGCAAAATACTTTTATTTTGGTCAAAAAGTGGTGTCTGTACATGTGCTTGGTATGGTAAAAAAATGACTTTTAAAAAGTATTTTTTTATAAATCTCTATCAAAATTTAATTTATATAATCTAGATATTTGAATAATTTACATATTTTGAAACTAGATTCAAAATGCTAAATTTCATATTACTAGCTTTTTTTAAGATTCATTGTGTAAGTGCCTCAAATTTTCAATCCAAGTATGACAAATTATGAAAAACAGCAAAAAACACTTCCACTTTTTGAGCTTTTTGTGTACCCAACTTCTTGCATTAGCCCCTATACTAGGACTCATTAACCTAGATGGGTGATTTAGTCCTAGTATTAGGATTGAACTGATATTTTGTAGCCTCTAGAGATCTTCTGTAGCTTTTGTCTTGTCTGATTTTCAAGTTTGAAAGTCTGAATTCTAGCTTGAAGTAGAGTTTCTGTGAAGATGACAACTTTTTCAACTTTGTCTCCAAAGGATCTTCAATCTCTAATTGACCTATATTTTAAAACACACATGAAGAGGGAAAAATGTTGTTTTGTTACAAAATATGGGTTTTCCTTGAGATAAAACCTCATTTTGGTAATTAAACCTAAGTGAAATGAAATAGAAAAGCATGAAGAGTGATGAATGAACAAATACAATGTTACAGCTCACCAAACCCTTGAAATGAAGGCTGCACACTTGTGTGAAATTGCTCCAACAAATGTGGATCTTGACACTTGATTGAATGCTTGAAACTTTATCTTGAATGCTTGCTAAAATCATGAAAACCTACATTACAAATGTTAGCTCACAAACATGCATGATGAATGGAGACTTTGACATGATGCTTGAATCTTGAATGTAACTCCCAATGCTTGATGATTTGTTCTTGAATGCTATTGATCTCATAAACTTGCTTTAGGAATTGCTTAGTTATAATGTTAAGATGCTTCATAAGATTGCTTAGATGACTTGAGAACTTTCTAGGAGAAATTATGTGAAATAACCTTGTATTTATAGTTTTTTATGCCTAATTTTTCAAATTTACAACACTACAAACCAACATAAAATCTAGGATAGTAAAATCCTGACAAGAATTTGATTTAAAATAGGTCCAAATTAAAGAAAGACTCATATAGGTTGGGCGTATGAGTCCCAATGGCTCAATCATGGGACATAGATTTCAAGAAGTGTCTTTTTCAATGTAATGTCTAAAATGAGGTCCTGAGACCTAGGTGGGACCCATACGCCCAGAAGGGTGTATGAGTTCCAGATCCCTAGATCTCAAACACATAGCCAAAAGCATTAAGTTATGATTTTTCATTTATTTTATTAAGTGTCAGGATTATCCTCATAAAAAAAAATTTAATTGGGCTTATGGATGCAAAATAGGACTAATTAATGCATAAATAAACCTAATTTTAATAGGGAGGGTCCAAGCAATTGTGAAAATGTAAAGGGATACATTTTTCTGCACTACATAAGGTACAACTTATTCACCCCCATCTCAGTTATCTTGTGTATTCAACAATCACATCAAAATGAATCTTATTGAAGATTCACATGATCCTTCCTTAATAGATCATGGTTTTCTTTTTCTTGGTATGCTTGGTTTACATGTCTATGAACCATTTTCCTATCATTTTATCTAGTTTTTTATGTCAATCATAATTATATGACCTATTGTGTAGTCTCTAGCCTTCATTAAAATGTGTGGAAAAGTAATAAGAATGTACTCCTTTCTCTTTTTTGCAACTTTATAATAGAGATACTTTATAGATCCTATCAACTTGTCAATTTTTTCCTCTGGATTGAAGGGCTTACTAGAATTTGTTGCACCTAGTCTATGAATTTTTATATCAACACTTTAATGCATGTACTAGATGCTCTCATTTTTCTCTCTATATTACTAGTCATGGCATAGCTTCCATTAAATCTTTAGGATTCTTATCCCATATGAAGTAACCCAAATTGACATCAAATGCCCCACAAACTAAAACAGGGCAAATTGATTCGGTTGATCTCATATGAAGATGAAATTTCATAATTTTAATCATAAACCTATTAGTGAAATCAACTATTTCATTGGCCCCTTTCTTAATAGTAGTCAATTCATGGATCATAAATTTTGGATCCATGTTTTCTCTATACTATACTATACTATATAAGCCTTCATAAAATCATCGCACAAAGTGCTAATATCTATAAGGCTCTAATGCCCATCTTTTGCACTTTATTCTAGTGATTGTAGGAAAAAATTCATAATAACATCTTCATCTTGTATTTCATATCCATTTGTTACATTGAAAAAGCATCTTAAGTGGTTGTCACTAGTGATAGTGTTATTCACTAGAATTTTGGTATCTTTCCCTAATCTCATTTTTAATTATATTATATCCTAGAATGCCATAAAATTTAAGTTACATACACCTTTGTGTTCCCAATGGCAACCTTATTGGAGAACTTTTGAGCATGTCATATAGGGTTGAGTTTTGTGTTTTAACTTACATTTTTCTATTGATGTTTTTTTTGCTTTGGATTTTTTTTATTCTATAGCACATTTTATTCATGTTGTTTTGGAATGTTTTATGTATTATTTTAATTTCCTATCTATTATTGAGAAATATTTTTATTTTGATTTATGCGTTGTGCATTTTGAATAGTTTGTTTTTGCTTTAGCAATTATGTATCCAAAACAAGTTTCCCTTTTCAGTTCAATTTTTTCTTGCTTCAATATAATTTTTCTTTGAATTTCTTCTTGCCTATGTCTTTGATGATAAATAAATTCTACCTCTTGATCTATAACTATCTTATTTCATCCTCTAACTCTGCCGCATTGTCAACACAATGAAACTGAAGGTCTAATTCTTATTCTTAGAGGATGTAAGGAATTTTTTTTTTAATTATTTCTTTAATACAACAAATTGGTTAAGGGTGTAAAAACCAATTTAACATTTCAATGGTGTAGTCGTTTCATTCCATTTGAATTTCATAATCTTATGCAATATGAAACTGTGTCATAACTTTAACTGTAACAAGGGGACTTCACAAATAAGAAAGAAAATAGAACTGATGTCACATCCCCGAAACATGACCCTAAAATTAAAAAAAAATGTATTTAAAAATATTAACCGATTAATACCATTATAACTATTATAATTATAATTATTATATTATAAATATTAAAGTATAATTTTAGTAAATATTTAACATATATAAAATAAATATAAAACACAACATAAAGTAACATTATCATCATCGAAATTATAAATATTAATCAATTATGATTGTTATAATATTTAAAATCATTACAGCTGAGTAGACAATATCAACCACCTTGTGCCATGTGAATAGTGAAACCTAATTATAGCGGAAAATTCCAGGAGACAGATGAGGAGGGACAACGTCCTTAACACACTAGAAGATAAGCATATAGTGATAATAGCCATTCGATATTGACAAAAAAATGAGGAGATTACATATAATAAACAACCTCAATAAATAAGATTAGTGTTGATGATTAACAAACGTAGTGATAAAATGGTGAATATCGTATAGGTGGTATCAGTGCTAAGCGTAAAGGTTGATAGTCACAGAAATAGCGAATGAGTAAGGTACCCCTTTACCGATCTGTATATGCATGCGAATACTGAGAGGATTCAGAAATAGCATTCCCTTTCTGGAGTCAAAGCTGCACCCTTTATAATTACAGATCATATATATACTCTGATTAGTTATATTCCCATATCTTTCATTATCCTCGATAGATAATAGAATCTGATAACTTAGTGTATTAATCTTGAATTTGCTCATAGAGTATATTTTATTAAACTATTGATCCTTAAGCATCCTCTGGAAACAAAGATTAAAGGAAAAATTATCAGAACTCCATAAGGGGACATTACAACTGAGCCCAGTACAACATATGGAGCCGAAACATCATTTAATTTGTCAAACAGAACTGTTGTAGTCTTTCATCGCCAAACAAAATAAGGCTTGAAACTGTAATCAACTGCAACAAATTTTATGCAGCGAACCAGGAAAAGAGAGCTATTTTCAAAACAAAGAAGTGTGATTTGGCAAAAGAGATCGACAGGAACAGAATGAGACAGCAGTTGTAAACCGACAGAACAACAAACAAGGGAAACATGAATTAAGGACCAAAAATATCGTCATTATCCCGGATAGAGGCATTATCAGATTCCATAGTCCCCATTGAATGGGTGGTACTCACCATCACGCTGTCATAGTGAAAGTCCTGAGCGCCCACCCACATCAACGCTGGCGAAGGAGGAACGCTATGTTTGAAATCACCGTAGTCCGGAGGGCCGACTGCAGCAATGGAAACTGAAACCTGCTCTAACACATCTTTCAGTTAGGGAGATAAAAGTTTCGGTTAGGGGGATAAAAGTTTCGGGATAAATGTGAGGATTTTGTTGAGGCAACCGGTTTTGGTTTTTACAGAGATAAGCGTAGGCTGCTGAGAAACCGGCTGATCATCTTTGGTACGCTTCACAAGCGGTATCATCGGGGGCCGCCAATGTAATGTTTTTGTGCTTTGATTAGTCTGGGCAGTGGTGCGGATCGGGGCCAAATGAGTGGACTGTGGATTCTGATCCTTAGAAGCGGATACGGTTGCCGTTGCGGTTTGAGTTGCAGTTGCACCACCATATGTTGTTATGTTGTTTATCCGCAACTGAATCAAAATCCCTCACCACTGTCCAGGCTAATCAAAGCACAAAAGACATTGGCGGCCTTTAAGAAACACCGCTTGTGAAGCGTACCAAAGACGATCAGCTGGTTTCTCAGTGATCTGTAAAAGCCAAAATGGGTTGCCTTAACAAAATCTTCACATTTGCTACACTTTATAATACCGCTTGTGAAGCGTACCAAAGACGATCAGCCGATTTCTTAGCCGCTACGCTTGATTTCTGTAAAAGTCAAAATGGGTTGCCTTAACAATATCTTCGCATTTGCTACGCTACTGATTACGATGCCTAGGAGCTTTATTTTAATGGGACTAACTGGTCCACACGGTGGTTTATGATGCTAACCTCCTCTTGATTTACCTACACATGGAGGTGGGGGTATTTTTATCTATACACCTTTAGTATGCAATTCTCGAGAAATAAATCTCTCTTCTACCAACATTTATTCCATTTCTAAGCATACCATAATCATGTCTAAGGTTTCCTCTATCAGTTTTAACGATGTTTTAAGTTGAATTATGACTCCTCTACTTGACGTACCTAATAATTCAAAATTTTGGTAATTGTGGACAAATAAAATACCTAAATTTTTCTTCTTCACCTAGAATCACCTAAAGTATTACTTGACTTTTAGACATTTTTCTTCTCATCATATTGGACTTATCTTATTTACTTATTATTTTTTATTATATCAATAATAGAGTCGCCACTTCTCAAAATAGGATAAATTAACTTTTATACTAGAAAGGTTTTCAAAAATTATCAACCAAAGATCTATTTTCTTAGTTGCACCATGGTTATTGATTAGCCTATGTCTTCCATTTAAATACTAATTTATTTTTTTCTACATAAAAATGCCATTTTGTTGGTGATTTGAGTTGTAGATCATAAATCCCTAAGGTTCAAGGGATGTCAAACATGGGAATAATATGACATATCCTATATTTGGGTTGGACAACTAAAGGACAATTACTAAGGTGGTTAATAACTCAACTTTAGTTGTAAAAGATCAAGGTGGGATTCTCTAAGGTGTTGAAATATATAACACTACAAGGACTGAACATTAACTTTGATACAAACCATACCCACTGCATAGAGTGCCCCTATTATGGTTGTCACAACATACCTATATGTTGGTTTGAATATACAAGGTTATCCAACTTTATAAATTAGAAAAAAATTACCAAATAACAACCCCTATTGTTATTATGAACTTATACATAGAAGATGGAAAAATAACACAACTAAAATGTGTATTATGATTAATTTATTTAAAATGTGATAAACTAATGGGATGAGGAAAATATTATATATTTGTTGCTATATCCGATTGGGCACAAATTATGGAGTTTATGAAAAAATAAAATTAATAATTAAAACCTTAAGATGATATACCTAGAGACTATATTTATTCAAATGCACACATAAACTAAGTCCTAGACATGCAAATGACTACATAGAATAAGTTATTAAACTTAATAAGAGTTTACTTAATAATCCAATGAATTTCTTTATTGATCTTGAGAAGATACATTACAAAATGTTTAGAATATTTTATGGCCTTCTAGCTAACCAAGTAATTAACAACCCATCAAGAAAAAACATAGAGAACTCCTAGAGATACTCAAAAATAATTAGATCTATTATTTTCATTCATTTTTTAATGTTACAATGATTCTACCAAATATTTTGAACAAAATCACACCAATACAGCCTCAAAATAATATTACCCAAAACTACAAAATGTAACCCTAAGGCTTAATGTGATATTTTCTTCTTATTGGTTCTATAATTGCCCCTCTTTTTTTGGAAAATATGGAAAATATTTCTTTCAAAACCATTAATAGATATTTCAAAAATAACTACGATCATCTATTAAAGAACCATGCAAGACAGAGATTATGAACAAGCACAGTGGAGATAGAATGTGTAAACTCAACCCATTTGATAGATAGTCAAGGGTCTCCTTATAAAGTAGAAATATCCAACCATGTGCAAAATATCCCTAAATATCAACAGGGAAAAATATCAGGAGATATTTAACCTGCACAATAAATGCCATGCCTAAGTAGGCTTAGGTCAAGATATGTGAAGCAATCATTAATTATAGTAACACCCCCCTTTAAGCATAACTTAGGTGGGCATGGATAAAATGGGTCCCAGCTACTTGCCATGTTAGGTACCCATGCACAAAGTAATCTCTCATTAAGTGGAGAAAAGTAGAAAACCCTTTGGGAAAAAACTACCCTCCAAAAGAGAGAAAAGATGCATGAAAATTATACACATGAAGAACTACTACTTCTTTCACTAAGTACAATATATGATTTCCTCCAAAAGAGAGAAAATGATAGAAGGTCTATCAAACCCCCCATAATACATGTCCTACTACATTAAAGTTGGATAGTTGACAGAGGATGCAAATATAGTTCCAAGAACGCTTCACAATGTTCCTTCCCTTGGGAAGAAATGAAACTAACTAAAGATGCAGGATATCTTCCCATGTGAGAAGATGTATGTATGATCTTGAATAGAGTTGATGATCATGCAAGAATTATGATGAAGGTGCCCATGATGTCTTCAAAGTGTGCTCATGTGTTCCCATGTCGATGCCAAAGGATGTCATAATCAAATCAAGTGCATGCCTAATAGATGAAGATGATGAAAATCTAGAACCATGTGAAGACAGATGTAGAGCATGAATATCCAAAGAGACCAATGATGATGTAGCTTCATTGAAACTATCATCAAATAGAAGACTGATGTCCTCAATGTGTGCTTCCAAGTCAATAGTGCGAGACTCTACAAATAGACATGGAGGTATATAATATTGGTTTCTGGGTTTATTTTGTAAGTAGTTAATTTCATAGAGAAAGACTAAAATCTTCTTAATGTCATGTGTCAGGTGTGAAAGCATATGAATCACTTGCTGAAGGAACCATTTTGTATTCATCCAAAAAATGGTTTGTTCTTTTTTATGTTTCTTACATGTGTTTTTTTTAGGCTCTAGAGATGTAGCTCAGCTCTTTCCTTTGCACTTTTCATCTATTTTGATGATTACAGTAGATTGTCCTAATAATTTTTCATGTAGATCTGTTTGTAACCTTATTTTCTACCAATCAATTTGCAAACTAGTCACATATTAAGGACCATTTCACTAACTTGTAGTCATCCATTACTTCATATGTTGCAGGTTGTGTCTGTGTGCCAATAAATCCTGATGATTGCAAGAACTTTAATCCTACAAGTGTACCCAATCTTTCTCAAGTAAAAGTCTTACCTTATTTTATAATACTTTAAATGGTTAATTGAGGGTACTTCTTTAGATTTGATATAGTTGAACCCTAGATTAAAATATGGTATTAGATGGGTAGTATAATGATAAAATTGAGGTCCATTGAACACAAATTACGAACATAATTTACTGGACTATGAATAGTGTTACAATTATAATTATTTCTCCTTTACCTACCTTTGCATTAATGTAAAAGATAGCAGATATTGGAAGTTCATTATATGTCTCATGTATGTGTTAGTATTTTAATTTTGTTTAAGTTGGTCAAGAGCTTGATTAGGTCAAGAATATGCTCTACAAGCTATGTTCTCTTGATGCTGCTTAGCATTTTCCCTACACATTTTCTCTTCAATCCAGATGTTTCTTAACTCCTTCCCTTGTTAGCCCTTGGTTGTTCTCAACTGTATGGAAGTAAGTATTTTTCATATTATTTGACTTGGTATTGTAAACTTGTCTTTACAGGATTCCCTCGGGGGCAACAATAGAAGTGCAATGATAGGTAGAGTTGTACAGCACCATAAATCATTTGGAATTATCAATATATTGCTTATAGAATACTCTGTGCAAGCAAAATGGAATGTGCAATGATAATTGGTCTCAAATTCAAATATGAATATACGTACACTATACACAAGAAGATGGTATCTATTCTATGATTTAAAGAACCCCAAAATAAGAAAATTAATAGGTTTCATTTGTTTACTTGCTCTTAGACACTTGTTTAATCGATGAGACCCTCAGAATGTCTTGTTGATAACCAATAGTGTTCAAAACTCCTGAAGAGGTCAGATTGGTGTGACATTGGATCTGTCTTGCCGACGGAAGTCATCGACAAGACATGGACTATTAGAGTGAGTTTTCTATCCTATGTTGATGATTGATTTCTCACCAATGGGTTGGCTTCGGTGGTCATCGCCAAGAGTCTCCGCGATGGTACATTTCAATGAATTTTTTTTTTTAAATGCATTGTTTCATTGCAATTTTGATGAAAACCACCAACAAATCACCAAAAAGGTCTGACAAAGTTGCTATAGCTGCAACAAAGGCTTCATCGTAACTCCTTGCCCATTTTTTTGTACTTTCAATGAAGGCGATTGATGAATCATAGAAAAGGTCTAATGAAGTTGCTTAGCTGCGACGAAGGCTCCATCACAACTCCTTGCCCATTTTGTCGCACTTTCAACGAAGTCCACCGATGAATCACATAAAAGGTCCAACAAAGTTTCTTAGCTGTGATGAAGGCTTCGTCGTAACTCCTTTCCCATTTCATTGCAATTTTCACAATGGCCACCGACGAATCATAGAAAAAGTTTGACGAAATTTCCTAGCTGTGACGAAGGCTTTGTCATAACTCCTTGCCAAGTTCATTGCAATTTTGACAAAGGCCACTGACGAATCACAAAAAAGGTCTGACGAAGTTGCCTAGCTGCGATGAAGGCTTCGTCATAACTCCTTTCCCATTTTGTCGAAATGGTGATGAACTTCTAATGTTGTTTCAACTCTTCGAAAGAGCCATTGCAATTACATTTTGGTTGTAATTTGTCAGTGGATACACAAAGTTTTTGTTGATATTCTGACAAACATTCATGTCATTTTATGATGCCGACGACCGACGAATCTATGCCATTATTTCAACATTTAATTAGTCATCAAAATTTTGACAAAAAAATAGCGATGAAATTGTTTTTGTCAATTTGTCGATTTTCTAACAAATATTTTTTGAACGACTGATGAACGTTCGTCAAAAAATGGAGTCAAATTCAGTAGTGGTAGGTCAAATTTTTACATAAGTTGGCTTGTGTTTGCATTTGTGAACAAGAATTTTCATTGCCTCACTTGCTAAACCTTCTTTTACACACCCAATACAAACCCTTTTGTCTTGATTAAGGAGATAGACCCAATTTCTCAAGAAGGAATCTCCTTACTCTATAAATGCACATAACTATTCAGATCAAAAGTGAGTGATTGCTTACCCTCCACCGATAGAAAAATATCTTATGTGCCCTTTTCTTTTAAAATCTTGTACCACCGATGGTTGCAACTCAATCTCATGGATTGCCATTATATCCTCCAATGAATTTATTGAAATATTCCATTAACTTCAATCCAATCATATATTGGTGTCTTGTCCATACCTCTATCTTTTAAATAGATAATTTTGTGAAGCTTTTCCTTTAAACACTTTTATGTGCTTTTCACATGCATTTCATATTTTGCATGTTTGGATTTGCCTCTACTAAAATCCTTCTCAATGAATGAATTTGGTGAACGCTTCACAATTGTAGCATTTTATGTAATGACATTTCATTATGATTTGGTGGATGTCCATACTCTGTACCCATCATATGTGAGGAGGCATTTGAGATGCAAATAACATTCAACAACCATTCAACATATCCATTTTGTGCATATCTCTGTCCCATTTCACTCCATGAGATTACACTACCATGAAGCCCCTATTAAATATGCAAGATACTAAGAGGGGGGTGAATCAGTCTCTTCTTAAATTTTCTAAACAAATACCATCCAATTATTCCAATGCATAGAATATTAAATACAATCAATATCATTAACAAAGCATGAAATCATCCAACACATGAACATGAGGGTTTATACATGGAAAACCCAAAGAGGGAAAACCACGGTGAGTGTTAGCTCACAATATAGTATAGCCAGTTATAGAATATTACAAAAATGTGGTGGCTCATTGCCACAACTCACTGTCTAAATACAAAGGCTCACTATCTACAAAATTACAAAGATAAATGGCTTACAACCACAAAGTGAATTGATAATATACACCTAACTAGTCTTGATTTAGTTCTGGTTATGCTCAATAGACTAACTTACAACACTTCATCATATTTGTAGTTCTTCACATTCGCATTCACAACTCAATCACATATCTAGATTAGTCTTCAAAAACTATCTAATATATATATACCTAATCTATTTGCAAGCATCAATTAGGTTGGCCTAATTAGATTCATTTCTTATTCATCAAAAATACCAAATTTTGGCCACAAGTATTCAAAAAATATTCCAAAAAGTAATTCATCCACACAACACACTACATCATGTCGGCATAGAGCTCATATAACTACAAAAACAAAATTGATTCACCATTACATAATTTATATGTTAGGTCAGCCAAGGATAGACCAAATAGCAAAATTGCGATCAATAGAATAATGCGGATACAACATACGAGCATCTGAATACATGAAATCTTCAATGTACGTGCTCCCAACATTCATAAAAAATTCCAAAAACTGATCGCAACAATAATCACTAACAAACAATTGCAGACCAAAATACTAGTTCAAATACTAGACTGGAATACTAGAACACATTCAGACTTGATCTTGTAGTTGAAACTTATATATCATGGTGACATCAATGACAACACAAAATAGAAAAATTAGATGTTCTTCATTTTTCCAACAATCTCCCCCATTGTCATTGATAGCAACATGTGCCAAAATTTCAAAACAAAGCTTGCAAAAAAATCTCTGAAACTTTTATTTAGAACACTCTCCCCCTAACACCAATATTTCACCATTCTTCACTATCTCTTTGACATCAAGGACAAAGGGTGTCCCAAAAAATGAAGTATGGAAACTGTAATCAAGGGATTTCTAAGGATTAGGAGAGTTAGCAATAAACAATAAATAAATAAAATCCAAAGATTTTACGAAACACAAATGAAGTAAATAAAAGAACAATTATACCTAATTGTTGATACCTCCATGATTCCCTTTCGTAATACCTTCTTGCTTCCTGGAAAATGTTGCCCTCAGATTCATCTTTTGAGCAATCTAGAAATGCCTAAGTCCTACAACAAGTCTTGAAGGATTTGATATGTCTAAATGCCTATGTCTAAAAGTCAATGCCTATGCCTAAAACAAATGCCATGACTTGATTAAAATGACTAAATAATGAAATTTCCTATGAAGAACTAAGTGTGAAATTAAGTAAATGCCTATAATAATTATACAAAAATGTCAGCATGCGTGTGTCCTCGAAAAGTGAGAAGAAGATGGCATTTTATAGAAAATGCATTTTGAATGGACGAACGAGATAAATCAATGAAATGAATGATCCAGATTACACCTAATAATCCCTAATTAGGGTTAGGGAAAAATCCTTAATCGAATGGTTAAAATAAAATCGGATCGACGGTGGAGAATAAATGAGGAAATTAATTAGAAAATAAAGATTTTCGAAAAATCAAGAAGATAAGATTGCCTGATTTGCAAGATTCGAAAAATCAAAGAGATAAGATGTGGACTGAAGATAAGATTTAGAAAATCAAGAATCTGCCCAATTGCTCGATTTTTGGAAGATTAATTACTAATTTGAATTAAAATAATTCAAATTATAGATTTTGAGAGATAATAAACAATCTTTTTTAGATTATTTATCCAAAAGGACTGACAGTTAAGATTGTGATGACATTTAAATGATTTAATTTATTTAAAATGAGAGGAATATTAGATTGGCAACTAAATAATTAAATTTAATTATTTAAGTTAGAAGATAAGATTAATTAATTAAATAAATTAATGAGTTCATTTAATTATGACAGTTAGTGACATTAAATAAATAAAGAAAACTTGTTTATTTAATAATCAAGAAGAAATATATGACAAAGGGAAATTAAATAAATTAAGAAATTTATTTAATTAAGGGAAGACTTAGACAATTAATGACGTATCTAATAAATAAATAGAATTTATTTATTTAATAATCATGAAGAATAAAAGGACATGAATTATTTAATCAATAATCGAATGTGGACCAAGGACATAATTAAATGTATTAAATATGTTAGGACGAAAGTGGTAAAAATAGAAGTTTGCAGGCCTAGGTCATTTTTAGGTGTCTACAGAAACAAAGAAAACAAAGAAACATACATTAACCAGAGGATGGCAAGCCTTGAAGCTCCTTAAGAATACCTTCCCATGCAGATTTACCATTCTCCCAACTTACCTTTGCACCAATCAACATTTTGTTTAGGAATTCCAACTCTACCAAAGTTTCTTCTGCACTATCCAGAGTATCAAGATTCAAATTTATCTTCTCAAGTTTTTCTACATTTTATAGAGCCTTGCCAACTAGAGTGTACTCTACTCTTATGATGTCACTTAATTGATCAAATCTTTTGATAATATATATTCCTTCTACTTTTGTAAAACAAAGAATTTATCTTTATACACATAAATGACATTCCAGGCTAATCTATCTTTGTCTTTGGATATACTGTAAGTACTGGAGATAGTAGTCAGCTGAGACTCAATGGCTCATCCATAATATTCTTAATGTTCTGGGTGGCATCAGGCCACTTCAAGCAATAAGCAAGAACAACATTTGCTTCCAACTCACATATCTTCATAGCTTCCAAGTTCTTTTCAAAATTTGAGTGTGCTAAAGCACACTTGTCATGCAATGCCAATAGCCTTTTCTCTGCTAGTTTCTCCTCAACCTCTTGTTTTGTCTTTTCACCAAGCCTCCAGAGGTATATTCCTTGAAAGAATCCAATAAAAAACTCAAATTTTCAATAGAAGTGAGGGATGCATCAATAGATGCACTAGGTATGATCTCCTGCAATGCCTCAAGAGCATCCTCTATGATTTCTATTCTTTTCTGATGACTTTTAAGAATCTCCTTCCTTTTGGATGCCTGCAATGCATCTCCTAACACCACTTTGTGGATGAAATACATCTTCTCCACATCTACATAACCTTCAATCATAGGAAGTTGTAAAACATCTTGAGGAATTATTGGCTAGAATATGATTTGTTTAGATAGTAGGCCTTTCAGTACATCATTACTAGAGGATGATTCTATGTGAGACTTAAGAGATTCTACAATTTGCTTTTGACTTTCTTCATTTTTCCCAGCAAATTCCTGATTTTATTTTCTTCCTCTTTTCTTTCCATTTCTTCTTCCTTCTATTCTTCCACTTTCTCTTCTTCTTCTTTTTCCTTTGCTTCCCTTTTATCTTCATCTTTATCATTGTCCTTGCCATCTTTTCCATCATTTCCATCATTTCCATTTTTATTTTGTTCTTCTTTTGGATTATCTTTTTCTTCTTCTTCCCACCTTTTCTCTCTTTAGAATTACCTTCTTCGTCATTTCCTTTTTCACCTTCAGTGTGCTATAGAGGAGCATCATCATGCTTTCCAAGCTCAACTTCACCTTCATTCTGCTTCTCAATTTTTGAAGGATCAATTTCACCACCAACACCATTTTCAACACCAATATCTTCAAAAATACTTGCATCACCTATACCAAGAGAAATACCTTCCTCAACATTTTCAGCAGTGACATCTTCAGGTATGTGCAAGATCATCATGGAAAAAACATGCCCTTAAGTGGCAAAAAAATAAGAAAAATTAGAGTTAGGAAACTTGACGTAAAAATTTGAATAAGTTATCTATATTATTTCAAAAATATGTAAGAATATAATTTGTAGAAAATTTAATGTAGTTTCTAAACTACTAGGTGTGTTTAAAAGAAAAAGAAATCTATTTGGTGAAAATTTGAAATTTCAATGTAGTAGTACTTAAATTCCAGGGAAAAAATAAGTAGGTGTTTGTCTAACCACCCTAACCACAATAAAATGATAATATTTTTTATAATATTTTAGATATAAGTAGAGGACTCATGTCCCAATGTGATGCATTATTTTATGTAAATTTTTTCCAAGTAAATAATTAATTATGAATTTTTATTACAACTTTGAAAAAATATAAAAAGTTTGTATGTCTGACCACCTTAACTTGGCCAAAAAATCATGAAATTCAATTTTTATTTTTTTAATCCTATATTATGCGAAGCATAGAATGTGACACATGATTTGGATTCAAAAAATGTTATATCGTTTGAAAGCTATAGATGTTTTTCAATCAGTCTATCAATCAGGACTTTAGCCGTAATTTGAATAGAAAATGAATAATAATTACTTATTAAATTTAAAGTAAAGGATAAGTTATATTTTTGGAAAGTTGAGAATTTTCTTTAAAAACTCTTTTTGTTTTATCAATTTTGGGTAAAAAGAAAGTAGTCAACCACATACCCATCATATTGCCACTTTTTGGTGCATCATGATCCTGCACATACGCCTTCATCAATCTTAAGCATGCCATATTTCTCTGTCATATCCTTTATTACCTTTGTTTTTTCCTTCCTTATCTTTATTTTTCTTTATCTTTTTTCATCAAAATATTAACTCTTTTCTTCATTTAAAACATATATGCACAAATCTTCTTCAAAGTCTCCAAATCATCTAAGGTCAGAGAAAACCAAAATTTATCAAATGCATTGTTCTTGATGTTCTCTTCAAGTTCAACAACCTATGATCTCCTTTTCATTAGGTTTTTTCACATATTATCAGGTACATCTTTCCTTACATCATCACATTTAACTTCCAAAATGATTACATATTGAATGAAAGTTAAAAGAAAAGTTTTCTTATTCTCTTCTCCAGTATTATCATAATATTCTATTGTAGGCTTTAGCATGTTCTCAAAATGTAATAAAGAATTGAGAGTTGCCTCAAATTTGAAATGGGGACCAAAACTTACTAGAATATCATGTTCTTCTCTTTGGTCCAGAGAGGCTTCAATAGACACCCTAGACATCTTCTACTCTGGTTTGGTGTGCACATGAACACCAAATTTTTTCTTTTCCTCTTCATCAGAAAATGACACAACATGCCCTCTCTTAGAACCAACAACTTCCTTAGAAGCACCTTCACTAGAGAGAAAACTTCCTCTTCTTTTGCTCACCAATTTTGCAGCAGGGTCCTCTTCCTCTTCACTCTGATCATCTGTGATGGTAAGATTTTTCTCCCTTGAAGCTTTTTCTTTATTTCCTCTTTTTCTAGGGGCCACCAAAGGAATTTATTTCCTCTTCCCAAATCTAGTAGTAGGTCTAGAGGAAACTAGGCCTTTACCTTTATAAACAGTACTAGGTTCAACTTTTACCATAGTAACTGTAGTTCAGGTTTAGCAGGAGTAGTCCTGTCGAATCTCCTCAGGCCAGATGATTCTCCCTCCATCTCTTCTCCCTTAGCCCTTCCTTGCGCAATCTGATCATTAGTGAATCCTACTTCTCTAAGCTTCCTTTCAACATTGTTTCTTATTTTGGGCTTCATGTGTTCCATATGAACTTCCATAGTCTTTTCAGCATAAGTACCAATTCTGGGGTCATTGGGATCCTTCATATTTTCAGCACCATTTATACATAACCCTTAGCTTCATCTTCTACAATTTCATATATCCCAATGGTTGAATCCATATGGTCCAGGGTTCTACTACTTCAATCATACATTCATCGGAGGAAACATGAAATATGTTGTCATTTTTATATTTCTCAACAATTTTCTTTTGAATCCTCTCTCTCATTCATGTTGCTCTTAAATACAAAAAAGAATGCTATTAGAGAATTTTCTTGAGCCATCAAATCACCCAAACTATATATGTAATCAAGGATTTGATGTGCCATTAGTTCGGATGAGTCCTAAAACACTACCTCATTCTTTCCAGGAAGTCTCTTCATGAAATAGAACAACAAACATACAATCAATGAACCAAACTTAAAATCATACTTCATTTCTTTTGTAAACTTTAAATTATCAAGCAACTATTTCCAAAGGAGCTCAAATAAGTCATAGTCTGCACAATTGACTAGCATATCAAAACCAATATAAATAACTTTGGCTGAAACAAAGTTCTCTTTGTTGGTGAAGTATATTTTATGACCAATCATGATAGCAATGTACTTCACAACCAAATTAGAGATGGACTTTGTCATTAAGGCTTTCTTGTCATATGTGGCTCCTATGATTTCCATTACCACTTCATCCTTCATGGCTTTCAATATAGGTACTGGTCCTTTATCCCAGAGGCTGATAACAGCCCTAATTTCCTCCTTAGTTATTAGACAAGGTCAGTCAGTCCACATGAATTTATCATGTGTTCTACTTAGAACTGGTTTCACAAATCTATCATCCACCATAGAGAAAAAGTTAGGATTGTTGTTCCATCTGCTAACCTCTTCGTAACAAGATTCAAGTATTTAGGTTTTACAAGGAAACTATCTCCAGTAAGCTCATTCTACCAAATGTCGATCAATTTGTAGTGATTTAACTCCTCAGTCTTTACTTGAATATACATTCATGTGTCCTCAGTCAGCATAACCCCATGAGGGATTGATGAGAAGGCGCCCATTGGGTCGTCTTCGTAAACCTTCATAGAATACTTCTTATACAATGGCCTAGGTCTTTTTGACACTTTAACAACTACAAGGGTTGCCATTCTTCCAATTTCAAATTCAAACAACTTAAAGAAAACAAACCCGTAATTGCAAACAAAAGTAGAATACCTTTTGATCCAGGTGGATACTTGTCATGAAAAATTGGTGTTCCACATGCTCTATATTTCATCACCATGTCAATTATCTTGTCAAGAGCTTTTCGACGCATTTTGAATAGACCAAATCCAAGTTCGTATGTGAAAGTTATGCTCGGTCAAAGTTGAGGGTTGACCATGATGATGTGGTAGGAATGATGATGTGGCAAGAATGATGACATGGAAAGACAACATGACTATTTAAATTTAAAATATGAATTCCCTTATATTTAAATTATTAAACCTTTTAAGTTTTAAAATCCCATACTACGAGATTTTTAAGGGGGTTTATAAAGATTCTTAAAGATTTTTAAGGATCTTAAAATATTTTTAGAGGATTTTAAAAGATCTTAAGGGAGATTTTTAAGGGCTTGAAATATCATTTTAAAACTAAAATTAGCATTAACCTCCAAAATTAAAACAAATTTAATCCCTTATGATTTTTACAGCCTGAAATTATGAGGGCCATGAATATACGGGAAACAATTTGGTTTTGTTATAGTTGTTAAAACTAATATTAAAACTAATCAAACTCTAAATGGATTTCCTATGAGAAAAGACAAAAATAAATAAACATGGAACCCGAATGGAAGAATTTGTTATTTTAAGGGGATAATGGTTGAGATTATTGTTTTATTTGTAAAAATAAGGGAAATTTGTTGTGAGCCCATTATTTTATTAAATATGGTGGTTTAACCCCATATGGGAAAATTATGTATAAAAAGGGGGGGGAATTTAGGACTTGGAATAAGCAAGTGGTGACTTAGAGGTGGATTTTTGGAGAGAATTTTCTTGGAGAGTTTATGTGTTCAATTATGTGCTTCAGAGAAGTGTTATTCTATCGCACTTGAAGGAGAGGAACTTTGTAACTCTTGTAAACCAGGAGATTCAACACTATTCAATTGAAGCCTTGTAATCTTTAGTGGAGCATAATCAAGGATCAACCACTCTTTGGAGAGGGACCTGGAGATGTAGCCATATTGGCGAACTCCATTATCAACTTTTGTTTTGTCTTCTCACTTCTATCTCTCTTATATTATGTTCATCACTTTGTTATTGCTTTGTTATTTCATCATTTTAATTATGGTTTCAATATCTTTAGTTTGATCATGGTTAAATTTATTATTCACGTGCAACAGTCCTAGATCCTAACATCAAATCAAGTGCCATCAAAGGTTTGTTATGACTGGTGTTTGCAGAGGTGAATGATAACCCGGTCCAAGAGCCAATGAGGTGAAGGCATGGTTGCAAAATACAATCCTGAGATGGGTAAATGAAGAACTTTGCCAAAGATAGAAGGATTGGAAGTTAGAAAAATTTTAGAGCTTGATGAGAAGAGTTTTCAAAAGGCTTTTCTTGAAATGAAGGTAATGGTAGAATTTCTTTTTTGGGAAAGGCAGGAAAAGCTGGAAAGGAAGAAGCATGAAAAAGGAGATTCGTTGAAGCGAGAAAAGCATGTGGATCAGAAGGACAAAGGGAAAAGACCAGGAGGTGGTGATGAGCCTCCAAAAATTCCTTCTTCTCCATTTTCTCCTTCTTCTCCATCTTCTCCTTCTTCTTCTATAGATTCTACTTCTTCTGCTAATCCTTTCAAGGTTGCACATAAGCCTAAAATTAAATTGGATGTAAAATTCGATCTACCTAAATATTGTGGGGAATTAAATGTTGAGAAATTAGATGTTTGGGTTCAACAAGTAGAAGTGTACTGTAGAGTTCAAGGTCTCTTAGATGACACTTCTAAGATCTAGTTAGCTACTCTTTGGTTGGGAGAAACAACTCTCACCTAGTGGGAGAGTAGAACTCGGGTAGAAATTTCACATGGTAGAGTCAATTTAACTTGGTCAGAATTTTTTAATGCTCTTAAGAAGCAATTTTATCCCCTAGGCCATATGCAATAGTTAATGATGGACTGGAAAATTTTTAGGAAAGGGAAAGGTAAAACTGTCCAAGAGTACACCCATGAATTCAAGAAAAAGGTCTATTGCATTGAATGTTCCATTGTACACCCAAGATACCTTGCTTAAGTACATAGGTGGTATTCACTCTTATCTAAGAAATTCCATTTTGGTTTTGAATCCTAGTAATATAGATGAAGTTTTTGTACTTGAGCTACACAATTATAGTCAAGAGGTAAGGGTACTTTCATTGATAATTCTAACAAGAAGCCATCTAAATATGAAGGTAAATCTGAAGATGCAAGAAAGGGGAAGAAGAAAACTACCATTAAGAAGAAGGATCATAAGCTCACATTCTCTCATTGTGATAGGAAAGGTCATGATGAAGATCACTATTGATAGTTGCATCTTGAATTGAAGCCGAAATGGGCTCATAAATAGAAAGGTAAAATGGAGTCCACAAATGTTGTTATGGATCTTGGTTTAGAGTCTGAAGATGAAACTAAGATAACAACAATGAGTTTGAAAGGTAAGGCTCCTATTTCCAGTGTTTCCTTTGATAGTTGTGCTTCTACTTCTCAAGTTAATAATGTCCCTGAAGATATGAAAAGAAATGAGCTATTTCACATAAGGGTTGTTGCTAAGCATACTAAAATTGATGCACTCATAAATAGTGGATCTCAAGTTAACGTAATTTCTAAAGATGTTGTAAGGACCTTGGGATTGAAAAGTGCACAACATAAGAAACCTTATCCACTAGGTTGGGTTTGCAAAAATAATAAATTGCAAGTAACAGGATAGTGCATTTTGAGATTCGCATTCACAAGTATGTTTGTTGATGAGGTATAGTCTGATGTGGTTCCACTACATATTTGTGGGTTAGTGTTGGGTAGCCCTTATTTATATGGTTAAGAGGCTATTTTCTATAAGGAACTTAATCATTATCATTTTTTTAAAGATAGTATCAAGTATATTGTACATTCTCACATAATCAAGACTGATAGATCTTTTGCAAACACAAGATAGTTGAAAAGGGTGATTAATGCAAGTAAAAATTTGTCACTTATGTTTGTTAATTCAAGTGGTTCTAGACATGAACTTGAGGTAATCAAGGCCAATCATATGTTGTAGGATACACCAATAGTATAACATGAGGAAACAGTGAATGAAAGCATTGATGATCCAAGTTTGCAACTTTTGATTGGGAAATTGGAGATTCCTTTGGGTAAAAATGTTCCTGTTGTGAAAGATAGACATGTTGTTGATTCATTCTCTTTCATATCTACATTGTTATTCAGCTTGATATTAGTCATTTTTTATTGGTTAATGGCTATAACAATTGATGTAGATGCTTATAGAAGTGATATAATGATGTATGTGTTCAACAATATTATTGCACTCCTGATCATAGTGTTGAGCCAGGTGTACAGATGGACGGGTGATATAGGACAAGTGGGGAGGTGATGCCCTCACTTAAAATCTAAATAAAAGTAAATTTTAGAGGTCCAAAAGCTCTCCAGTGGGGAGGACTGATCCAGGTGGATACTTGTCATAAAAAATTAAAGTGTTCCACATGCTCCATATTTTATTGCCATGTCAAAGATCTTGTCAAAATCTCTCTGATGCATTTTGAATGAACCGAATCTGAGTCTGTATGTGAAAGTTATGGTTGGTCAAAGTTGAGGGTTGACGATAATGATGTGGCAAGAATGATGATGTGGCAAGAATGATGACGTGGAAAAAATGACATCACTATTTAAATTTAAAATATGAATTCCCTTATATTTAAATTATTAAACCTTTTAAGTTTTAAAAGCCCATACTACGAGATTTTTAAGGGGATTTATAAAGATTCTTAAATATTTTTAAGGATCTTAAAATATTTTTAGAGGATTTTAAAAGATTTTAAGGGATACTTTTAAGGGCTTGAAATATCATTTTAAAACTAAAATTAACGTTAACCTCCAAACTTAAAACAAATTTAATCCCTTATGATTTTTATAGCCAAAAATTATTAGGGCCATGAATATATGGGAGACAATTTGGTTTTATTATAGTTGTTAAAACTAATATTAAAACTAATCAACCTCTAAATGGCTTTCTTATGACAAAAGACAAAAATAAATAAACATGGAACTCGAATGGAAGAATTTGTTTTTTCAAGGGGATAATTGTTGAGATTATTGTTTTATTTGTAAAAATAAGGGAAATTTGTTGTAAGCCCATTATTTTATTAAATATGGTGGTTTAACCCCATATGGGAAAATTATGTATAAAAGGGGGGGATTTAGGACTTGGAATAAGCAAGTGGTGACTTAGAGGTGGATTTTTGGAGAGAATTTTCTTGGAGAGTTTGTGTTCAATTTTGTGCTTCATAGAAGTGTTATTCTATCGCACTTGAAGGAGAGGAACTTTGTAACTCTTGTAAACCAGGAGATTCAAAATTGTTCAGTTGAAACCTTGTAATATTTATTCGAGCATAATCAAGGATCGACCACTGTTTGGAGAGGGACCCAAAGATGTAGCCATATTGGAGAACTCCGTTATCAACTTGTGTTTTGTATTCTCTCTTATATCTCTCTTATATTATGTTCATCACTTAGTTATTGATTTGTTATTTCATCATTTTAATTATGGTTTCAATATCTTCAGTTTGATTATGGTTAAAATTATTAATCATATGCAACAGTCCTAGATCCTAACATCAGATCACCTTTTTCTTCATGCTGAACTAGATTTAGGGTTTGCACAACTCAAACTCCAAATCACTTCAAGAATGCTAAAAAAAAATTGATTTCTTCAAATGCACGGGTGATTAAAAGGCCTTACACATTATCTTTATAAAACAACGATCTGCCCTAATTCGTATTAAATGTGGAAAATTTTGAAATGTTGCTAAAAAATCTTATACTATGCTCAGAAAAACCCTAATTCACTCCACAAATGATCATGACTTCATATTATCTTCTTATTCCACTTGCATAACCTCTAGCTCACTATTCCTTACAACATATCCTCGTGCCAAAGATTGACACACCAAACATCAAGGAGGTTCAAGTAATTTTATGTTAAAGCTACCCTAAGACCTTGCTAGGTCTAATTCTTGGAGGAATTGTCTGTACTAGATGAGGGAATAGACACATCTGTTGTTTCAGGATCTTCTTTCTTTCTCCAAATTTTGTTCATCTCTTCCTTCATTTCTTCTTTATCAATTTTCTTTACCCATTCATTCTAGTTTACCAGATTAGTCTTCTTTCCCTTTTTACTCCAGCAGACTCTTGAAATATGTCTTGGTTTGTTGCAATTATAGCAGACAACATTTCTTTGATTAGTTTGACTTCCACTGACTTTTGTCCTACACCGATTAGCTTTATGCCCATACTTGTTGCAAGTATAGTAGTATCCATTAAAGGATTGAATCACTCTTCCTCCATTAAACTAATTCATCATTTAGGTTTTGCATTCACTAGCTTTGTGTCCAATTTTATTGCAAGAAAAACATTGTCCAGAGAAAGGACCAAAAACCTGATTCATCCTTCTTTTGCATTCAATTTACGTATGACCAAATCTATTACAAGAAAAAAAGTACCATTGAAATATGGATACCTTTGTGCATTAGGTTGTTTCACTGGTGGTCTCCTTGCAAGGTTTCTTGAATTTCTTTTTTTCTTCCCTTTATCTTGAGTCTTTTGCTTGTTCACTGCATTTTTCCCATTCTTGGAACTTTCACCGATATCATTTCCTAGACAACCTTTGTGTTTAGAAGGCCTCTACTCTACAATTAGTTCATCAAGCTTAACAGTGTTGGATTTGAAATTATTTTCACAAAGCTATGCTTTCTCCAAATTTACTTTCAAATTCACCATTTCTTGTTCAAGCTTAGTGCATTCATCAAACTTGCTTTGCACCATTTTATTCAGACATTCTTCTATTCTTTTCTTTTCATCCACTTGTGTCTTCAAACCAATAACCTCCTCATTTTCTTTCTTCAATTGCTCAGTTACTTCTCTATGTCTTTCCTTGAACTTCTTCAATTGCTCTTTTAGCTTTCAAACACATTCATTTTCCTCCTCAAGATTCTCTTTCAACTCTCTATTTTCACTTTCAGCTTTATCAAGATCTTCAAGTGCAGTCTAAAGCTCTTATTTATCATTCATTTGTTCCATCTTTAGGATCTTCCTGAAGCTATTAGGCTTCTCTGGAGGAACCAAGCTCTAATACCAATTTTTAAATATCCAAGATATCTTTTTAAATTTTCTAAAAAAATACCATCCAATTATTCCAAAGCATAGAATAGTAAAGACAATCAAGATCATTAACAGAGCACAAAATCATCCAACACATGAACACTAGAATTTTTACATGGAAAACCCAAATAGGGAAAAACCACAGTGAGTGTTAGCTTACAATATAGTATAAATGGTTATAGAATATTACAAAAATGGGGTGGCTCACTACCAAGGCTCACTGTCCAAATACAAAGGCTCACTTCCTGTACAGAATTACAAAGACAAATGGCTTACAACCATAAAGTGAACTGATAATATACACCTAACTAGTGCCAATTCAGTTTTGGTTATGCTCAATAAATTGACTTACTGCACTTCATCATATTCATGCTTCTTCACATTCACATTCACAGCTCAATCACATATCTATATTAGTCTTCAAAAATTGTCCAATATATATATACCTGATCTGTTGACAAGCATCAATTAGGTCAGCCTAATTAGATGCATATCTTATTCATCAAAAACACCAAGTTTCGGTCATGCAAGCATTGAAAAAATATTCAAGAAAGTAATTCAATTGCACAACACACTACATCATGTTAGCATAGACCTCATATAACCACAAAAACAAAATTGATTCACCATTACATCATTTATCCATTAGGTCGGCCAAGGATAGACCAAATAGCAAAATTGCAATCAATCAAATAATGTTGATACACCATATGATCATCTGAATACATGAAAACTTGAATATATGTGCTCCCAACATTCATAAACCACTTCCAAAAACTACTCACAGCAATAATCACCAACAAATAATTGTAGACCAAAATACCAGAGGATGTACCAAAATACCAATTCAAATACTGCACCGGATTACCAAAACACATTCAAACTTGATCTTGTAGTTGCAACTCATATATCATGGGGTAAAAGCACAAAGTTGTGTCACACTTTATAAAGGAAATGACTAATAGTAATCCAACTTTTAAACTTGAATCACTAAAAAGTGGCATATATGTTTTGAAATTTGAAATGATGTAAAATAGTAAAATATGTATTTTTTAGTATATTTTATGTTTATGTTTTTTTTTAAAAAAAATAAAAATATTAAACTAGTTTATAATAAATTAACACTATAATTTAGTTGTTGATAAAATGTTTAAAAATGAAGTTGCATAAAACGTCAAACTTTTTATCACAAATTTTATTCTTTTTCTCTCAATTTTTTTGTGTATTTATAACTTGAAACTTTAGTGCATGGATATATTTTTTTCCAATTTTGATAAATATATATTTTTAAATAAATATTAAAATGTGTGTGAATCAAAAAATAGCTTTTTCCATCGGACGTCAACTTAAATATTAAGTATTTAACTAAAATGGAAATTAAAATTATACCATCTTCAAATAGATTCTTTTATCTAGTGCATCATATTTTTTTCTTTTCTTTTTAATAAGTTTTAGTATTTTTCCTTAGCATGGTAATCAACCTAATATAAATTGTGATGATAACCTACTTTTAGTAAATATATATGTATATATATATAGTAATTAAAATATTAGAATAAATATATTTTTAAAAACTACACTGATGGATCTACAAAAGGGTATTTTTATATATTTTTTAAAATGTTATTTAGTTTAGCAAGATTTATTGAAACTTCAAGTTTTTCAATTTTTTTTTTTTTTTGGTAAATTGGACTCAAAGTGGTGCTCCATATATTTTTAGCCAACAATTTTAGTTGAAAAAGTTGTTGCAGTATCTAGATTAGCTAGAATGAATCTTACTAGAACATATGTTTTAACAAAACTAATTTTTAGTTAGAAATACTCAAATTCAATTGTGCTAATAAGTTGGCTAAAAGTGTGACACAACTTTGTGCTTTTCCCCCATAGTGACATCAATGACAACACAAAACAAAAAAATGAGATGTTCTTCTTCATTTTTCAAACAACCCCTCTATTGAACATTCGTGTGGCTTCCTCATTTCATTTTGTGCATAAATTGTAGGCCTTGCACTCTATAAGATGGCATCCCTTTTGAGGCATTGCATCAAACATCTTGTTTTCCTTGTTTGTGCTCTTTACATTCCCTTTGGCTATCGGGAAGAGGAGAATTTACCTCCATTCATGCGAATTTCATTTTCTTTAAATTTCTTCAAAACTCTTCAACAAATCTTTTATGCATTTTTTGCCCATTCAGCAATCATTTCATTCTATGCACCAATTCATGTGTTTCACCTCTATGTTTTCACATATTGTACTTGAGGCATTCTATCAAATAGTTCATTAACTATTATTTGTGCTTCCACAACCTTTCTCTAAGCTTGACATTTTGTATGCAATGTTTCTTCATTTTCTTGAACATTTCCAATGTTCGTTCAATGAATGCACTTTGTACACACCCTCTGCAATCATTTGGTTCCATGTGTTGAATCTCCTTTAACCTATTAAAGGCTCAGTAGACAGTCTTCAAAGATCCTTTTTCGAGAATCTTCTTATATCCACCATGAACCAATGCCTTAGATCCTTTCAAAATCCGTGTTTGTAGATATCTTGCAATATTGTGTTCCATGGGATGATGTCTTTGAAGCATTCTGTCAAACAACTTCCTGCTATGTCAATGCTTCCACATATAGTATTCATGTTTTCCAAGGAAATTTCACTTGCACCAGTTTATGCATTCTGCAATCATTGATTGTGTCTTCTTAAAGTTCCTATTGGTGACACATTTGCATTCCATGAGATGGGATTTCTTTGAAGAATTTAGTCAAACAATTCATTGCCTGACCTCTATGCTTTCACATTTAACATGTATGCATCTAGGGGATATTTGCATGAAGTTTCAAAATCCTTTTCAGCCAATCTATTCATGTATTTTTTGTGACCATTTCAAGTCATGGGATGATACGTCTTTGCGGAATTAAATCAAGCAAACCATTCATAGTATGCATCATGCATATCTAAAAATATTGAGGTTTTCGATCCACTATATTCTTGAGGTTGAGACAAGATTTCTTTCTTGGAACATTTTCCTGTGAATTCACTTTGTGCATATCCTAATCATGGCATCATGTTGCACTATCCTTTTTTGCATGTCTTCCAGGGTAGTTGTATTTATTCTTTGATGGTTTAGTGGATGCACAAACCTCTGTTTTCAAACTCCCATTCACCTTCGCATGTGAATTTTTGAAGATTTTTGCAAGAAACTCCATTATACACATTATGAGATTTCTCATTCTCAAAGACCACATTATGTTCAAACGGTCACAGCCTTTAAACCTTTCGCAAGCAAAGTGATCAAGTCTTGAGTTGGTATCAGTGCATAGAAACTTTGAAACGTTGGGGTTCACTCCTCTTCTAAGTCCAAATTTTGAAAGGCTCGTTCATTGGGTTTTAGGATTGGGTTAATTGTAGAACCTAGACATTTTATATTTTATAGCAAGGTTGGGGATCGAGTTGATTCCAACACCTTTCCCTTTTAATTTTTGTGTGTCGAGCTTCCTTTGGGTTCCAAAACCTGATGGGACATTCTTTTTGTAAAAAAAAAATTCTATTTTTTTTAAATTTTTTTGTATTTTTTTTAAACTTCTTTTAATTTTGTAAGATTTTACATCCTTAAATTTAAATCTTTTAGATTTCAAAAGGTTTAATAAATTTAAAATATTTATTTATTATTTTTAGCTTTTTAAAATCTTCTTTTAAAATAAAAAGAAAATATTTATTAAATCTTTTCTGAATTTAAATCTTAAAGATGCAATTTTAAATCTTTTAAATATTAAAATATTTATTTATTTAAATTTTTATTTTATTTCCAGGTGGGGGCCCTAGCTTGGTTGGCTAAATCTTTCCTATTGTAAGAGGTTGGTCATGAGGTCTAGTCTCCCCCACCCCATGGTATTGGAGGGCATGCCGTGCTAGCATCACCGGTCATGTTAAAAAGTTTACTAGATGCACTATAGTTTATAGGGGGTTGTGCTACCCAATTCTTACAGTCTTAAAAATAATTTATTTCAAATCTTTTAGTTTTAATATTAATAGACTTATTTATTTATTTAAAAGTTTTATTTTAAAATCCTTTAAAAATAAAAGATTTGTTTATTATTTTAATTTTCTAACTTTTAACTTTATGAATTTTATAATTTTCTTGTTATTTTCAATTTTTTTTTTCATATTTTTGTGTTTTTTGATTTTTTGTATTTTGCATTTTTAAAGAAGAATGACATAAAAGAAGATAAAAATGAAGAAAATAAAAAATGGCATTGAGACGACCACACAACACCAAAACTAAAAATGAACAATGACACCCAAAGAATGAAATGGGAGGAGGACAAGGCGAAAAGACACCAACAAAGAGACAAGGATTAGGATCGAGACTAGCCAAAGAACATAAACTCGAGCAATGCCCAAAGGAAAGTGAAGCAAAATAGACCAGAGATCGGGATCAAGAATGATCTCGACATAGGAACCTTCAAAGAGTGAGAAAGTTCTAAAACCCAAACTTGATAGGCCAAAAGCCACAACAGATGCAGAAATTGGGGTCGAGATGAAACTAGGAACAAGAACCTTACAAAGGTTCTTGGTTTTGCTCCTAGTCCGATACCCAATTCTAAACCAAATAAGAAAACAAATAATCAAAGATCAGAGTCGAGATGGAACCAGAACTTGAAATTTTGAAAGGTTTCAAGTGTCGATTCCTTTCTGAAACCCAATTTTGATAAAAAAAAGATGACAAGCAAGAAGAGATTAGAATCGGGATGGACCAAGGAAATTGAACCTTTGCAAAGTGCAAAGTGTCAGTTCTAGTCTAAAACCTAAATCCTAAAAAGTTAAAGAGAATGAACAAGGTATGAGAAAAGATAAAAACAAGAATGACAAAGCACAAAACAAAATGAAACAAAACCAACAAAAAGAAAGAAAATAGAGGGGGTCCCTGAATTTTCAAAGAAAAAGTTGGGGAGTGTATGTAGGGAATAACAAATGGTGACTTGGCTAGGAAAATTCTCTAAGCAATTTAAAATTCATAACTCTCCAAATACCCAAATTTCTAGTTTACACTCATTCAAGGTAACTTAATAAGCCTAACCACAATCAAAATTGAAATCTGTTTGTGTGTGCTAATAATTCAATATCTCCATAAGTTTTGTCATGATCAAAGTGGAATAGACTCTACCCAAGCTTCATAGTTTTAAGTTACATCTCTGATGTGCAATGATATCCTGGGGATAGCTCTGCTATTAGATAGGCGTATATAGCCCCGAAAGAGATACCTCTAGTTCTCTCCAAACAATGCTCTCTTGTTAGTTAGGCTTCTATAGCCCTGATAAAGATACCTGAATCACCCTTGTTGATTGAGTTCATTTTTAGATTTCCTTTCTTTTCTCTTTTCTCATATGTTTATTCTCTTAAAGTATATTTTTTGGTTTTCCCTCAAATCTTTCAGTAGTAAAGCTTTAGCGAATTGAGAAGCACGGTGTACATCGTGAAAGAAATGTAACCCTTTAGATTTTTCACTTGGAATAGAGCTACCCTACCCGATGTAAACTAACTAATGGATTTCTTAAGATGTGCAAAGTGTGATAGACTTTCAAAAACTTCCCAAAACTGCATAATGTACTAAGTCCTAATCCATCCTAACATTCTCTAGTATGATATGGATCAAGGTAAATCAAAGTTTCCAAGGTAACCAACTGATCAATTATTTGAAAATACAAACAACATATCCCCAATATATTCACCTTTCGACACAAATTGCATACAACACTTCAGTTTCCATTGTCAACGAATAGAACCCCTAGAATAAAGAAAATAAATAGACAAGAAAAGAGAGGAGCAAAAGAATAGAGTAGGCAGACACAGCGAACTAGCAAAGCCAAAAAAAAAAAAAAGAGAACCAAAGCCAACAAAAAAAACCAAATCTACCAAAACAAAAGAAAAAAAACAAACCAAAAAAAAAAAAACAAAAACAAGAGGACACAAAAAATAGAAAAATAATAGAATGAAAGTGAAGAAACCAAAACTATTAAAAGCAAACAAAACAAAACGAAAACCAACTAATCTAGAAGCTAACACTAACCAATCCTAATCCTAAACTAACTCCAAAACTTAGCTCTACAAACATAAAATAGTAAAAATTTGTACATCCACTTGACTGATTTTTCATTATATATAGAAGCCTTAACTTACTAGGTATGGTTTTGAATCTTGCAAATTCATCTTTATACTCATAAATGTAAAATTTATGTGCAATAAATTCATTTTGAAGGTATAAATTTTGAAACATTAATAGTCGTGGGTTCTCAGTCTTGTCATGATTTACCCACAAACACATTTTATCATCCCCAGCATCATAAGAAAACTTAAAATCATTAAAACATAGAGGGTAATGAAAAGACACGACTTGATTTAAAATATCTTCAGTTGCTGATGCAAACTTCTATTGTACAAATTCCTCCTCACAAGGTCTCAACTCATGGAATACCACTCCGTTATACTTCAGTAGATGCATGTCAACATAAGAGACATCTATTAGTGGTGTGTCCTTAGCATTCAAGACATCCAAACTTGGTTCAAAACTTTCATGCATATCCTTATAATTAATAGTTTTAACAACAACAAACTAGTATGCATGATTTTACTAGGATTATCAACCTCAACCTCATTCTCAATAGCATAGACTTTACCAATTGGGTAATCTTCCTCAACCTTTAAATCAATTTGTTCCACATCTTCCTTACCTAACTTGGCAATCATTTCAGATAGCAAGAGATCAAAACAACTTACCTTAGAATGTGAACCTAAAGGAAGAATCCTACATGGATCACCTAAAATGAGATTTTTTTTACAGCTTGAATATGGATGTAACAACATTTCTATATTCTACTCATATGCGGAGTTAGCAGCAAATCACCCATGTTGTCAACTTGCAAGGTCTACAAACCATTTTCCTCTGAAAATGAAGCATTGCTCTTAGCATTTTCTTCAAACATGTCACCAACAAGAGCCTTAAAATACACATCCAGTTCATCATCATTAATGTCGGAGATACTGGTACATGATGAACAAGGATTTTCTTCAAAAATCTCATTTGAATGCACAAAGTCAAATCTAGGAAAGCACTGCCTCAGTTCATGTTTCTGCATATTATTAACAAGAATGTTTAAGTCAACACCAAGTTTACCAATGTTAAGTTCAAATTCAATAATGTATGACAAATGAGGATCTTCTTCAAACAATTCATTAGAACAAATAGAATCAAAACCAAGAAAATATTCCCTCATTTCGTTCTCTTCATCATGTTGAAGTGATTCAACTTTTGGGGCAACCTCTCGGTCCTTTTCTAGACATTCTTTTGCCTCATCTAGCTGGATCTTATCATACATTCCTTGATCCACTTGAACTTCTTCTTTTGAAGATTCCATTTGTACCTTAGTTTCCTGGCCTTCACCATGAGACTCACTTGCAATTTCACCTGGAACTATGTTGCTTTCTATTTCTAAGTGTCCATCACTCAAATCAATAGAATGATTTCTTCATGTTAACTCATTAACAGGTGTTCCTTCCTAATCCAAAATGGTGCAAGGAGCTATAAATGCATCAATAAATTCATTTCCCACATCTAAAAAATCTACACAAGGTAACGAAAACTCATAAGTTGTTGAATCCATCTTAACGCAAGGATCAAGGTCATCAAATTATGGGGAAGACCTAAACATCTTATCACAATTACTCTCATCATTTTGGATGGAGTGATAATCATTTTCATGTGTGCTAGCTATTTCATCTTCCTCATTGAGTGGACAAGTATTCCATGGATCTTCCATAAGTATTTCTTCAACAATGATCAACTATTTGAAATATAACTCCATCCTACCAAGGAAAACATAGCAATCCATCTAAGAATGTTGATTTGTTTGATGTATCCTACATCCATTTGACCCAACATGTTCGTATAGCTTCAGATCTCCTAATTCTTCCAACTTTTGTCTTATTCGATTTTGCATATGTGGGATATCCAACCAACATGAACCATGCTCCTTTGTCCATCCCTCATCTTGTTGTTCATCTTGCTAAGAAGAAATGTTCAAAGTGTTGGAAGGAGATTCTTTAGTTGCTGATTTTTCATGAAAACATTCTTGTGTTAAGACCTCTTCTATTTCAATATCATCGTCAGTATTAACATTTCCAATGAAACAAGATTTTAACCTAATATTTCCATTATGCTCTTAATTTATACTAGTTTCATGCTCTTTGTCAAATGAAACATCAAAATGGTATACTTCTTATCAAATGCTTCATTTACAACTTCATTATTAAATGCATTATGCTTTGGAATATGACTGAAAATAGATGATATAGTCACAACATCATTGGCAAGTGGAATACTTACCTTTGTGGTTAGATTTTGCAAAGATAGATTCTTCCATCAACCTTGCATGGGATTGACTTAATTTGAAGTGTTGGAAAATGTGGTGTTTGGAAGATTAGGAAGGTTATAGCTACTTGGTGAGAATGATTGCATCTGGGTAGGGATGGTGGGCAAACTAGCATAAGGCAATAACAAATGACAGCTTGCAAGTACACAGGTATTACAATCTTGATTTTGGCTACTTGAATTTCTCACGTCATGTCCAGCCTGTGCCAATAAGAGAGCTTTGTTCAACGCATCATGTAGGGAGGTAACCTCCCCACAATGTCTAAATTTTGCTACAAAGGATTCAAACCCTAATAATAATATTGTTTTAGCATATAATCATTAATAACAATTTTTAAAGCTTGAACTTGTTGATACATCAACAAAAACCTGTGATTGAATTGGTAAATTAATTCCAATGATGCCCATTTTGTAGTTGCAAATTCAAACAATGGGTCTTGTGCACATGCATAAGGGTCAAACTAATCTACGAATAAAATCTCTAACTCCATCCATGAACAAATAGAATTTGGTGGAAGATTAACATACCATTTCCATGTTGTATCTTGGAGTGTTTTGACGAAGAGTTGATAGGCTATATCTTCTTGAAGAATTTGGTGTAGACCCATCAAATCCTTGAAAATATTAACATGATCTGTAGCAATTTGTCTACTGTTACTGAAAAATAATGGAAGCCTATTATGCATGTGATAAGGAATTTTGTTAAGAATCCCAGGAATACACAAAGGGATGCCCATTAGGGCTAGGTTTTCCAAGATCCAACCCACTCTAACATGAACCCAACCAAAAATTCTCAAGGCACCCTCCATTTAGTGCCAGTTCTATTGACAGCCAAATTAACACAACATGTAGGAAAGATGCAATCACCTTACCTCTCCTGAAAAAGAAAAAATATTGTTAAATTGATCACCTTCCAAGGTCTTAGATGTTGGATAACAACATTGTTGTTTTACTAAGTGGTCAATGAGGCTATAATTTTCAAGGGGCCTACTGTTTATTGAGCTTCTTAGTTGTTGCAAGATCGAACTCCTATCTAAACCTATTTAAATTGAGGGTGTAAAAAAAAGGAAAAAGATAGATTAGGGATGCAAGAGAGAAAATAATGTTCATTCATTTAGTTAACCAAACCTGCTACTCTTCAAGGAATTCCTAAACTGATCCGGTGGACATTTTTCAGTGGAAATTGAAGTGTCTCATTTTTCTCCAGAATCTGCACCATCAAAAAGAGCTCAGCGTCCTGATTCCAACGCAACTCGAACGGAGCAAAAAGGAGTCCGTTTGCACGAGTTATGGCCGGTCAAACCTTCGGTCAACTAGGATCAGAGGGCATGCAGAAGGCGAAAAAAATGGCGTTGTCAAAAATCAATGAAACTGGTGTCATCGCGAAGAGCTCGTCGCAAGCTTTCCAATGCAACTCGTTTCGTCAAAATCCGACATCGGACGCGAGAGTTATCAGCGGTCAAAGCTCCTGGTTGACTTGGTGACGGGAAGTGAATGATGACGTCAGCGTCCGTACAAGATGACGTCAGCGGTCCGTACAAATCTGAAATGAACCAACCGAAATCTGCCATGTGGCATCTATGTCAGCATTGTACGGAGCCAGTCAGAAGTTGACACGTGGCAACCGTACGCCACGTCATCAACACAGTCATCATCCCGTCAGCATCCGAGTCGGCGGCCTAGTCATCATCCAGTCAGCATATAGGATTATGTGGCAGGACAGCTGGCTACCTAGTCAGCAAGTGACGTGGACGGGTTCTGTGAATTACCTCCTGGCACGTGGCATCCGAGTCATCTAATGGGTTGCAGTGACGTGGCATAGTCAGCCATTAAGGTGTTGCCGCGTGGCAATTTCTTGTTGCGCCATGTGTTCTATCATTCTCCTGTCGATTGCTCCGCTGTCTTCGGCGTTCGTTGCATTGGGCATAAAAGGTTTAAGTCGGCCGGCACGGGAGTTGAACTGCCAACCACTCGCCTGCTAATATTCCGCCAAACCGTTCCACCATACTACCGGCGCCTACCTATTTATAGATTCGGGTTCGTTTTGTTGTGATTCGGTTAGAATTTGGTTTTAAAAAACGAATGGTGGAGGTTGGAACCCCCGACCTCGCGGGGTGTAAAAGTTCTAACCACCGATAGACCATGCGAAGTCTTGGAATATTTTATGGCAACGGATCATTTTGTTAAGTTTTGGAAACCGAATGCCTATCAAATTTAAACAAACTCCCCTACTCTAAAAAGATAAAACAACAATAATCCTTTTAAAGGATTAAATCAAAACCACCTCAAACTGTAAAGCCCGAGAATGAGTAATTAAGGGCTTAAATTTATAGGGGGGTTATTTTAAAAGATTATTATGTAAAATAGGGGAGATTTAGTTGTTTTATTGGGAGATTTTTAATGATTTTTATGTAAATAAGGGAAGATTTTTGAAGATACTTATGTATTTGGAGAGATAAGGTGAATATTCTCAAATCAATTGGTTAGTAACCAAATTGAGAAAATTATTTGTATAAAAAGGGGGCTTGAGGTGAGGATGGTATCAAGTTTTCTTTTCAGGTGATGAAGTCCTAATGCTGAGACGTCAAAGGAGAGATCTTGTGGAGATTCTTTCAGATCATTCTCGCCTATCAGAGCGTCGTTACGCTGCCGAAGTGCTTGGAGAATGATGAAGGTGCTTTTGTAATTGATTTGGAGATTAATTGGATCGGTCACACCCTATTGGAGTGGACCCGGAGACGTAGTCACATTTGTGACGAACTCTGAAATCAAACACTGTTTGCACTTCTCTTCTTCTCTCTCTTTCTGTCTCTCATTTCTTTTCATTCCGTTATAATCACCTTGATTACGTTCTTTATGTTATTTCCTTAAGTTAATTTCATTTTAATTAACTTGAAATAATCATTGTAAAGCATTGTAAAAGTTAAGCATTTAAACTGCAATCTAGTCTAGATCCTACACAGATCAAGTTGGTATCAGAGCACAGTAGGCTATTATTGCAGTTATTTGTTTTGAATGCTAACGAGATCCAGGATTCAGAAAGGTGAAGGCAAGCTCGAAGACTTTGATCCTGAGATCGGGAAGCGTAGATCATTTCCAAAGATGTCAGTTTCTGGAATGGAGGTTCCTGAAGAGATTAGTGAGCAGGAGTTTCGAAGAGCATTCCTCGAGATGAAGGCAAAGGTGGACATACTTTTTCAGGAGAGACAAGAATGGAAGGAACGTGAAGAAGGTTCGTCGAAGCAAGAAGATCGCCAAGACATGAAAGGGAAACATCATGAAGATGGTGGCAAGAAACCAGATCATCCCTTTTCTTCTTCTCCTCCCTCTTCTCCTTCTCCTTCTTCTCCATCTTCTCCTCATTCTATTTCTTCTA
The DNA here is from genome assembly GCA_007258455.2 of Sequoia sempervirens. NCBI lineage: Eukaryota > Viridiplantae > Streptophyta > Pinopsida > Cupressales > Cupressaceae > Sequoia > Sequoia sempervirens. The sequence goes on from VDFB02252616.1 coordinate 36,240,895, forward strand.
ATCCTTTCAAGAGTGGGTATAAGCCTAAAATAAAACTGGATGTAAAATTTGACTTGCCTAAATATTGTGGTGAACTTAATGCTGAAATTGGATGACTGGATACAACAAATAGAAGTTCTACTGTAGAGTCCAGAACTTATAGATGATGTTGATAGGATCCAATTAGCTACTCTTCGTTTAGGCGGTACAGCTTTAACCTGGTGGGAGAGTAAGTCTAAGGCAGAAGTTTCACAACATGGTAGAGTCAGTTTAACTTGGGCAGAATTTATTAATGCACTTAAGAAGCAGTTTTATCCCTTAGGACATATGCAGCAATTAATGATGGATTGGCAAATGTTTAGGCAAGGGAAAGGTCAAACTGTCCAAGAGTACACCCATGAATTTAGGAAAAGGGCTATTGCTTTGAATGTTCCTTTGTACACTCAAGACACGTTGTTGAAGTACATAGGAGGTCTACATTCCTACCTTAGGCATTCCATTTTGGTTTTGAACCCTTGTAACTTAGATGAAGTGTCTGTTCAGGCAACACACTTAGAGTCAAGGGGTAAAGGATCTTTCATTGACAAGTTTGATAATGATGTAAAGAAATCTTCTAAGAATGTAGAGACAGGGAAAGGAAAGAAGGCAGCTACAGTTAAAAGGATGAGAAACTTTCTTGCACTCATTGTGACAAGGAAGGTCATGATGAAGATCACTGCTGGAAGTTACATCCTGAATGAGCCTAAGTGGGCTCAAAGACGTAATCAGAAACAGAAGGGTAAGGATAAATCCATGAATGTTGTTATGGATCTTGGCTTCAGATTCAGATGATGAGACTAAGATAACAGCGATGGGTCTAAAAGGTAAAGCCTCTATTTCTGGTGTTTCTGTTGCAAGTTGTGCTTCTTCTTCTACAGTTAATGATTTCTCTGAAGATGCAAAAAGGAATGAACTTTTCCACTTAAGGGTTGTTGCTAAGAACACTAAAATTGATGCACTCATAGATAGTGGATCTTAGGTTAATTTAATTTCAGAAAGTGTTGTAAAGAACTTGGGATTAAAAACTACACAACATAGGAAACCTTATCCACTGGGTTGGATTTGTGAAAATGATAAGCTGCAAGTAACGAAACAATGCACCTTAAGGTTCACAATCACCAGTAAATTTGCGGATGAAGTTCAGTTTGATGTAGTTCCACTAGATATCTGTGGGATAGTGCTTGGAAGCCCTTACTTATATGACAGGAAAGCTATATTCTACAGGCAACAAAATCATTATCATTTGTTTAAAGATGGCATTCAGTACATTGTACATTCTCGCAAGATTAAGACTGATCAATCTTTTGCAAATACAGGACAGTTAAAGAGGGTAATTAATGTAAGTAAAGAGTTAACTCTTATGTCTGTCAGTACAGGTGGTTCTACACTTGAACTTGGAGTAGCTAACCAGGGTCAGATGTTGCAGGATGCACCAACAGTACAGCATGAGAAAACGATGCTTGAAAGCATTGATGAATCCTTGGGTAAAATTGTTCCTGTTGTGAAGGATCGATATGTTGTTGACTTAATTTCCTTCATTTTTGCATTGGTTTTCAGCTTGATGCTAGTCAATTTTTGTTGGTTAGCGGCTATGGCAATTGATGTAGATGTTTATGGAAGTGATAACATTATGTTTATGTTCAACAACATTGTTGCAGTCTTCATTGTGCTTGTGAGCCAGGTATTCAGATGTACAGAGGATACAGGACAAGTGGGGAGGCCAAGTCCTCACATATTGTCAGAGTAAATGCCACTTTTGGAGGTCCAAAAGGTCTTCAGTGGGGAGGCCTGATCCGGTGGACATTTTTCAGTGGAAATTGAAGTGTCTCATTTTTCTCCAGAATCTGCACCATCAAAAAGAGCTCAGCGTCTTGATTCCAACGCAACTCGAACGGAGCAAAAAGGAGTCCGTTTGCACGAGTTATGGCCGGTCAAACCTTCGGTCAACTAGGATCAGAGGGCATGCAGAAGGCGAAAAAAATGGCGTTGTCAAAAATCAATGAAACTGGCGTCATCGCGAAGAGCTCATCGCAAGCTTTCCAACGCAACTCGTTTCGTCAAAATCTGACATCGGACGCGAGAGTTATCAGCGGTCAAAGCTCCTGGTTGACTTGGTGACGGGAAGTGAATGATGACGTCAGCGTCCGTACAAGATGACGTCAGCGGTCCGTACAAATCTGAAATGAACCAACCGAAATCTGCCACGTGGCATCTATGTCAGCATTGTACGGAGCCAGTCAGAAGTTGACACGTGGCAACCGTACGCCACGTCATCAACACAGTCATCATCCCGTCAGCATCCGAGTCGGCGGCCTAGTCATCATCCAGTCAGCATATAGGATTATGTGGCAGGACAGCTGGCTACCTAGTCAGCAAGTGACGTGGACGGGTTCTGTGAATTACCTCCTGGCACGTGGCATCCGAGTCATCTAATGGGTTGCAGTGACGTGGCATAGTCAGCCATTAAGGTGTTGCCGCGTGGCAATTTCTTGTTGCGCCATGTGTTCTATCATTCTCCTGTCGATTGCTCCGCTGTCTTCGGCGTTCGTTGCATTGGGCATAAAAGGTTTAAGTCGGCCGGCACGGGAGTTGAACTGCCAACCACTCGCCTGCTAATATTCCGCCAAACCGTTCCACCATACTACCGGCGCCTACCTATTTATAGATTCGGGTTCGTTTTGTTGTGATTCGGTTAGAATTTGGTTTTAAAAAATGAATGGTGGAGGTTGGAACCCCCGACCTCGCGGGGTGTAAAAGTTCTAACCACCGATAGACCATGCGAAGTCTTCGGAATATTTTATGGCAACGGATCATTTTGTTAAGTTTTGGAAACCGAATGCCTATCAAATTTAAACAAACTCCCCTACTCTAAAAAGATAAAACAACAATAATCCTTTTAAAGGATTAAATCAAAACCACCTCAAACTGTAAAGCCCGAGAATGAGTAATTAAGGGCTTAAATTTATAGGGGGGTTATTTTAAAAGATTATTATGTAAAATAGGGGAGATTTAGTTGTTTTATTGGGAGATTTTTAATGATTTTTATGTAAATAAGGGAAGATTTTTGAAGATACTTATGTATTTGGAGAGATAAGGTGAATATTCTCAAATCAATTGGTTAGTAACCAAATTGAGAAAATTATTTGTATAAAAAGGGGGCTTGAGGTGAGGATGGTATCAAGTTTTCTTTTCAGGTGATGAAGTCCTAATGCTGAGACGTCAAAGGAGAGATCTTGTGGAGATTCTTTCAGATCATTCTCGCCTATCAGAGCGTCGTTACGCTGCCGAAGTGCTTGGAGAATGATGAAGGTGCTTTTGTAATTGATTTGGAGATTAATCGGATCGGTCACACCCTATTGGAGTGGACCCGGAGACGTAGTCACATTTGTGACGAACTCCGAAATCAAACACTGTTTGCACTTCTCTTCTTCTCTCTCTTTCTGTCTCTCATTTCTTTTCATTCCGTTATAATCACCTTGATTACGTTCTTTATGTTATTTCCTTAAGTTAATTTCATTTTAATTAACTTGAAATAATCATTGTAAAGCATTGTAAAAGTTAAGCATTTAAACTGCAATCTAGTCTAGATCCTACACAGATCATAAACTAACTGTAGAATAAGTCAGGTTGTCATCAACACAAAGTTGAACATTCATTTAGAGTTCAAACTTTAACAATAGATTGTAAATCACAATTTGAACAAAAGGAAAGATAAAAATCATTCATTACTTGAATAGCTTCAAATCAAATGATTAACAAACAAATATCATTCCAGAGTAAAACATGAACCAAGTTTAAATCTAGTTGTTTCTATTGTGATGAGAGATAAAAAAACATTTACAATTCTAGAAAATTCACCAGTGTACGGAAACCAGTGTCTTAAGATCCACCCAACTGCGCTAAAAATGCAAGAAAAATATATCATCTACTCTACTGCAAAACTCTAATCAGCTAATCTACAAAATTTATAACTCTCTTTTCCTAAAATTCTAACCCCTTCAAATGAGCTTTATTTGACAATATATAGCTCAACTAATTACATAATTTAAGCCCACATGATCCACCAAAAGCTATAACATTCATATGCATGCAATTCTTCACAAATATAACTTCTAGTTTAAGCTTTTACTTGACTTCAATCAACTCCAGTTCATAATTGCAATTTTTAGTTTCACTTCAAGTTACTTATTTTCATGATTTACAACAACATTCTTTTCCAAGAAAATTTCTAAATGGGGACTACCAAGCATTCAATTTTCTCCAATTTCATGATTCTTTCATAAAAAGCTCCTCTTTGTACGTCAAATTTGTAAGAGCATTTTTCCAATCACATACCTATTGATGGTGTTTTTATGCACTTCTCAACACAGGTAATGCATAGGTGCACTACCTCTCTTCAAAGACAATCCTCCACAATCAGATTGTAGAACACTATCCTAAGGTCTCTAATGTTAGGTCTTGACAGTGCTTGGAATATCTCAGTTGTTTGATGTGATTTGTTGGAATCACAAGGCGGTCTTACGCAGGAATTACGAAGCATGGAAGGTTGGATCTTGAAATGGAGTTCTTAGGATGGGAGAGTTGTTATACATTGGTTGTAGGTTCAAATAGTAGTCTTGGACTCCATTTAGTCATTGGATTTTGCTTTACAATGTGCAATGAACCTTAGTGTAAGTCAGTCATTAAAAAAAAGAAAAGGAGGCAAGGAAGAGAGAAAGTTCCTAAATCAGCAACTAGTTGTGAACAGTGATGATGGAGTTCCTACAATGGATAGCTTCTTGAAACAATATCCCACTTAACCAGAGATATCACAACATCATGGAACTTGTGCTATCTTCTAAGGTCTATAAATGCTTTGTCCTTCATTCACCATGTACATGCATGAATCAAAGATAAAATATTTTGGAGCAGCATTGAATTCAAGCCCAGGCTAACTTTACACAGCTATCTACCATCAGCAAACAGCAAAAAGTATGGGCTGAGAAGTTATCAACACAACAGAAGTTTTCATGATCACAAGATAGCATTCCTAAAATCTATCGAAGCAAGAAACAAATAACTAGAACAACAATAAAGTCAGACATCTAACAATGGAGATTTAATCAAGCAACATGTGAGAAACTCAGAAAATGCACCAAGTTAATGTCTTTTCTTTATAAATTTCTATAGCATGTCTTTACAACAACTCAACCCCCTTTGCAAATGAGAGGAGAGCCCTATTTATATTGTTCCAAAAGTCAAATGAATAGCCAAGATCAATTCTTATTATGTGACCAAGATTCATTACAAAATAGGGTTTCACCTACCCCCAATATATTATAATTTAAAATTACATTTTGTCTTTTCCCTATTAATTCCTCTACTGATGGCATTGTAGCACTTTTTTCTTTTAGCCAATTGTTGTTTCACTGTAGCTACTCTTCAAGGAGTTCTTCATCCTTGATGGGGTTGTCCTCCTACCTTTTAGAAGCTATGTATTCTATGAACTTGAGGATGACCGCTTGGAGCTTGTCTATTTCAATGATTTCATATTGCAGCACCTGGTAGCTCCATTCTTTTGTGTTATCCTCCAGCCTTTTCCAATCTTCATCATATTTTGAGCCTTGGTCCTTGAATAGCTCTGATTGATCGAAGGCATGGGCAGCAAAACACATGAACTCCACTGTGATTTCACTAGACATCCCGTCCTCCATCCTCTTCTGGAAGTAGGGCTTGATCTTCTCTAGATCCATTTGCACTGTGGGCATGTCATACTCCATCATCAGCTTAAGGTATCGGGCACACTCTACCTTGATCTCCTTGATCCATTCGATATTCGGATCCACCTTGCTCATGATTTGTTCCAGCCTCTCCCTCTAGTTGTTAAAGTCTCGCTGCCACACATCCATCAGCCAGTGATCATTTTTTTTAAATGCAAGCTCCTTTTCCCACGTGGCCTCTGGAAACTGAAGGATAGCCTCAATCCTCAGAAAGGTGGAGTCATAGGTCATAGGGAAGTCGGTGCAGAGCTTCCTTGTTCCCTCCAGAGACTGCAATAGGTCTAAGAACTTGTTGTCTATTCACACAGCCTGACTAATTTCCATGTTTCTGACGTATAAGACTCGTCAGAACCAGTCCTCTATGGTCTTCTCCAAGTTCTTTCTCCTTTCCATCTTATTGATCTGCTCTTTGGATAGCAACTGAGGTGCAGTTGTGGATGTGGTAGGCAGGTCATCCACTGAAGAAAATTGTTGTATGTAATCCATTAAGGCCGCGACCTGTGCCTTGAGCTCATCCTTCGATATCTTATCCTACTTTATCAAATGCACCACCGTAGCCACTGACTTCTCAAGGTGCCCAACCTTTTGCTCTTTGGTGGCTATCCCCAAGTCAATGGTGGAGATGTTGTAACTCACCCCAGCCTGGCCAATCATAGGCATTGTTATTTGTGCTACTCGAGACCCGAAAGCATCCATCATTACCCTGGATCAGACTTTGGGCTTCTTCTCCTTCTTTGTCATAATTTAGGCTCAAGCCAACATGGCCTCTAACCTCGCCCTTGGGTCCTTTAGAACAGGGGTTTTTCTTTCAAGTTGCCTCTCTAACCACTCAGGCACAAAAGATTTTCCCTTGGGTGAATTGTGACCACCCTCGCCCCTCACGGTCAAGGCCAAGGTTTCCATTCCTTTTTCTTCTAGGGACTTTTCTTTCTCCTTGGCAGAATCTCCCTCTTCCTCATTGGAGTCTTGGATGTCCACGAGGCGTTTGATAGGAGGCCCGATGGATAGTTGTTGCACAAGACCCTCTTTTCCTGTTGTCTCTTCTTCTTTCTTTTCCTCATCACGCTCAGCCTCGAGGGTCTTGACAACTTGGGTTCCACCCTTAGTTAAATCCTCTTGCTGTTGTTTTTCTGGTGGCTGCCCTTCTTCATCATGGGGTGACCTTTCTACCTCTGCCTTGGTGTCTTTCAGCTGTTGTGCCATCTCCTCCTTAAGGTCATCATCAAAGGTTTGCATGATTACCTTAGCACCAGAGCTATCTTCCTCATCCCCACTCTTGGAAGAGACTGTCCCCTCCTCCTCATAAGCCACCCTATCAATGGTTTAATGTTTGTACTCTGGGTGCTCATAGTATTCATCGGCTTCCTCCTCAACAGCCTTCGAGGCTTCCCACTCTCATTCCTCTCACTCCTCATAGATTAGCATGGTGGCCTCCATAGCCGGTGGCCCTGTCAGTGGTTGTGAGCGTTGAGCAGTAGAGAAGACTTGCGCAAGGGTTGCTTGAAGAGTCAGATCCATTAGGATCTAGGAGAGCTCAGGGGGAAGATTCTACATATTTCTTGAGAGAGCCTCAGGCATGGTGGCAGTGGGAATAGGTGTTGTTATTGTTGTCAAAGGAAGCAATGTGATTGGTGACATGGCAGTGGAGGAAGGGGGAGTAGTCATTGTAGAAGAGGAGTCAAAAATTATTATAGACTCAGCCGGAGGCGAAGGGGAAAGATGGACATAAATGTCCACTACCGGCGGGAATGCAACAATCATAGCCAGGGAGGTAGGTGGTGCAATAGGAGGGACAGAGAGAGCCAAGAGAGGTTCCAATTGATCTGTACCCTTTGCTTCCTCTTCTTGGGTTGAGGGTTGTTCCACAGTGCTCCTTGCCAGCTTGAGCTTTTTGGGAGGTGAGCCTCCCATTTATTTCCTTGCATAGACCTTGGGGTCTGAAGATTGTTCTGTTTCTATCCCTTTTCTCTTCTTGGATCTGGTGACCGGAGGATACTTGGAGGTCCTGCTAGTTGAAGTGGTTGCAGCAACATCCTCTCTAGCACTTGGCTCACTTTTGAGCCCTTCATAAGTCAAAATTATTCCTTGTCGCTTTAATTGAGCTACCTGCCCATCGATCGATTGCTTAGTATGAACCAAGATTGGCTAGGTTATGGTATCAAGATCATCAACCTCCTGTTCATCCCAGTCTATTGTTGGTATTGGTAGTTTGGAAACTGTAGCATACCTGGGGTGCATCATGGTGGCCTCGTCTTCTTCGACCTGGTCCGGTACGAGGAATGGCTGCACCTTCCTCACAAACTCCATAGTCATTCTCATATAGTGCCTTGCGCGTACCTCTTTATCATCCTGGCAGTCGGCCCAAAAATCTTCGATGTGGTGAAGATGGGCATACCGTGGCCCTAGCCCCCTTCTGACATGACCATACAGGTCCATCCGCGAGCGAGCAGTGTGTAGGTAGAAGTGGTAATCCTTTAACTCTTTCTCAGAGTTACCACCACACTCAGAAGTTTGCAGTCATTACATGCCCTAGCCAAGGGTTATTGGGATAAGAAATCCCTGCTATGTGTTTATTGCTGAAGATTACCTATAGGTGTTGGAGTTGCTGAGAAAGCTCCAGAAGGATGAATCGGTCTTTGGGGTATCGAGGCAACCTATTTGGCCTTTTAGTAAAGCCCTGGGCACGAATGTACGTGAACTTCATATATTATATGAAAAGAAAGGCATATTGTTTCAAAAATGTCTTGCACTATGGGAGACCCTCCTCTCGAAGTCATCGACAATCATTCTGATAATATGGTAGATGAAGGCATCGTCTACTCTACACTAATCCCTTTTAAAGTTTCGGTATTGGAGCTGTGGGTACCTATCATAGGCCTTGATTCTTCACCCCTGCTATTGATCGGGTGCCACAAACAAACCATTGTACTACCTCCAATCCACCAAGGAATAGACGAGATAGGAAGTCATATAGAACTTGGAGCTCTTCTTTACGTTGACAAACTACTCATGGAAGCAGTTGCTTATGATTCCTCCCTAGTAAAATGTAGTCTTTGTGGTGACATCCTCGTTTCCACATAGAATATACACAAATGAAGTACACCATCATTCTTGGAAGAAGGCAGCCATAGGAAGACCCATAACTCTGCTTAGGATCATGACCAAGTTGTGGTAATCTTTGTGCAAATCATTGCGGAATAGTTCTTGAGGAACCTTTGCAGTGCTTCCCCATTTTTCTTTGAGCCAATTCTGATTGATTGACCTCTTATAGCCCATCATATTATCATCCCACGCTGCCTAGCATTCTTCTATAGTGGAGACTTCCATCTCCTTAAAAGTAGGGATATGGAAAGTCTTTGTAATTCCCTCAAGCGACATGTGGGGGAGAATGTTGCCCTTTTTATCAATAATTATCCTTGTGTTTGGTTGATATGGTTCCCAACAAGGCATGACCAACTCAGGGGCCATGAGGGATGGAGGGAATCCAGCATCCTTCGCTATTCCACTCTGTCTTCTCAATCTTGCATTCTTTGTTGTCGGATTGACTTTGACCCTTTTGTGTGAATTTATCAATATCAACTTGGCCTATGTTGGTGTCAATGATTTCCTTCCAATCTGTGGTGACTTTTGAGTGCAGAGGCTCACCCTAGAATTGGTATTTCATCTTTTCCTTGTCCTTTTTCCCTTGGGGGGTCTTTCCTGACTTCTTCCCTTTGTCCCTCTAAGTGGATGCCCCTGAAGGTCCTGCACCCGATTCCATATATTCTGCAAGCAAAGGCATAGTCAATGCAATGGATCATAAAAGTATTCATGTTAGTTGAAATCCTGAAGATAACATCTATTTTAAACAATCAATTAAGCATAACATGACCTTTTATCCCCTGATGTTATTGATCTTTTGATTAAGAGCATTTGGACAGTTTGGGTCTGGAGGGTCAAACTTCCTCTGTAGGAATGCTGTTTGGAAGGGAAAATAGGGTGTAGGGCCCCCAGAGATTCTCTTCGGTTAAATTTTAGTAATTTGAGAGTTTCACAATAAAGAGGACTGAAATTGAGCATGTGGGGCGAAGTTAGATTCTAGATTTGAGCTCATTTTGATCGGTTTAGGAGAATCCAGAAGTCTCGGGTTGGAGAGCCGTCTCGAGATGGAAATTTGGAATGGCAGACTGAAAATGGAATTCCAGAGATGAAACTCTGGGGTCCGTGGTCTGGTGGGTCAAAGGATGGCCAGCAGTTTACAACTTAACTTTTGAGCATTCAGGCCTAAGGTACCGGGAAGGTGTTCGTCTTTCACCGTTTGGGATGGCTAACATCGGACAGAAGGGCGGAGATGAAGTCATTATTTCATTTTAGTCCTGCAGCGGATGGAAGGGTGGAGCCTGGAGCTTCGAGGCACAGACGACATTTTGTTTGCAATGGCTAGCAAGGACAAGAGTCTCGCACAACAGAGCCTGGCACGGATGAGGGCATTTTGCGTTCAAGTGACATTCCAGCAATGAAGAGGAGGTCAGGGCCTGGAAGGCGGGACATCGTTAGAGGCTCACATGAAGGACGACGAAACACTCGCGGAACCCCGAAAGTAGAACTCTAGGGTTCAGGCCCTGAGAGACCCAAAGGGCGCTTATTCAATTTTGAAATGCCCGCAGCGAGGGGAAGGGCGGGCCCCAGTGAATGGGAGATTGAGATTAGTTTGCCATTTTGACATGGTGGCATCCCCATTAACTTTCGAACAAGGAAGTCTAATGGATCGGGCCCGAAGAGGGAAATTGCCATCGGAAGGAAGGTTTATTGTTTGAATTTGGATGATGAAGACAAACCTTGGGGCCAAAAGAGATGATTTCCTTGCGAGAAGAATAGTCGTGGCAAGGTGGAGCTCTGGATTGATAATGAGGGCACCCTCAAAGGTTTTTTAAGTTTTAAAAATATAGGTTTTATCCACCACGCTACGGTTTATCATTCATTCATTGTTTTGATGTTCATTGCTCATTTTAACCTTTAGAAATCATAAAAATAATGCTCAGGAGGGGCGAACGGAAAACCTACCTCGAACAAGCGATGCAGAGAGATGTGGGATCCACCTACAATCGATGAAGTGATGTTCAAGGTGACGAACATGAAGGTGTCGAAGATGGTGGGCTCCTCTAGCAAGTTCTTTGATCACTTTGCAACTCTGTCAAGTGACAATGAGGGGCTGGAATGGATCTTTTATACCCTTAATTGCAATTAATGATCCTAATAAATGCAGGTATGGCGAGACAAAAAGTTGGTGAATTCAAAAATCAGCAACAGTGGCAGGAGACCCAGGGTCTGACAGCCAATGGGGCACAGGATGGCGGCCACTTGAAGTTTTCCACTTGGTTGGGATGGCAGCGGCAGAGAGAGAGTCAGGGCTCGGAAGGCAGGGTTCCACAAAACACCCACCGTCAGAGACAGCGAAACCATCACAGAATTCTAGACTCAGAACTCTGGAAGATTGGGCTCGGAACACTCGATGGTGGTCAGGATTTCCTACAAAGTCCCCAAACATTAAATATAGTGGCAGGACCCGGAAGGCGGGACGTCACCAAGGGTTCACCGTGGAAGACAACGAAACACTAACAAAAACCTAGGAGAGGAAATCGCGGGTTTGGGGTCCGAAGGGCTAAACAGCCATCGAAATTTCACTGATTTCTAACAAATGAAAAATAAGGGTTTGGACCCTGGGGTCTGGGAGGATGCAAACGAACACCGTTGGGAATGACAGGTGCCACGGGGAAACCCGGCAAGGGAAGCCTGAACGGCTGGGGCTAGCAAGGCCCGGGGCCGTTGGTAGGGTCAAATTGCTAAAGGGACTCCATGAGGGACCAAAACACGACAAAATTAAAAAGGGAAGGCACAGTCAACTTATGGTGGGACTTTAAAGCAACATTGACCATCCAGGACACCAAAAAAAGGAGACACATAAAACGAGGTGGCAACAAAATGACCCGACAAGGCAAAAGCAAAGAGGGTCCCTATTCCAAACAGGGCATGTGTGCTAAGGGCACAACAAATGGTGACTCCACTGGGGAATGCTCCTAAGCGTGCTAAAGATAAATATTCATTCAAGACCCAGAATCTTTATTTTTGTAGACCAGGAGTGGCTTCCAAAGATGGATATGGGAGAACGAGATCCTTAATTGCGTCAGTTTACAGGAAATCTCAGAAGTGTGTGTAGTGAGTTCATTTCTTTCCTCGGGATAGTGACCAGGGTTACCAATTCAACCAAGTGAGCTACATAAATCATCTAAAACCAAAAAGTATCTTGGACATTGCTCCGCTGCCAGTCAAGCGTCCATAGCCCCGATGGAGTTATTGCTGCAATCTCACGGATATCGCTCTACTCCCGGCCGGGCATCCATAGCCCCGGTAGAGTTACCCAGACACCCATACGGTCGCTTATTTTTTAGAATTCCTTTGCTCTTTTGCTTTGATATTTCCTTCAATGTTCATTTCTCTTTTATCATTCAGTTCAACTGGGTAAGCACTGAAGCCTATGATAGGTTTGAGACTACAATGGTCACTATAGCAGACTTGAGATTTTTCACTCACTAGGGTGTCATAACAACCATTGCACAATCCTTTAGAAATGATTATTATGTGTTTTTTGTAAGATTTGAGATGTGTGTAAGAAGATCCAATCAAGGGTCAAGTTCTGAACAGAGTTCAAACAAAGAAATCATTCATGGATAGCTTTTAGAGACCAATGGTCGAGAGTGAATTTTTAGCCGAAGAATGCAAAGGATAGATAACAAAGTAAACCGCTTGTTAAGCAAGCATGACCACCACTAAGGGGTGGGAAACGACTTTCCAAAACAAAACTACCGAGAGGGAGGACAAAAAAGAGTGAGGCAAAACAAAAAATGCAAGCACACCAGAAAAGTAATCTACCCCAACCTATATACAAATATTTACAATGAAAAGCTCGAACGAGCTCAAACCTGGAAGTAATGCTTCAGGTGCTTCCCATTGACCAGCAATGGGACATTCTCACCAGTTAAGGTCTTTAGGTGGAAGGCATTTTCTCCTAAAATCTCAGCTATTTGAAAAGGGCCAAGCCAGCGCTTGTTGAATTTGTTGTGTCCCCCTTTCTTTTCATGGGCCTTGTCCCAATACATGACCAAATCTGTAATCCTAAAGGCTTTAATTTTGGCTTGGCGTACGAACCATCTCTTAACTACGCCCTGATGTTTGGAAAATATTTCTATTGCATGATCTCAAACTTCCTCTAAATGCAAGAGATCAGCAAACCGAGCTTCCCTACGATCTCCTCCTTCATAAAAATCGTTGATGAACTGAAAAGTAGGAATCTTTAGATAGATAGGAAATATAAGTTCCAGGCCATAAACTAAGTGGAATGGAGAATCGCCAAGGGAAACTTTATGGTGAGTGCAATCTTCCCAAAGGGAAAAATGGAGCTGTGTATGCCAGTCCTTGGGATTCCTTTCTAGCAGTTTCTTGATCACGATAATCAGGTTCTTATTTGTAGACTCGGCAAGGCCATTACCATAGGGGTAGTAATTGGATGAGAACTTAAGGGAAATTCCATAGTCAAATTCCCAACTAGCAAATTTTAATGAGGCGAACGCAAGTCCATTGTCACATACCAAAGCATTAAGAGAACCAAAGTGATTTAAAATGAAACTTTCTAAAAAGTTAGTAACTACTTCAGTTGTGCATTGCTTACATATGATCGCTCCTATTCATCTAGTATAGTAATTAGTAGTGGTAAGAATGTACTTGTGCCCCGCGGATGATGGAGGGCTTACCAGACCGATGAAGTCGATACCCTATTGCGCAAACGACCTTACCTCCAGTATAGGCTGCAGTGGGACAACAACATTTTTTCCTTGGTGGCAACGATCTGGCATGTGTGACATAAGCGAACATGGCAATGGGCATCTTTGAAGATGGTTAGCCAATAATACCCTACTCTCAATATCTGATGTGCTGTGGAAGAACCAAAACCATGGCCCATGCCAAATTTGTCATGAAACTCTCTTAAGACTCGATCTACTTCTTCCTTGCCAAGGCATCTTAAATAAATTCCTTCATGATTCTTCTTGTAGAGAATGGAACCTTGCAACATGTAGCCATTTCTTTTCAATCTAAGGGCCAGCTTTTGGACTCCTTGCAGGTGTGGTGGACACTTATGGTTCAGAAAATAATAGGCGACATTCTGGTACCACTCTCCGGGGGAGACATCCTCAAGCTAGTACTGTTGCACAGTGAGTTCGGGTCCAGCTTCTGCTGTTGTTTCAGCAATTGTGTGGGTAAGCATTTGTCCTCTCACTAGCTTCATCAGTTGGATCTCCATGTCATATTCTTGGAGCAGTGTGACCCATTTAGCTCTTCGTTCACCCAATTCATTTTGCATGAGTAACATTTTTACTGCTGGGTTGGGGACAATGGTAAACACCTTATTGCATAGGATGTAGTGTCTAAATGTCTTCACCCCTCTAACAAGAGCATATGTCTGCTTTGTTAGAGTAATAAGTTGTTTTACTTAATTAATTTAATCATATTGGTTAATTAATTAAGTCACTTATCACTTTAGTTACTTAAGCTAAACTTAGGCACATTAATAATTAATTATTTATTAATTATTAAGTGTGCATACTAGGGTTTCCCTTTTAGGGTTTCTTGATCTCCTTTCATAAGGATTGATCTCATTTTAATTATCAATGGGAGAATATCTGTAGCTTTCATATCTTCTTGAAAGTTTTCTCTCTTATGTAACTTTTTCTTGTTGAAGTTAATTGCATACATTTGTTTGTAGATCTCTTGCGTGAAAGGTGTATTTGTTTGTGTTTGATCCTATGGCTCGTGGTTTTGTGCTTGTTTCACAATTCTAACATGCTTTTCTATGTTATGATATCTCAATTCAGCATTCTTGAGGGGAGAACTCATAAAGGTGATCAGGTGCTCATTTCCTTCATCGTCCTTTTAGGTCAACATGCTAGCACAGGAATGCTCTGAAGCGAACGAGTAGATATAGAAATGCTTCAAATAATTCAGGCTGACTAACACAGGCACCTCAGCGATGGCCCATTAGATTTCCTCAAAAGCTTGTTTGGCATCAGGTGTCCATTCAACTTTGGTGTCTTGTTTCAACATAGTATTGAGAGGTTTAACAATCTCCGTGAAACCTATGATGAATTTCTTGACGAAGTTGATCTTTCCAAAGAAAGATTTAAATTCTTTCTTCCTGCCTAGTGATAGGATTTTGAGTAAGGACTCAATATGTTCAGGACCTATGGAGATTCCTTGATCTGAAATGATGTGCCCGAGCAACCTACCTTCAGTCACACCAAAAATGCACTTCTTGGGGTTAAGGAAAATCATTAACTCCCTGCACCTCTGGAATACCTTGCATAAATCAGAGACATGATCGCCCCACCTTTTAGAAAACATAGTCAAATCATCCATGTAGATGATTATGCACCTGCCAATTAGGTCCTTGAAGGTGATATCCATGGCATGTCGAAAGGTGGCATTGACATTGATGAGCCCAAAAGGCATCCTCCTATACGTGAACGTTCCCCACTTAGTGGTGAACGTCGTTTTATGACTATCTTCATACTGTACCATCACTTGGTTATATCTGGAGTACCCATCTAGAAATGACATCATCTAGGAGCCATTGACGATCTACAACACCTCATCTAATTAAGGTACTAGATAGTTGTCTTTTTCTGAGGTGCGGTTTAAATTGCGGAAATCTACACACAATCTAATCTCCCCATTCTTTTTTCTGATCGGAATGAAGTTGGCCACCCATGTGGAATGCCTAACAGGAAAAATAATTCTTACTAAGAGCAGCTTCTGCACCTCTTTGTAAACAACGGGTTCCAACAAGGCATTGATAGGGTGCTGCCACTGGCGGAATGACCTCACTTCTATCTTAAGAGGGATGGTGTGTGTAATGACAAAAGTGTCATATGTTTTTAAATCTTCGAAGCTCCATGCCACCACATCATGGTACTTTTGCAATGCATCTGTAATTTGCTTATTTTCTTCTGGCATGCACACCTTGCCAATAAAAACATTCATGATCTCCTCGGTTGTCCCAAGGTTGTGGGCATCGCACTGGTTGCTTATGCCCTCTTTCGTTTGTTGATTGTGGTCTCTGATCTAGTCCAAGTCAAAAATACATTCCAACTAAACCGTGCCCCTGGGGACTGTGTTGGTTTTGAGGTTAATCACCCCCTCTATGTCCAGTTCGGCTTCCTATGGATCAGCTTCATCAATTATTGGAATTGCGAAGACATCAGAACTTGTGATGAATTGAAGGATATGTTTGTCATCATTGAAGACTTGTAGGTGGGTAACATTATCTAGGACTGATGGCATAGATGTTAGCTCAACCTTGAATTTATTGAGCCCAGACAGAGAGAGGGGTTGTAAAGTGCTGGCTGCTTGAGCCAAGGCATCAGCTGTATGATTTTGAGCACACGAGATCAATTATATAATGAATGCATCTAAGCCTTCCAAGAGATCCCAAACCCTATGCCTATAGTTTGTAAGTCTTCTATCATAATAGAAATACAACTTCCTAACCTGTTTAACTATGAGCTTGGAATCCCAAAAAATTTGTAGCACTTTTACATTTTTCTTGAAGGCCATGAAAAGGCCAAGGACCAGGGCCTCATATTCTGCTATGTTATTGGTGCAATAGAACTGCAATATGTTGGAAACTAGAAAGGTCTTACCCATTGGAATAATGAGTTCAAATCCAGCTCTGACTCCTTGCTTGGAATTAGATCCATCAAATCAAACTGTCCAGCACATGGAAGGTTTTTTATCTTTGAGTCCAATTGAGTTCTTGCTCCCTTTTAGCCAGGTGACTGGCTCTGTGATCTTAAGAGAATTTTTTGGCTTGATGTAGTGATCAATAGGTGGTTCCGCTGGTGCCTCCTTTGGTGTTTCTATCTAAGGAGTAGCTAATTTTTTTACATGCTCAACTCTCGTTTGACACAAGCAATAATCAAACTAGGAGTGGGTAGCATTGTGAATCCTGCACCAGTTTGACAACAAGAGATCCTAAAAATTTATTCAGGCCCCTAGACTGAGCTGATCCTTTCTGCATTTTTCCATGAAATCCTAGAAACCACTGAGTAGTCCCTAGTTGTCATCCTTATCAAGTTCATCATCGGCTTCTATCTATATTTCTATGTCTGGGGGAATTCGTGTAGAATCAGTCGAAGGACTATACAACACCAGGAACATTTCGTCTGCACATTCTTCTTGAAGCTCAACCTCATTTTGGTAGGTGAAAGGATGGTAATTCCCTAGGTTTGTCTCAGCAAACAACACCTTGTTAATATTATTGTACTTCATGATCATGTATTTCATATGGGGTTCATGGTCAATATGAATTTAATTTGGCAGCCCTTTCCATGGTAGCCAAATGTGAGAAAGGTCTGTGGTGGTATATCCATTTAGTGCCTTGGTGAATTCCCTTCCCAAGATGATTCTATATGCATCGGGAATATTTGCCACTTGAATATCAATGACTTGTTATATCTATGGGTCTATAGCAATCTGCATCGGGATACAGTTTATTTCTCCCATGATGTTGATCTATGTTTTGTCCAGCTGAGTCACCTTCCTCCTTGAAGGTGTGGGAGTGATGCAAAGAGCCTTGCATACTGCCAAGGGCATGACATTAGCAGATGCTCGAAAGTTATGCAGGTTCTTCCCAAAGATCCTAATGGTGGTCAGGAAAAGGGGAGTTTCTGGTCTCCCTTAGAAAATGCCCATAGGTGTGTCCATGTGAGCTACCTGACCTTTGTTCTTATCACTGCCTAGATCCTTGGTCTGCCTAAATGGCTAGATCTTGAAAATATGCCTATCACCTTGCTTTGGTTCCTTTTCAATTTGTTTACTCATAGGTTGATTTACAGGGATATCCTTTCTTTTCCCAGTATTATCCTGTATCTTCAGTTCCTTCCTAGGCTCTTCAAAGGTAACCCTCTTAGATGGCATCTCTTGCATTGTACTAGAAGATGGGGTTCCATTAAGAACCCTAAAGAAGGCATGCCTTACAGCAGGGACTTTGAGTAGTTCAAAAGTGGACAAACTAATTTTTACCTTCTTGAACTCTTTTGCTACATATTCACCCATTTGCTCAATTTCTGAACTGAAAGCTTGGCCTATGACAGAACTAGAAGGTTGGACCTTCATTTGACTAGACAGATTTTGGGGTTGGCCTTGAGCCTAGTTTTGTGACTGGTTTTGAGATCCGTTCTTGTTGAGGTATTAGATAGGTATGTGTGAGAGTCTAGAGTTGTTGCTAGCATTAGGATCAGGTAGAGTGGCGAAATTGTTTAGTAGGGTAGAAGTTGTCAAGGGTCCACTCGCCTGTCTATTCCTACGGAAGTAAGGAGTCGACCTTTGATATAACATGTGGACCTCATCTACAAATATCTCGTCTTCATCTACTAGACCATTATCTACTGAATCGAAAAGCTAAGCCAAAATTTGTTCATTACTTACCTCTTATGCTTCTTCACCCTCAACAGGAGGAGGCTCCACTTCGGGCTCATTGTGGTTGCCTCGCAGAAACAGTGCTTGATTAACCATGAGACAGGAGGAATCATATGGCTCAGATAGGATGATGTCCCTATAGCCGACATTATCGACTATATTCTACACTTTTACTTGGAATATTTTAGGAGCTATCTAGAACTCGGGGCAATCCAACTCAAAATGTTTGCTAGTTTTGTGAATTCAACACCATCTAGACAAGGCTGTCTCGGCAAGGTATACTCCATTGATCATTTTTTCGTTGCTAGTCAGTTGGTCAAAAGGTGTAGGGACACCTTCATTATTGGGCCTTGTGTTCCATGTGCGATTCTGCCTCTGAGAAGGTCTCCTTTCTAAATTCTGATTGGTGTTTTTCCCCATATCATAGTTCTACCCAGAGGAAGTGCTTGCTTCTCGATTATCCCTACTGTCCCTATTGTCTTAGTTGTCCTAATTAAGATTGGCCTAGAAATTACACTAGTAGGCCTATAACTAATTATTCTAATTTTTTAGGTGCGTCATTTCCGTGGACATTTTCTTTATCATCTCAGTTAGTTCCTCTAACTTGTCCTTTTTAGTCCCATTCCTAGACAAGGACACCAGATTTTGGAGAAAAGCGAGCGAGGTTGTCGGCTAATTCTGATAAGCTAAAGGAAACTCTGGTCCCAATAGTTACAATGGTGCCTCAGGCTACCAAGAATACGCTTGTTGTTGTGGAGCATCCTGAGGATAGTTATACTGTGGTTGAGGCTACAAATAGGAAAGTGCGGGAGGTGCATAATTAAGTGGCTCCTCTGGATGTGGTACCATAAGCAACTAAGGTACTTGGTTCATAAGAGGGGTTTGATGAGCAAACACATAACTAAGCCCCTAAATCTGCATCGGGTGAGCTACTGGTCCTAGAGAAGGCAACGGACCGGAGATATTCTACCCCAAATCTGCAATGGCGACAATGGCCTCTGTATAGGTGGCCACCAAGGTAGTGAGTGGTGGGTGCATCCTTTTCACCAAAGCTGATGTGAGGTTGTCCAACACCACATAGTAGACCAAGAGAGCTGCAACATCATTATGGAGGTACAGGTCCTGGAGCCTTGTAAAGACATGATGAAAGTGGTCATTGAAGGATCCAATAGGTTCATTTATCTCCCTTCAAATGGACATAAACTGCTAATAGAGTTCTGAAGGACTGATGGGAATCTTGTATTTCTATAGGAAGGCGTCCTTCATCAAGTTCCATGAGGTAATGGATCCCCTTAGGAGGTTGATGTACCAATAAAAGATTTCTTCCCCCAACGAATGCAAAAAAAGGCAGCATGCAATGTCCTCGTGGTCGACTTGCATTTCGGTAATTGCTATCACGAATATTTTGATATGCTCCTTAGTTGTTCTTTGCAGGTCATGCAGATGGAACTTCGAACAAAATCCCTTTGAATTCTTGGGCATATCATGGTAAGCGGAAAAATGTATTGGCGAAGGGTTATGTGCTAACCAAGCCATAGAGGGTGGCGGAGGTGGTATCTGCTGTTGGAAAATGACAAGTTGGGGTTGTATTTGTAATACAACAATAATCTGGGACTGCACTTGAGTTGTGGTTGATTGGACTGGACCTTGGGCTAGAAGAGTCGGGAGAGGAGCAATCCCCTGGCTGCCAGAGATAGGAGGTGCAAATGCAGTTTGAGATGGTTGGGTGGAAGATGAAGGCTAGCCAAATGAAGGTGAGGGTGGAATGGAGGTGGATGGAATGGAGGAAGAGGAAGAGGAAAACCTACTCCCTTTAACTCGCTTTGCCCTTGTAGGAGGCAGCAATTCTTCAAATTATCCCTTGTTTGGTGTTGACCGTAGAACTCTTTGAAATCTTTTCGGGGAGAATGATCCAATTCGATCCAGCTTTACTTTTAACCCTTAGCCTGGTATTCCCAATGTGTTGCCCTCCTTCTAGCGCTAGTTCTGTTGATGGTGTTTTTATGCACTTCTCAACACAGGCAGTGCGAAGGTGCACTCCCTCTCTTGAAAGACAATCCTCCACAATAAGATTGCAGAACACTATCCCAAAGTCTTTAATGTCAAGTCTTGACAATGCTTAGAATATTTCAGTTGTTTGATGTGATTTACTTGAATCATAAGGTGGTCTTACACATGAATTACGAAGCATGGGAGGTTGGATCTTGAAATGGAGTTCTTAGGATGGGAGAGTTGTTATACATTGGTCGTAGGTTCAAACAGTAGTCTTGGACTCCATTTTGTCATTAGATTTGGCTTGACAACGTGCAATGAACCTTAGTGTAAGTCTGTCATTAAAAAAAAGAAAAGGAGGCAAGGAAGAGGGAAAGTTTCTCAATCAACAACTAGTTGTGAATAGTGATGATGGAGTTCCTGCAATGGATAGCTTCTTGAAACAATATCCCACTTAACCAGAAATCTCACAACATCATGGAACTTGTGCTATCTTCTAAGGTATGAAAATGCTTTGTCCTTCATTCACTATTTACATGCATAAATCAAAGATAAAATGTTTTGGAGCAGCTTTGAATTCAAGCCCAGGCTAACTTTATACAGCTATCTACCATCAGTAAACAACAAAAAGTATGGGCTGAGAAGTTATCAACATAGCAGAAGTTTTCATGATAACAAGACAACATTCCTAAAATCTACCGAAGTAAGAAAACAACTAACTAGAACAGTGAGAAAGTTAGACATCTAACAATGAAGATTGAATCAAGCAACATTTGAGAAACTCAGAAAATGCACCAAATCAATATCTTTTCTTTATAAATTACTGCAGCATGTCTTTACAACAACTCAACCCCCTTTACAAATGAGAGGAGAGCCCTATTTATAGTGTTCCAAAAGTCAAATGAATAGCCAAGATCAATTCTTATTATGTGGCTAAGATTCATTACAAAATAGGGTTTCACCTACCCCCCAATATATCACAATTTAAAATTACATTTTATCTTTTCCCTATTTCATCCTCTACTGACGACACTGTAGCACTTTTTCCTTTAGCCAATTATTGTTTCATTATAGCTACTCTTCAGGGAGTTCTTCATCCTTAATGGAGTTGTCCTTCTTCCTTTTAGAAGCTGTGTATTCTATGAACTTGAGGATGACCGCTGGAGCTTGTCTATTTCAATGATTTCATATTACAACACCTAGTAGCTCCATTCTTTTGCATTATCCTCCAACCTTTTCCAATCTTCATTATATTTTGAGCCTTGGTCCTTGAATAGCTCTGATTGATCGAATGCATGGGCGGTGAAACTCATGAACTCCATCGTGATTTCACTAGACATCACGTCCTCCATCTTCTTCTGGAAGTAAGGCTTGATCCTCTCCGGATCCATTTGCACTTTGGGCATGTCATACTCTGTCATCAGCTTAAGGTACCAGGAACACTCTGCCCTAATCTCCCTAATCCATTCGATATCTAGATCCACCTTGCTCATGATTTGTTCCAGCCTCTCCCTCTAGTTGTCAAAGTCTCGCTGCAAAACATCTATCAGCTAGTGATCGTCTTTCTTAAATGCAAGCTCCTTTTCCCACGTGGCTTCTGGCAACTGAAGGATAGCCTTGATCCTCAGAAAGGTAGAGTCTAGGTCACAAGGAAGTCAGTGCAGAGATTCCTTGTGCCCTCTAGAGACTGCAACAGGTCTAAGAACTTGTTGGTTGTTCACACAGCCTGACTAATTCCCATGTTTCCAACGTATAAGACTCATCGGAACTAGTCCTCTGTTGTCTTCTCCAAGTTATTTCTCATTTCCATCTTATTGATCTACTCTTTGGATAGTAGCTGAGGTGCGGTTGTGGATGTGGTAGGCAGGTCATCCACTAAAGACCATTGTTGTATGTAATCCCTTAAGGCCGCGACTTGTGCCTTGAGCTCATCCTTCGAGATCTTATCTTGCTTTATCAAATGCATCACCATAGCCACTAACTCCTCAAGGTGCCCAACTTTCTGCTCTCTGGTGGTTGTTTTCAAGTCAATGGTGGAGATGTTGTAACTCACACCAGCCTGGCCAATCATAGGTGTTGCTATTTGCACTACTCGAGACCCGGAAGAATCCATCATTACCCTAGATCGAACTTTGGGCTTCTTCTCCTTCTTTGTCATGATTTGGGCTCGATCCAAGATGGCCTCTAACCTCGACCTTGGGTCCTTTAGCATAGGGGTTTTTCTTTCAAGCTGCCTCTCTAACCACTCAGGCACAACAAATTTTCCCTTGGGTGAATCATGACCGCCCTCGCCCATCTCGGTCAAGGCTAAGGTTTCTATTCCTTTTTCTTCTAGGGACTTTTCTTTCTTCTTGGTAGCATCTCCCTCTTCCTCATTGGAGTCTTGGATGAACATGAGGCATTTGATAGGAGGCCCGACAGACAGTTGCTGCACAGGACCCTCTTTTCCTGATTTCTCTTCTTCTTTCTTTTCCTCATCATGCTCAGCCTCGAGGGTCTTGACAACTTGGGTTCCACCCTCAGTTAAATCCTCTTGTTGCTATTTTTCTGGTGGGTACCCTTCTTCATCACGGGGTGACCTTTCTACCTCTCCCTTGGTGTCTTTCAGTTGTTGTGCCATCTCCTCCTCAAGGTCATCATCAAAGGTTTGCATGATTACCTTAGCACCAGAGCTATCTTCCTCATCCCCACTCTCAGAACAGCCTGTCCCCTCCTCCTCATAAGCCACCCTGTCAATGGTTCAATGTTCATACTCCAGGTGCTCATAGTATTCATTGGCTTCCTCATTAATAGCCTTCGCGACTTCTCACTCTCATTCCTCCCACTCCTCAAAGATTAGCATGGTGGCCTCCATAGCCGATGGCCCTTTCGGTGGTTGTGAGGGTTGAGCAGTAGCGAGGACTTGCATAAGGGATACTTGAAGAGTCAAATCCATTAGGATCTGGGAGAGCTCGAGGGGAAGATTCTGCATATGTCTTGAGAGAGCCTCGGACATGGTGGCAGTGGCAATAGGTGTTGTTATTGTTGCTAAAGGGATGAATGTGATTGGTGACATGGCAGAGGAGGAAGGGGGAGTAGTCATGGTGGAAGAAGAGTCAATAATTATTACAGACTCAGCCAGAGGCGAAGGGGCAAGATGGACAGAAATGTCCACTGCTAACGGGGATGCAGCGATCATAGCCAAGGAGGTAGGTGGTGCAATAGGAGGGGCAGGGAGGGCCAAGAGAGGTTCCAATTGATCTATACCCTTTGGTTACTCCTCTTGGATTGAGGGTTGTTTCGCAGTGCTCCTTGCTAGCTTGAGCTTTTTGGGAGGTGAGCCTCTCATTTCTTTCCTTGCGTAGACCTTGGGGTCTGGAGACTATTCTATTTCTGTCCCATTTCTCTTCTTGGATCTAGTGACCGGAGGAGACTTGGAGGTTCTGCCAGTTGAAGTGGTGGCAACAACATCCTCTATAGCACTTGGCTCACTTTTGAGCCCTTCATAAATCAAAATTATTCCTTGCCACTTTAATTGAGCTACTTGTCCATCGACCCATTCCTTAGTACAAACCAAGATTAGTTGGGTTATGGTATCAAGGTCATCGACCTCCTATTCATCCCAGTCTATTGTTGGTTTGCGAGATTAGCAACTGTAGGGTACCTGGGGTGCATTATGGTGGCCTCGTCTTCTTCGACTTGGTCCGGTACAGGGAATGGCTGCACCTTCCTCACAAACTGCACAGTCATTCTCATATAGTGCCTTGCACATACCTCTTTATCATCCTAGCAGTCGGCCCAAAAATCCTCGATGTGGTGAAGATGGGAATACCCTGGCCCTAGCGCCCTTCTTATATGACCATACGGGTCCATCCACAGGCGAGCAGTGTGTAGGTAGAAATGGTAATCCTTTATCTCTTTCTCAGAGTTACCAACACACTGGGGAGTTTGTAGTTGGTACATGCCCTTGCCAAGGGTCATGGAATAAGAAATCCCTGCTATGTGTTTACTACTGAAGATGGCCTATAGGTGTTGGAGTTACTGAGAAAGCTCCAGAAGGAGGATTCGGTCGTTGGTGTATCGAGGAAACCTATTTGGCCTTTCAGTAAAGCCCTAGGCACGGATGTACGTGAACTTTGGATATTGTATGAAAAGAAAGGCATACTATTTCAAAAATGCCCTAGCACTATAGGAAACCCTCCTCTCAAAGTTGCCAACAATCATTCTGATAATATGGCTGATGAAGGCATCGTTTACTCTGTAGTAATCCCTTTTCAAGTTCCAATATTTCAGCTGCAGATACCTGTCATAGGCCTTGAGTCTTTGCCCTTGCTCTTGATCGGGTGCCATAAACAAACTGTTGTACTACCTCTGATCTGCCAAGGAATAGACAATATAGGAAGTCATATAGAACTTGGAGCTCTTCTTTACATTGACAAACTGCTCTTGGAAATAGTTGCTTATGATTCCTCCCCAGTAAAATGAAGTCTTTGCGGTGACATCCTCATTTCCAAGCAAAATTTGCACAAATGAAGTACACCATCCATTCTTGGAAGAAGGCCGCCATAGGAAGATCCATAACTCTACTTAGTATAGTGACCAAGTTGTGGTAATCTTTGTGGAAATCGCAGCAGAAGAGTTCTTGAGGAACCTTCACAATGCTGCCTCATTTTTCTTTGAGCCAATGCTAATTGATTGACCTCATACAGCCTACCAGATTATCATCCCACGCTGCCTGGCATTCTTCTATAGTGGAGACTTCCATCTCCTTAAAAGTGGGGATATGGAAAGTCTTTGTAATTCCCTCAGGTGACATGTGGGCAAGAATGTTTCCCTCTTTATCAATGGTTATCCTTGTGTCTGGTTGATATGCTTCCCAACAAGGCATAACCAACTCAGGGGCCATGAGGGATGGAGAGAATCCAGCATCCTTCGCTATTCCACTATGTCTTCTCAATCTTGCATTCTTTGTCGTCGTATTGACTCTGACCTTTTGCATGAATTCATCAATATCAACTTGGCCTATGTTGGTGTCAATGATTTCCTTCCAATTTGTGGTGACTTTTGAGTGCAGAGGCTCACCTTGGAATTGGTATTTCATCTTTTCCTTTTCCTCTTTCCCTCGGAGGGTCTTTCCTGACTTCTTCCCTTTGTCCCTCTCGGTGGATGCCCCTGAAGGTCCTGAACTCGATTCCATATATTTTTCAAGCAAAGGCATAGTCAGTGCAATGGATCATAAAAGTATTCATGTTAGTTGAAATCCTGAAGATGACATATATTTTAAACAATCAATTAAGCATAACATGACCTTTTATCCCCCGATGTTATTGATCTTTTGATTAAGGTCATTTGGACAGTTTGGGCCTAGAGGGTCAGACTTCCTCGGCAGGAATGTTGTTTGGAAGGGAAAATAGGGTGGAGGGTCCCAGGAGATTCTCTTCAGTTAAATTTTAGTAATTTGAGAGGTTCGCAATGAAGAGGACCGAAATTAAGCATGTAGGTCGAAGTTAGATTCCAGATTTGAGCTCATTTGGATCGGTTTAGGAGAATCTGGAAGTCTCGGGCTGGAGAGCCATCTCGAGATGGTAGTTTGGAATGGAAAACTGAAAATGGAATTCCGAAGATGGAACTCCAGGGTCTGTGGTCCAGTGGGTCAATGGATGGCCAGCAGTTTACAACTTCACTTTTGAGCATTCGGGCTTGAGGTACTGGGAGGTGTTCATCTTTTGCCGTTTGGGATGGCTAACGTCAGACGGAACAACGAAGGCTCGGGTCTAGGCTGAGATGAAGCCGTTATTTTGTTTTAGTCATGCAGCAGATGGAAGGGCAGAGCCCGGAGCTAGGAGGGGCAGACGACATTTTGTTTGCAATGGTTGGTGAGGAAAGGAGTCCCACACAATGGAGGCCAGCATGGATGAGGGCATTTTGCGTTCAAGTGACATTCTAGCGATCAAGAGGAGGTCGGGGCCCGGAAGGCGGGACACCATTAGAGGCTCGCCGTGAAGGATGACGAAACACTCATGGAACCCCAGAAGCGGAACTCTGAGGCCCAGGTCTTGAGAGACCCAAAGGGTGCTTGTTCAATTTTGAAATTCCCACGGCGAGGGGAAGGGCGGGACCTGGCAGATGAGAGGTTGAGGTTAGTTTGCCATTTTGAAACAGTGGCATCCCCGCTGACTTCCGAACAAGGAAGTCTGATGAATTGGGCCCAAAGAGGGAAATTTCCATTGAAAGGAAGGTTTATTGTTTGAATTTGGATAGTGAAGACAGACCCTGGGCCCGAAGGAGATAATTTCCCTCTGGGAAGAATAGTTGTGGCAAGGCGGAGCTTCAGATTGATGATGAGGGTACCCTCGAAGGTTTTTTAAGTTTTCAAAATATGGGTTTTATCTGCCACGCTACGGTTTATCATTTATTCATGGTTTTGATGTTCATTGTTCATTTTAACCTTTACAAATCATGAAAATAATGCTCGGGAGGGGTGAATGAAAAACCTACCTTGAACAAGCGATGCAAGGAGATGTCGGATCCACCTACGATCGATGAAGTGATGTTCAGGGAAATGAACATGAAGGTGTTGAAGATGGTGGGCTCCTCTATCAAGTTCTTTAATCGCTCTGCAACTCTGTCAAGTGACAATGACGGGCTGGAATGCATCTTTTATACCCCTAATTGTAATTAATGATCCTAATAAATTCAGGTACGCTAAGACAAAAAGTTGGTGAATTCAAAAATTGGCAACGGTAGTGGGAGACCCAGGGTCCAACAGCCAAGGGGGCACAGGATGGTGGCCGCTTGAATTTTTCCACTTGCTTGGAAAGGTAGCGGCAGAGAGAGAGCCAGGGCCTGGAGGGCGGGGTTCTACAAAAGACCTGTCGTCAGAGACGGCAGAACCATCACAGAATTTTGGACTTGAAACTCTAGAAGATCAGGACCAGAACACTCGAAAATGGTCAAGATTTCCCACAAAGTCCCTAGATAGTAAATATGGTGGCGAGACCCAGAAGGTGGGACGCCGTCGGGGGTTTGTCATGGAAGACAGTGAAGCACTGACAGAACCTCAGGAGAGGAAATCTGGGGTTTGGGGTCCGAAGGGCTAAACAACCATCAAAATTTCACTGATTTCTAACAGATGACAAACAGGAGTTCGAACCCTGGGGTTCGGGAGGATGCGAAGCGAATGCCATTGGGAACGACAGGTGCCACGGGGAAACCTAGCAAGGGAAGCCTGAATGGCCGGGGCCAGCAGGGCCTGGGGCCTTTGGAAAGGTCAAACTGCCGTAGGGACTCCGCGAGGCACCAAAACATGACAAAATTAAAACGGGAAGGCACGGTCAACTTATGGTTGGACTTTAAAGCAACATTGACCATCCGGGACACCAAAAAAAGAGGCACACAAAATGAGGTGGTGAAAAAATGACCCAACAAAGTGAAAGCAAAGAGGGTCCACGTTCCGAACGGGGCATGTGTGCTAAGGGCATAACAAATGGCGACTCCGCTGGGAAACGCCCTCGGGCATCCTAAGGATAAATATTCATTTAGGACCTAGAATCTTTGTTTTCATAGACCAGGAGTGGCTTCCAAAGATGGATATGGGAGAACAAGATCCTTAATTGGGTCAGTTTATAGGACATCTCAGAAGTGTGTGTAGTGAGTTCATTCCTTTCCTCGGGATAGTGACCAGGGTTACCAATTCAACCGAGCGAACTACATAAATTGTCTAAAACCAAAAGTAACCTTGACATTGCTCTTCTACTAGTCAAGCATCCATAGCCCTGAAGGAGTTGTCACTGCAATCTCATGGATATCGCTCTACTGCAGGCTGGGCATCCATAGCCCTGGTAGAGTTACCCGGACACCCATATGGTTGCTTATTTTTTAGAATTCCTTTGCTCTTTTTCTTTTATATTTCCTTCAATATTCATTTCTCTTTTATCATTCAGTTCAACTAGGTAAGCACTGAAGTCTATGATGGGTTTGAGACTGCAATAGTCACTGGAGCAGACTTGAGATTTTTCACTCACTAGGGTGTCATAACAACCATGGCACAGTCCTTTATAAATGATTATTATGTTGTTTGTGTGAGATCTGAGATGTGTGTAAAAAGATCCAATCGAGGGTAAAGTTCTGAATAGAGTTCAAACAAGGAAATCATTCATGGATAGCTTTCAGAGACCAATGGTCGTGAGTGAATGTTTAGCTAAAGAACACAAAGGATAAACAGCAAAGTAAACCGCTTATCGAGCAAGCACGACCACCGCTAAGGGATGGGAAATAACTTTTTGAAACAAAACTACTGGGAGGGACGAAACAAAAGAGCAAGGAAAAACAAAAGATGCAAGCACACCAAAAAAGTAATCTACCCCAACCTATATACAAATATTTACAATGAAAAGATTGAATGAGCTCAAGCCTGGAAGTAATGCTTCAGGTGTGCCTGTTGATCGGCAATGAGATGTTCTCACCAGTTAAGGTCTTTAGGCGGAAGGCATTGTCTTCCAAAATCTCAGCTATTTGAAAGGGGCCAAGCAAGAGCTTGTCGAATTTGTTGTCCCCCTTTCTTTTCATGGGCCTTGTCCCAATACAGGACCAAATCTGTAATCCTAAAGGCTTTAATTTTGGCTCGGCGGTCAAACCATCTCTTAACTACGCCCTAATGTTTGGCAAAATTTTCTATTGCATGGTCTCAGACTTCCTCTAAATGCAAGAGCTCAGCAAACTGAGCTTCCCTACAATCTCCTCCTTTATAAAAATCGTTGATGAACTGAAGAGTAGGAATCTTCAGATGGATAGGAAATATAGGTTTCAGGCCATAAACTAAGTGGAATGGAGAATCATAAAGGGAAGACTTACGGCGAGTGCAATCTACCCAAAGGGAAAAACAGAGCTGTGTATGCCAGTCCTTGGGATTCCTATCTAGCAGTTTCTTGATCACAGTAATCAGGTTCTTGTTTGTAGACTTAGCAAAGCCATTGCCTTGGGGGTAGTAATTGGATGAGAACTTAAGGGCAATTCCATAGTCAAATGCCCAACTAGCAAATTTTAATGAGGCGAACGCAGGTCCATTGTCACATACCAAAGCATAAAGACAACCAAAGCTATTTAAAATGAAACTTTCTAAAAAATTAGTAACTACTTCAATTATGCATTGCTTACATATGATCACTTCTATCTATCTAGTATAGTAATCAATAGTGGTAAGAATGTACCTATGTCCCGCACACGATGGAGGGCTTATGGGAATGATGAAGTCAAGACCCCATTTCCCAAACGACCTTACCTCTAGTATAGGCTACAGTGGGCCAGTAACATTCTTTTCCTTGGTGGCAGCAGTATGGCATGTGTGACATGAGTGAACATGGCAATGGTCATCTTTAAAGACAGTCAGCCAATAATACCCTGCTCTCAATATCTGATGTGTTGTGGAAGAACCAGAACCATGGCCCATGCCAAATTTGTCATGAAACTCTCTTAAGACTCGATCTACTTCTTCCTTGCCAAGACATCTAAAATAAATGTATTCATGATTATTCTTGTAGAGAATGGAACCTTACAGCATATAGCCATTTCTTTTCAATCTAAGGGCCAACTTTTGGACTCCTTGCAGGTGTGGTGGACAGTTATGGTTTAGCAAATAATAGACAACATTCTGGTACCACTGCATAGTGAGTTCGGGTCTAGCTTCTGCTGCTGTTTCAACAATTGTGCAGGTAAGCGCTTGTCCTCTCACCAGCTTCATCGGTTGGATCTCCATGTCATATTCTTGGAGCAGGGTGGCCCATTTAGCTCTTCGTTCACCCAATTTATTTTGCATGAGCATCATTTTTACTGCTGGGTCGGGGACAATAGTAAACACCTTATTGCGTAGGATGTATTGTCTAAATTTCTTCACCCCTCTGACGAGAGCATATGCCTACTTTTCTATGTTGTGATATCTCAATTCAGTATCCTTGAGGGGAGCACTCATAAAGGTGATCGGGTGCTCATTTCCTTCATCATCCTTCTAGGTCAACATGCTAGCACAAGAATGCTCTGAAGCGAACGAGTAGATGTAAAAATGCTTCCAATAATTTAGGCTGACTAACACAAGCACGTCGGCGATGGTCCATTTGATTTCCTCAAAAGCTTGTTTGGCATCAGGTGTCCATTCAACTTTGGTGTCTTGTTTCAACATAGCATTGAGAGGTTTAACAATCTCTGTGAAACCTGTAATGAATTTCCTTACGAAGTTGATCTTTCCAAAGAAAGATTTTAATTCTTTCTTGCTGCCTGGTGGTGGGATTTTGAGTAAAGACTCAATACGTTTAGGATCTATGGAGATGCACTGTTCTGAAATGATGTGCCCGAGCAACCTACCTTCAATCACACTTAAAATGCACTTCTTGGGGTTAAGGGAAACCCCAAACTCCCTGTACCTCTGGAATACCTTGCATAAATTAGAGACGTGATTGCCCCGCCTTTTAGAAAGCATGGTCAAATCATCCATGTAGATGATTATGCACCTTCCAGTTAGGTCCTTGAAGGCGATATCCATGGCGTGTTGAAAGGTGGCATCAGCATTGATGAGCCCAAAAGGCATCCTCCTGTACGTGAATGTTTCCCACTTAGTGGTGAATACCGATTTATGATGATCTTCATACTGTACCATCACCTAGTTATACCCAGAGTACCCGTCTAGAAATGACATCATCTGGGAGTCATTGACAATCTACAACACCTCATCTAATGAAGGTACTAGATAGTTGTCTTTCTTTGAGGTGCGGTTCAAATTGCAAAAATCTACACACAATCTAATCTCCCCATTCTCTTTTCTGACCAGGACCAAGTTGGCCACCCATGTGGAATGCTTAAACGAAAAAATAATTCTTGCCGAGAGCAGCTTCTGCACCTCTTTGTAAACAATGGGTTCCAACAAGGCATTGATAGGGCGCTACCGCTGGCGGAATGACCTCACTTCTATCTTAAGAGGGATGGTGTGTGTAATGAAAAAAGTGTCATATCTTTTAAAATATTCATAGCTCCATGCCACCACATCATGATAATTCTATAATGCATCTGTAATTCCCTTTTTTTCCTCTAGTGTGTACACCTTGCCGATAAAAATATTCTTGATCTCCTCGGCTATCCCAAGGTTGTGGGCATTGCACTGGTTGCTTATGCCGTCCTTTTTCATTTGTTGATTCTGGTCTCTAATTTGGTCCAATTCAAAAATGCATTCCAACTGAACCATGCCCTTGGGGATCATGTTAGTTTTGAGGTTAATAACCCCCTCTATGTCTAGTTCGGCTTCTTGTAGATCAGCTTCATCAATTATTTGAATTGCGAAGACATCAGAATTGTGATCAATTGAAGGATATATTTGTCATCATTGAAGACTTGCAGGTGGGTAACATTATCTAAGACCGATGGTGTGGATGTTAGCTCAACCGTGAATTTCTTGAGCCCAAATAGAGAGAGGGGTTGTAAAGTGTTGGCTGCTTGAGCCAAGACATCAGTTGTACGATTCTGAGCACGTGGGATCAATTGTATATTGAATGCATCTAAGCCTTCCAAGAGATCCCAAACCATATGCCTATAGTTTGTAAGTCTTCTATCATGACAGCAATAAAACTTCCTAACCTGTTTAACTATGAGCTCAGAATCCCAAAAAACTTGCAGCACTTTTACATTTTTCTTCAAGGCCATAAAAAGGCCAAGGACCAGAGCCTCATATTTTGCTACATTATTAGTGCAATAGAACTGCAATCTATGGGCAGCTAAAAAGGTCTTACCCATTGGACTAATGAGTTTGAATCCAGCTATGGCTCCTTGCTTGTACTTAGATCTATCAAATCAAAGCGTCTAGCACGTGGAAGGTTTTTTTATCTTCTAGTCCAATTGAGTTCTTGCTCCTTTTCAGCCGGGTGACTGGCTCTGTGATCTTAGGGGAATTTTCTGGTTTGATGTAGTGATCAACAGGTGGTTCCACTTATGCCTCCTTTGGCGTTTCTAGCTAAGGAGTAGCTAATTTTTTTATATGCTCAACTGTTGTTTGACACAAGCAGTAATCAAACTCAGAGTGGGCAGCATTGTGAATCCTGCACTAGTTTGGCAACAAGAGATCCTGAAAATTCATTCGGACCCCTAGGCTGAGTTGATCCCTTGCACATTTTTCTATGAACTCCTAGAAACCACTAAGTAGTCCCTAGTTTTCATCCTTATCAGGTTCATCATCGGCTTCTATTAATATTTCTATGTCTGGGGGCATTCATGTAGAATCAGTCGAAGGATTATATGACACTAAGAACTCTTTGTCCACACATTCTTCTTGAAGCTCAACTTCATTTTGGTAGGCCAAAGGATGGTAATTCCCTAGGTCTGTCTCAGCAAACAACACCTCATTAATATTATTGTACTCCATGATCATGTATTTCATACGAGGTTCATAGTCGATACAAATTTAATTTGGCAGCACCTTCCATGGTAGCCACATGTGAGAAAGGTCTATGGTGGTATATCTATTTAGTGCCTTGGTGAATTCCCTTCCCAAGATGATTCTATATGCATCGGGAATATCTTCCACTTGAATTTCAATGACTTGTTGTATCTGTGGGTCTATAGTAATCTACATCAGGATACGGTTTATTTCTCCCACGATGTTGATCTATGTTTTTTCCAGCTGGTTCACCATCCTCCTTAAAGGCATGGGAGTGGTGCCAAGAGCCTTGCATACTGTCAAGGGCATGACATTAGTAGACACTCTTGAATCGAGCAGGTAGTTATGCAGGTTCTTCCCAAAGATCCTTATGGTGGTCATAAAATGAGGAGTTTCTAGTCTCCCTTGGAAAATGCCCGTAGGCATGTCCATGTGAGCTACCTGACCTTTGTTGTTATCACTGCTTGCATCCTTGGTCTACCTCAATGGCTGGATCTTGGAAATCTTCTTATCACCCTACTTTGGTTCCTTTTCAGTTTGTTTACTCATAGGTTGATCTATCAGGATATCCTTTCTTTTCTCAGTATTATCCTGTATCTTTGGTTCCTTCCTAGTCTCTTCAAAGGTAACCCTCTTAGCTGGCGTCTCTTGCTTTGTACTAGAAAGCGGGGTTCCATTAAGAACCCTAAAGAAGGCATGCCTTACAGCAGGGACTTTGAGTAGTTCAAAGGCGGACAAACTAATTTTGGGGTTGGCCTTGAGCCTCGTTTTGTGACTAGTTTTGAGATCCGTTCTTATTGAGGTATTGGATAGGTATGTGTGGGAGTCTAGGGTTGTTGCTGGTATTAGGATTAGGCATAGTGGCGAAATTGTTCGGTGGGGTAGAAGTTGTCAAGGGTCCACCTACTTGTCTATTCCTAAGGAAGTAAGGAGTCGACCTTTGATGGAACATGTGGACCTCATCTACAAATGGCTCATCTTCATCTACTCGACCATTATCTACTGAATAAAAAAAATGAGCCAAAGTTTATTCATTACTTACATCTTGTGCTTCTTCACCATCAACAGGAGGAGGCTCCACTGCGAGCTCATTGCGGTCGCCTTGCAGAAACGATGCTTGATTAACTATGAGACAGGAGGAATAATATGGCTCAAAAAGGACAATGTCCTTACTAACATTATCGACTGCATTCTACACTTTTACTTGGAATATTTCAGTAGCTATCTGGAACTCGAGGCAATCCAACTTGAAATTTTTGCCAGTTTTGTGAATTCGACACCATCTGGACAAGGCTGCCTCGGCAAGGTATACTCCACTGATCATTTTTTCGTTACTCGTCAGTTGGTCAAAAAGTTTAGGGACACCTTCATTATTGGGCCTTGTGTTCCATGTGCAATTCTTCCTCTAAGAAGGTCTCCTTTCTAAATTTTGATTGGTGTTTTTCCCCTATCATAGTTCTGCCCGGAGGAAGTGCTTGCTTCTCGATTATCCCTACTATCCCTATTATCTTGGTTGTCCTAGTTAAGATTGGCCTGGAAATTATGCTAGTAGGCATATAACTGATTATTCTAATTTTTTAGGTGCGTCATTTCTGTGGACATTTTCTTTATCATCTTAGTCAGTTCCTCTAACTTGTCCTTCTCGGTCTCGTTCCTAGGCAACGACACCGAATTTTGAAGAAAAGCGAGCGGGGCTGTCGGCTAATTTTGATAAGCTGGAGGGAACTCTGGTTCTGATAAGTATAATGGTGCTTGGGGCTACTAGGAATACGCCTGCTATTATGGAGTAGCCTAAGGATAGTTATATTATGGTTGAAGCTACAAATACGAAGGCACATGGGGCACATAATTCAGTGGCTACCCTAGATGTGGTACCATAGGCAACTGAGATACTTGGTCCATAAGAAGGGTTTGATGAACAAATGCCTATTTGAGCCCCTAAATCTGCATCAGGTGAGCTACTGGTCCTAGAGAAGGCAGCGGGCTGAAGATATTCTGCCCCAAATCTGCACTGGCGACAACGGTCTCTGTATAGGCAGTCACCAAGGTAGTGAGTGGTGGGCACATCCTTTTCACCAAAGTCGACATGAGGTTTTCCAACACCACATAGTAGACCGGGAGAGCCACAACATCATTATGGAGGTACAGGTCCTGGAGCCTTGTAAAGGCATGATGAAAGTGGTCATTGAAGGATCCAATAGGTTCATTTATCTCCCTTCAAATGAACATAAACTGCTGATAGAGTTTTGAAGGACTGATGGGGATCTTATATTTCTATAGGAAGGCATCCTTTATCAAGTTCCATGAGGTAATGAATCCCCTCGGCAGGTTGATGTACCAATAAAAGACTTCCTCCCCCAACAAATGCGGACAAAGGCGGCATGCAACGTCCTCATGGTCAACTTGCATTTCGGTAATTGCTATCTTGAATTTTGATATGCTCCTCAGTTGTTCTTTACAGGTTGTGTAGATGGAACTTTGAACAAAATCCTTCTAGATTTTTTGGCATATCATGGTAAGCGGTGAAATGTATTGGCAAAAGGTTATGTGCTAACCAAGCGATGGAGGGTGGTGGAGGTGGTATCTGCTGTTGGAAAATGGCAAGTTGGGGTTGTATCTACAATACAATGACAATCTAGGACTGCACTTGAGCTGTGGCTGATTGGACTGTACCCTGGGCTGGAAGGGCCGGGAGAGGAGCAATCCCCTGGCTATCGGAGATAGGAGGTGCAAATGTAGTTTGGCATGGTTGGGTGGAAGATGAAGGCTAGCCAAATGAAAGTGAGGGTGGAATGGAGGTGGATGGAATGGAGGAAGAGGAAGAGGCAACCTTACTCCCTTTAACTCGCTTTGCCCTTGTAGGAGGCAGCAATTCTTACAATTCTCCCTTGTTTGGTGTTGACCATAGAACTCTTTGAAATCTTTTCGGGGAGAACAATCCAATTCCATCTAACTTCACTTTTAACCCTTAGCCTTGTATTTCCAACATGTCGAACTCCTTCTAGCACCAGTTTTGTTGATGGTATTTTTATGCACTTCTCAACACAGGCATTGCGTAGGTGCACTACCTCTCTTGAAAGACAATCCTTTATAATCAGATTGTAGAACACTATCCCAAGGTCTCTAATATCAGGTCTTGATAATGCTTGGAGTATTTCAGTTGTTTGATGTGATTTGCTGGAATCACAAGGTGGTCTTACGCAGGAATTATGAAGCATGGGAGGTTGGATCTTGAAATAGAGTTCTGAGGATGGGAGAGTTGTTATACATTGGCCGTAGGTTCAAACAACAATCTTGGACTCCATTTTTTCATTAGATTTGGCTTTACAATGTGAAATGAACCTTAGCATAAGTCAGTCATTAAAAAAAAAGGAGGGAAGGAAGAGGGAAAGTTCCTGAATCAACAACTAGTTGTGAATAGTGATGATGGAGTTCCTGCAATGGACAGCTTCTTGAAACAATATCCCACTTAACCAGAGATCTCACAGCATCATGGAACTTGTGCTATCTTCTAAATTCTACAAATTCTTTATCCTTCATTCACTATTTACATGCATGAATCAAAGATAAAATGTTTTGGAGCAGCTTTGAATTCAAGCCCAGGCTAACTTTACATAGCTATCTACCATCAACAAATAGCAAAAAGTATGGGCTAAGAAGTTATCAACATAGCAGAATTTTTCATGATCACAAGACAGCATTCCTAAAATCTACTGAGGTAAGAAACAGCTAACTAGAACAGTAATAAAGTTAGACATCTAACAATAGAGATTGAATCAAGCAACATGTGAGAAACTCAGAAAATGCACCAAGTTAATGTCTTTTCTTTATAAATTTCTGCAGTATGTCTTTACAACAACTCAAACCCCTTTGCAAATGAGATGAGAGCCCTATTTATAGTATTCCAAAAGTCAAATGAATAGCCAAATCAATTCTTATTATTTGGCCAAGATTCATTACAAAATAGGGTTTCACCTACCCTCCAATATATCATAATTTAAAATTACATTTTGTCTTTTCCCTATTTCATCCTCTACTGACGGCACTATAGCACTTTTGTCCTTTAGCCAATTTTTGTTTCACTGTAGCTACTTTTTAGGGAGTTTTTCATCCTTGATGGAGCTATCCTCCTGCCTTTTAGAAGCTGTGTATTCTATGAACTTGAGGATGACTGTTGGAGCTTGTCTATTTCGACGATTTCATATCGCAACACCTAGTAGCTACATTCTTTTGTGTTATCCTCCACCCTTTTCTAATCTTCATCATACTTTGGGCCTTGGTCCTTGAATAGCTCTGATTGATCGAAGGCATGGGCGGTGAAACTCATCAACTCCACCATAATTTCACTAGACATCCTTTCCTCCATCTTCTTGTGGAAGTAGGGTTTGATCTTCTCCAGATCCATTTGCACTGTGGGCATGTCATACTTTGTCATCAGCTTAAGGTACCAGGCACACTCTGCCCTGATCTCCTTGATCCACCTTGCTCATGATTTGTTCCAGCCTCTCCCTCTAGTTGTCAAAGTCTCACCACCACACATCCATTAGCCAGTGATTGTCTTTCTTAAATGCAAGCTCTTTTTACCACGTGGCTTCTGGCAACTCAAAGATAGCCTCGATCCTTAGAAAGGTGGAGTCGTAGGTCGTAGGGAATTTAGTGCAGAGCTTCCTTGTGCCCTCCAGAGACTGCAATAGGTCTAAGAACTTGTGGCTATTCGCACAGCCCGAATAATTCCCATGTTTCTGATGTATAAGACTCATCTGAACTAGTCCTCTATGGTCTTCTCCAAGTTCTTTCTCCTTTCCATCTTATCGATCTATTCTTTGGATAGCAGTTGAGGTGCGGCTATGGATGTGGTAGGCAGGTCATCCACTGAAGACCATTATTGTATGTAATCTGTTAAGGCTGCAACCTGTGCCTTGAGCTCATCCTTCGAGATCTTATCCTGCTTTATCAAATGCAAAACCGTAGCCACTGACTCCTCAAGGTGCCCAACTTTCTGCTCTCTGGTGGCAGTCCCCAAGTCAATGGTGGAGATGTAACTCACTTCAGCCTAGCTAATCATAGGAGTGGCTATTTGTGCTGCTTGAGACTCGGAAGCATCCATCGTTACCCTAGATTGGACTTTGGGCTTCTTCTCCTTCTTTGTCGTGATTTGGGCTCGAGCCAAGATGGCCTCTAACCTCCCCCTTGGGCCCTTTAGCACAAGGGTTTTTCTTTCAAGCTGCCTCTCTAACCACTCGGGCATAGAAAATTTTCCCTTGGCTGAATTGTGACCACCCTTGCCCCTCTCGGTCAAGGCCAAGGTTTTTGTTCCTTTTTCTTCTCGGGACTTTTCTTTCTCCTTGGTAGCACCTCCCTCTTCCTCATTGGAGTCTTCGACTAACACGAGGCATTTGATAGGAGGCCCGACGGACAGTTGCTGCACATGACCCTCTTTTCCTGCTATCTCTTCTTCTTTCTTTTCCTCATCATGCTCAGCCTCGATGGTCTTGACAAGTTGGGTTCCACCCTCAGTTAAATCCTCTTGCTGTTGTTTTTCTAGTGGCTGCTCTTCTTCATCAAGGGGTGACCTTTCTGCCTCTGCTTTCGTGTCTTTCAGCTATTGTGCCATCTCCTCCTCAAGGTCATTTTCAAAGGTTTGCATGATTACCTTAGTACCGGAGCTATCTTCGTCATCCCCACTCTTGGAAGAGCCCGTCCCCTCCTCCTCATAAGCCATCCTATCAATGGTTTGGTGTTCATACTCCGTGTGCTCATAGTATTTATCGACTTCCTCCGTAACAGGCTTGAAGGCTTCCCGCTTTCATTCCTCCCACTCCATAGAGATTACAATGGTGGCCTCCATAGCTGCTAGCCCTGTCGGTGGTTGTGAAGGCTAAGGAGTAGTGAATACTTGTGCAAGTGCTACTTGAAGAGTCAGATCCATTAAGATCTGGGAGAGCTCGAGGGGAAGATTTTGCATATGTCTTGAGAGAGCCTCAGGCATGGTGGAAGTGGGAATAGGTGCTATTAATGTTGCCAGAGGGAGCAATGTGATTGGTGACATGGCATCGAATGAAGGGGGATTAGTCATGGCAGAAGAGGAGTCAATAATTATTATAGACTCGGCCATAGGCGAAGGGGCAAGATGGACAAAAATTTCCATTGTCGACAAGGATGCAACAA
This sequence comes from Sequoia sempervirens, assembly GCA_007258455.2. Classification (NCBI taxonomy): domain Eukaryota; kingdom Viridiplantae; phylum Streptophyta; class Pinopsida; order Cupressales; family Cupressaceae; genus Sequoia; species Sequoia sempervirens. Next base: position 36,279,733 of record VDFB02252616.1, read on the forward strand.
TTATAGCTAGGGAGGTAGGTGGTGCAATAGGAGGGGAAGGGAGAGCCAAGAGAGGTTCCAATTGATTTGTACCCTTTGTTTCCTCCTCTTAGGTTGAGTGTTGTTCTATAGTGCTCCCTGCCAGCTTGAGCTTTTTGGGAGGTGAGCCTCCCATTTCTTTCCTTGCATAGACCTTTGGGTCTGGAGACTGTTTTGTTTCTGTCCCTTTTCTCTTCTTGGATCTGGTGATCAGAGGAGACTTGGAGGTCCCACCAGTTGAAGTAGTGGTAGCAACATCCTCTGTAGCACTTGGCTCACTTTTGAGCCCTTCGTAACTCAAAATTATTCCTTGCCACTTTAATTGAGCTACTTGCCCATCGATCCATTCCTTAGTACGAACCAAGATTGGTTGGGTTATGGTATCAAGGTCATCGACCTCCTGTTCATCCCAGTCTATTGTTGGTATTGGAAAATTGGAAATTGTAGGGTATCTGGGGTACATTATGGTGGCCTCGTCTTCTTCGACTTGGTCCGGTATGGGGAATGGCTGCACCTTCCTCACAAACTAAACAGTCATTCTCATATAGTGCCTTGCACGTACCTCTTTATCATCCTGGCAGTCAGCCCAAAAATCCTTGATGTGGTGAAGATGGGCATACCCTAGCCCTAGTGCCCTTCTTACATGACCATACGGGTCCATCCGTAGGAAAACAGTGTGTAGGTAGAAGTGGTAATCCTTTAACTCTTTCTCAAAGTTACCAGCACACTAGGAAGTTTGCAGTCGATACATGCCCTTGCCAAGGGTCATAGAATAAGAAATCCCTGCTATGTGTTTACTGTTGAAGACTGCCTATAGGTATTGGAGTTGTCGAGAAAGCTCCAGAAGGATGATTCGGTCATTGGGGTATCGAGGTAACCTATTTGGACTTTAAGTAAAGCCCTGGGCATGGATATACATGAAATTCAGATATTGTATGAATTGTCTCGAAGTCGTCGGCAATCATTCTGATAATATGGCCGATGAAGACATTGTTTACTCTGCAGTAATCCCTTTTGAAGTTCTACCATTGGAGTTGCGGATACCTATCATAGGCCTTGAGGCTTCACCCCTGCTCCTGATCGAGTGCCAAAAACAATCCATTATACTGCCTATGATCCACCAAGGAATAGATGAGATAGGAAGTCATTTAGAACTTGGAGCTCTTCTTTACATTGACAAACTTCTCATGGAAGTAGTTGCTTATGATTCCTCCCCAGTAAAACAAAGTTTTTGTGGTGACGTCCTCATTTTCACATAGAATCTGCTCAATGAAATACACCATCCATTCTTGGAAGAAGGCCACCGTAGGAAGACCCATAACTTTGCTTAGCATTGTGACCAAGTTGTGGTAATCTTCATGGAAATCACTGCAGAAGAGTTCTTGAGGAACCTTTGCAGTGCTGCCCCATTTTTCTTTGAGCCAATGCTGATTGATTGGCATCTTACAACTCACCAGATTATCATCCCACACTGCCTGGTATTCTTCTATAGTGGAGACTTCCATCTCCTTAAAAGTGGGGATATGGAAAGTCTTTGTAATTCCCTCAGGCGACATGTCGGTGAGAGTCTTGCCCTCTTTATCAATGATTGTCCTTGTTTCTGGTTGATATGCTTCCCGACAAGCCATGACCAGCTCGAGGGCCATGAGGGATGCAGGGAATCCAGTAGCCTTTGCTATTCCACTTTGTCTTATCAATCTTTCATTTTTTGTCATCAGATTGACCCTAACCCTTTGTGTGAATTCATTAATATCAACTTGGCCTATGTTGGTGTCAGTGATTTCCTTCCAATATTTGGTGACTTTTGAGTGCAGAGGCTCACCCTATTATTGGTATTTTATTTAGCCCTTGTCCTCTTTCCCTCGGGGGGTCTTTCTTAACTTCTTCCCTTTGTCCCTCTCGGTGGATCCCCTTGAAGGTCCTACACCCGATTCCATATATTCCTTAAGCAAAGGCATAGTCAGTGCAATGGATCATAAAAGTATTCATGTTAGTTGAAATCCTGAAGATGACATCTATTTTAAAAAATCAATTAAGCATAACATGACTTTTTATCCCCTGATGTTATTAATCTTTTGATTAAGGGCATTTAGATAGTTCAGGCCCAAAGGGTCGGACTTCCTTGAAAAGAATGTTGTTTGGAAGGGAAAATAGGGCGGAGGGCCCCTGGAGATTCTGTTTGGTTAAATTTTAGTAATTTGCAAGGTTGGAAATGCAGAGGACCAAAATTAAGCATGTGGGTCGAAGTTAGATTCTAGATTTGAGCTCATTTGTATCAGTTTAGGTGAATCCAGAAGTCTTGCGCTAGAGAGCCATCTGGAGATGGCAGTTTGGAATGGCAGACTAAAAATAGAATTCCAGAGATGGAACTTCAGAGTCCGAGGTCCGTTGGGTCAAAGGGCGGCCAGTAGTTTACAACTTCACTTTTGAGCATTCGAGCCTGAGGTCTGGGAAGGTGTTTGTTTTTCACTGTTTGGGACGGCTAATGTTGGACGGAAGTCCGGAGGGGGCAGCCCGGTAGTTTTACATTATCGGGTCCAGAAGGGTAGGGGTTCATGGCACACCCGGCGTTTGGGATGACAAACGTCGGACGGAAGGGCGGAGGCTCAGGTCCGGGCAGAGATGAAGCCGTTATTTCATTTTAGTCATGCAGTAGATGGAAGGGTGGAGCTTGGAGCTCGGAGCTCGGAGGGGCAGGTGAAATTTTGTTTGCAATGGTTGGCGAGGACAGGAGTCCCACACAATGGAGCCCGACACGAATGAGGGTGTTTTGTGTTCAAGTGACATTCCAGTGATGAAGAGGAGGTCAGGGCCCGAAAGGCAGGACGCCGTCAGAGGCTCGCCGTGAAGGACGACGAAGCACTCGCGGAACCTCGGAAATGAAACTTTGGGGTTCGGGACCTGAGAGACCCAAAGGGCGCTTGTTCAATTTTGAAATGACCATGGCAAGGACAAGGGCGGTCCCCGGCAGACGGGAGGTTGAGGTCAATTTTCCGTTTTGACACAGCGACATCCCCGCTGACTTCCAAACAAGGAAGTTCGACGGATCAGGCCCGAAGAGGGAAATTTCCATTGGAAGGAAGGTTTATCGTTTGAATTTTGATGGTGAAGACAGGCCCCAGGGTTGAAGGAGATGATTTCCCTATGGGAAGAACAGCCGTGGCGAGGCGGAGCTCTGGATCAATGATGAGGGCACCCTCGAAGGTTTTTTAAGTTTTCAAAATATGGGTTTCATCCGCCACGCTATGGTTTATCATTCATTCATGGTTTTGATGTTCATTGTTCTTTTTAACCCTTAGAAATCATGAAAATAATGCTCGGGAGGGGCAAACAGAAAACCTTCCTTGAACAAGCAATGCAGGGAGATGTGTGATCCACCTACAATCGATGAAGTGATGTTGAGGGCGATGAATGTGAAGGTGTCGAAGACGGTGGGCTCCTCTAGCAAGTTCTTTGATCGCTCTGCAACTCTGTCAAGTGACAATGATGGGCTGGAATGGGTCTTTTATACCCCTAATCACAATTAATGATCCTAATAAATGTAGGTACGCGGAGACAAAAAGTTGGTGAATTCAAAAATTGGCAACAGCGGTGCGAGACTCGGGGTCCGATGACTGAGGGGCGTAGGATAGCAGCCACTTGAAGTTTTCCACTTGGTCAGAATGACGGTGGTAGAGAGAGAGTTGGTGCCCAGAGGGCAGGGTTCCGCAAAAGACCCGCCGTCAGAGATGGCAGAACCATCACAAAATTCTGGACTCAAAACTCTAGAAGATCGGGCCCAGAACACTCGATGGTAGTTAGGATTTCCCGCAAACTCCCCAAATGGTAAATACGATGGCAGGACCTAGAAGGCAGGACGCCACCAGGGGTTCATCGTGGAAGACGACGAAGCACTGACGGAACCCCAAGTGAGGAAATCCAAGGTTTGGGGTCTGAAGGGCTAAACAGCCATCAGAATTTCACTGATTTCTAATAGATGACAAACAGGGGTTCGGACCCCAGGGTCTGGGAGGACGTGAAGCGAACGCAGTTGGGAACAGCAAGTGCCATGGGGAAACCCAGTAGGGGAAGCTCGAACGGTCGGGGCCGGCAGGGCCCAGGGGCCGTTGGCAAGGTCAAACTTGCAGAGGGACTTTGTGAGGCACCAGAACATGAAAAAATTAAAAAGGGAAGGCACGATCAACTTATGGTGGGACTTTAAAGCAACATTGACCATCCGGGACACCAAAAAAAGAGGCACGCAAAATGAGGTGGCGATAAAACTACCCGACAAGGTGAAAGTAAAGAGGGTCCCTGTTCCGAATGGGGCATGTGTGCTAAGGGCACAACAATACTGTTTCCTCAACTCCCAAAAATACCTATAAACAAAGTAGATTAATTGATTTATACATCAATCAAATAATAATTAACTTCAAATTATTTCAATTAAATGAGTGTAAAATTTTCATTTCCATTATTGAAATAACAAGGATATCCCTTTTTAAAAATAATGTTATTTTAAATTCTTAGAAACAAAATAACTCTAAAAATCATGTTCTTCATGGATTTAAATTCCTGTCACTCCCTACTCCTTGAATTTGGAACATACCTGTGAATCACAAAATAACATAATTAATTCATACATTCATACACAAAAAATTAGTAAACATATTAAAATGAATGAATCGATCAACTTTTACTTTAATGCATTTTGCTTTCATTTTACTTCAATCCCCAATAAATAACTCATCTCTAAAAGAAAGCTTAATACATATATCCAAATTTATGAGAATCAAAAGACATGCAAACCTAAATCAAGATCCCACACTACTACATAGAGGGGCGGTTTAAGACAATTTTTGAGTAAATTGTCTTAACTTGAGACAAAAAAAAATTGTGTATTGTCTCAAGTATTGTCTTTAAGCGGGTGTCTTAAAGTATTGTCTTAAAAATTGTCTCTATAAAGACAATATGAAATAGAAGTATTTTTGTCTCTTTAGAGATAATTTCACTTTTGTCTCTTTAGAGACAATAGTTAGAATTAAAGACATATTCTCTTTGTATTTAAAAATTGTCTCTCTAAAGACAATATGTAAAAATGTATTAAAAAAATAAACAATTTATTTTAAATATTTTTTTGTGTGGTTTTCAACATTCAATGTTTTCGGGTTGGGGCCCTAGCTTGGTTGGCTAAATCTTTCCTATAGGAGGAGGTTGGTCACAAGTTCTAGTCTCCCCCACCCCCGTGGTACTGGAGGGCATGTCGCACAAGCATTGTCGGTCATGTTAAAAAGTTTACCAGGCGCACTACAGTTTATAGGGGGTCGTGCTACCTGATTCCTGCAGTCTAAAAAAAAAAAAAACATTCAATGTTTTCAAATTCTCGCCATCCTATTGGTTGGATTTTTTATTTTTATTTTTCCAAATGTGATGGAAAATTATGACATAAATTATCAATGATTTTGAAGCTAGGAGTAAAGAACAGTTGTCGAATACGCAAAGCATAATGTTCATAAAAAAAATAAAAAATAATGCATCATAGTTTGAATTCATAAAGTTAATGTCAATAAGTACTTTTTTATTTATAGTTTATAAAACTATTCATACAATCATGAGTAACACATACATCATAACATGGCATGAGAAAATGATTCATTTCTAGGAAAGAGAAAATGTTAATATTTTCCTAAAAGCTAGTGGAATATACTTAACTACCAGCATAACTCTTTCGAGCATGGCAAGGTAGCTTGACAAAGAGTTGACTCAATTGTTTGGAGTGGAAAATTTTGCTTCAGAGTGGGAACTTTCTTCTTGTGTGCCTATGCCTGGTCCTCTCAAAGGTTGATAACCTTTCATTGTAACAATCCATTAAATCATGTACTTTGTTATTGATGAATGATAGGATTTCCAAATCGTCTTTGAGCATAGCACAACCTTTCAATATTTTCCTATAGGAAAACAATATTAGATTTAATAAGTAAATCCATTTGCATTATTCATTTAAAGAACCACATATCCACAAGTCTCTACACATGAACTAAAAATAATAAATCTACAAATCAAACCCCCCAAAAAATCCAATTATATGTAGCCACTACACTATGGTCATTTGATAGCCCAAAAGTGAAAATATATGATCCCAAAAAGCTTTTAGAAATATTTTCTTTCATATTAACTTACTGGTCAAGCTAGATTGCATACTATGCAACTTTAAGTTGGCACTAGTTAACTATACTAGGAACTTCTTCACATCAATAGAGCTTTGCAACTCACTCAAACTATTCCAAAGCCAGTTCCAAATTTTCTTCATCTTCATATATTTCACCAAATTCCTATAGAAAACAATATTTTTAATTTCAATAAAAATCCCTATCTAAAACAAATAGGTAAATTTACTCATAACCTAATCATCAAAAAGATATTCACAAAATAACCATACAGACAAAATAACCATACAACTTCTGTAATGAATGCCTTGTACATTACATCCAACCAAGAAATTTGTAGTCTTAACAACAAATCAAAACAAAACATATTATCATGAGAATAAGAATCATTACACTAGTTCAAAGTCAAACTTTGACAACCTCAAAAGATTAGGTCATCCCACACCCAATTCAAACATTGAATTGCCTTGTAGTGTTTTGCAACCATCGTCAATCTCCTTATCTCCAAGAAGAGATTAATAGCCAAACCTAAGCACCTAGCAACCTCTGCACAACATTAATTAGTAAATCAAGACCACTTCCTATCCAACAACAATAAATGACACCCAACCTTCTCCCATTCTAATATAACCTGAAGAGAAATTGCCACACAACAAGAGAGAAATTTAGACTAAAATCATGAAAAAATAACACAAAGGAGATGAAGACACTGGATTGTGGAGTAAGGGAAAATATGAAATATAATTGTTCCCTCTACAATTCATTCAGCCTAATATGAGAGATTATACACATCAACATGTTTTTGATGGAAATAAACAGTAGTTTTCTCAACAGTTTCTCACATATAAGCTACACAATGATGAGTCAAAACTCCAATGTTATATTAGAGTCTAGGAGCTTGGTCTATTATGGACAAAAACTACATATTACATTTTTATTTGCAGTCAAGGAAAGAAAGCTCAAGAAAATGCAAATAAATAAGTCTCCTCACCACTTCAAAATTCAGACATCTCAACATCATTCTAAGGAAGATAAGGCACCAGTTGAACCTTCACCATCCATACATTTTGCTGCCTTTGATTAATCGACCTTGTTGCCCACAAATCCAAATCCAGTAATTCAAGCTCAAGATTTATGATAGAAGTCATACCTGTGATTTTTAAGATAAAAGTTATGAGAGAAAATAAACCACAATTTAACTATAAAAAAGATGTTTACTGAAATAATACCAAAATGTAATATTTACTAATATCAAAATGTAATATTTATAAATCATACCTTAAATTTATAAAAGAAGTCTAATTCCAACTTACAACATGTTTACAGATTTGCAAGAAAATACCAATAACCTATTTCATGACAAGTGTGACAATGTGCTGCAACATTTCTACTTGCAGGTGCATAAGCATAAGTGTAGATACCTCTAAGATACAAAAAATAAAAGAATACATAGAATTATTCATCACATAGCATGATAGACCCAGTCATAACCTATTTGGCATGTCATAGAAGAGAAACTCATTACAGTTGGCCAGTGGACTTACATCCACAACTTGCAAACTTTCCATGGTCAACCCCAAATACAGATTTTATCATCTCAAATTTGTCTTTTCTAGACTTCATCCCTTGTGCAACATGATAACAAGTAGGTCAAGCATTGACCATAGAATTGATTCTTTGAAGGAGGTCTGTTGATGGATCTATTTTAATGCCTTCATCAGGAAGGCTAGCTAATTTGACGACCATCTTATGCATTAAGTGCTTTAGTGCATACCCATTGTTAACAATGCAAGAGCAAATTCTCATCTTTAGTTTCATGCAAGAGAAAAAGAAGGTATCCTCTAACAAATTGTGTATTGCTTAGCTACTTTTCTCATTTCTTGACTTCTTTGTGTTAACATCTCTACAAAAGGAAAGAAAAAGAAAAGAAAATTAATGTCCACAAATGACCAAAAATGGATCAACAAGACTAGAACATACAACAGGTACAGTAGCAAAGGACTAAGGCCCAAAAAGAGGCCCTAGAAAAAAAGCAAACATAAACATCATCTACTCTAAAAACAGAAAAACCCCATGCAAGGATAGTAATATCAGAGGAGAGGGAGGACCCCAGAAGATGATAACAGAAAACCATCTAAATGAGCAACCAAAATCCTCAAGTGTCCATGCTCTGAGATGCATTGGAGGAGCCAAGAAAATTGCCATCATACACAGTGGGAGTACCAATGCAAAGTCTGAGAATGCTTTCCAGACATATAGACAGTTGCAACTGATCTAATAGGCCAATCAATGATCCATTGAAACAAGGAAAGAGACTGACAACTTAACTAGGAAGATACAACTAGATTGTTAATTGGCTGGGTCATGTAGCAATGATTATCAAGGCAGCTGGCTTGGTAGATGATAAGGACAACTTCATGATTACTCAAATGATTTTTAGGGGGTGAACAAATACGTATGTGACTATATCCTACTTTTCTCATCTCTTGATCAATCACACATGCTAAGCCTAACAGCCATTACAATATGTTTCTGCAGATCAGAAGACAACAAAATCACATAGACATAATTAGACTATCACAATAAGAAAAAATAGAACCCATCTATTTAGCTTGCAAAATTATCACAAAAAAAAAAGAGGAAACACAAAGAATATCATGATTGTAATTATTTCCGATATTATCATGTGCAAGAGGATTATTCCATCATAGGATTTTGTGAAAAGTGCATAAGCCCAATAGCATGGAGACAAGAAGTAGAGGTGAAACTTAGTTTCATTTTCGAACTGTGTATATCATAAAGTTAGAGGCTGTTGATTGATGGTTGATGATGGTTCACCAAATCCACTAACCATGACTTAATTTGAGAAGTATGTTTATTTGTTGAAAGAGGTGTAGTAATATTGGCATATCCCTCTTGCCTGAATGATCAATAGAGGACTTATTTTGGGATTCTGTTTCTTGATATTTTGTATTTTTTGATGCTATGTTTTTTTGCTGGAATTTTGTTCTGGAATTTGTATGGATAACCTTTTGTAAGCAATAACCTGCATGTTTAGATTGTATGGGCCATGGGAACACTTCTTGTGGGTGATGGTTCCAATGAATCCATCATTATTCCAATTTAAAGAAATGTCTTATGGTCTATGCAATGGAATGAGCTCCAGTGGTAAAGCACTGGGTCTTTGAAAGTTCAGTCCCAGAATCAAATCCCCAAGAGCCATAATTAAGTGTTCAGTTTGGGTAAACTGACTAAACTAACATATCCAACTCAAAGTGTGTGGTGCATCCCAAGTATGTAACCTGATGCAAGTCCAGGGTAAATTTGATGTAAGAAATAACCCCTTGGTCATAGAATCTAAGCTTGCCGGGTGAGAATTCAAATCCAAAAAAATGCTCTACCCGCATACAAGGCATTTGTCATGAATCAACCTCTAATGATGATTCTTCTAGTTCATCAGGCTCATCAAATTTTGATACCTCAGACTCAGATTCTGAGAGTGAAACTGACAGTGAGAGGAGGAAGGAGCCAACAAGAAAGAAAAATAATTCAAAGCATGACAATGAGCGTGAAAAAACAAGAAGAAAGAAAAGGGCGAGGACATCTGACTCAGAGAATGAAAGTGACAATGCTAGTTACAGTGATAAAAACAAAAGGAAAAGGAAAAGGAATTAAAAATCTTTCCATTCAGTTATTTAAGGCTCTAGTAGGCATTGTTTTCCTGGACTCTGAAAAACAAAATAATCACTCCCAAGTGCTTTGGTTTTATACTACAGATGTTTATAAGATGCTACAATGTTGTCTTATGTATTTTAATAGCCACGACTTTCAGAGTTCTATATTTAATAGGTAATGGATAAACAGTGTTAGGAGGAAGAAAAGATCAAAGGCCAGGTGCAAAAAATGATAATACTAGATCAATGAATCCTGTTATTTATCGAGAATTTCTTGCTTTTCGTATCATGTGAAGTGCCATAAGCAAATTGGAAATATAAATTCAATAAGATGCTTTGTGCTTTGATATTACTTTGAAAATGTCTTCTGTATTTCCCCATGGCCTTTTGCTATCTCCCCATGGATTTGGTTATTTGTTACTGCCTGGGTTTTCTCTCTTTACCGTGTGCTTGATGTCAAATACTATCCATGAGCCTATGTATGACCTAGCCAATATATGAAGAGCTTGAGTAATCAGACAAAGCTTTATTTCTCATAAAGCAAACCATAATTCCTATTCCTTGTATAGATGGTCAGGTTTGGATTAAGACCAGTATAATCAGTACCATTTCAGCATTTACATTGCACCCATTGTTGATTTGATACCAGTGTTGTGAACAAGTAAAGAAAACAATTAACCCCTAACAAAAATCACTTAAAACTGTTGATAGCCTTATTGTCTTTCTACAATTGTTGAAAGCTAGAGATAATCACTTCTGGGTTATGATAAATAGCAAATTTGTAATAGTAATCTTGTAATGATATGAAATATTCCAGGACTTATCTTCTGTTTGTTGGAAAGGTACAATACCTGCTTCCATAGACAATAAATAATCAGACATAAACCCCTGAGGAAGTGAGGACCTACATATAAGCTTACCCAAACATGTTACAGTTATTTTTCATAAAGATTCTCGTCCAGGAGCTGGCAGATCTATTTCTCTTAGAGGATGATCCTAAAAATCCATGCATTGTATACAAATTTTTTCATCTTTATTGGTCTTGGTGGCATCACTAAGAGTTTACATGAGTAAATGAAGAATAGGCCAAAGGTTTTAATGCAGCAGTAGAAGTCTATTTCTGAATCAATATCTCCTGATAATTCTTCTAGTTCAACAGGCTTGTCTGACTCCGTTACCTAAGACTCAAAGGGTGAAACCGATAATTAGAGTAGAAAAGAGTAAAAATGAAAGAAAAGAATCACAAAGAATGATGGTATGAAAATAGGGGAAGAAAGAAAAGGGGTAGGACTTCTACAGATTGTGAGAATGAAAGCGATAATGATAATTGCAGAAATAGAAGGAAAAGGAATTAGATTTCTTTCCATTTAGTTAGTTAATGCCCTAGTAGAGTATCTCCTTGACTTCAATGAACAAAAGGATCACTCCAAGGCTTTGTTTTTGTACTACACATGATTATAAGAAGCTGTCATACTGTCTTATGTACTTATTCTTTTAGCCGAATTATCTTTCCTAATTCAATTCAGTGTTACAAAAATTTTCTCTAGTTGTGGAATAAAAGAAATTCAGGGTATGTAATTATTGTAAGTATAAGCCTTATTTAAATGTCTTCACATTTGCTTTATAAGTAGCTATATCCCTCCATTCAAGCAAGGAAAGATAAAAAGCTAAGAAATGTGCAATCAGAGGATCAAAATTCTTTAATGGGTTCAGCTTGAAAGTAATTGTTGGCATGAGCTAGGAGGACGATTTGGGGCCAAGGAATTTGAGTGATGTTAGGAGAAAACATACACCTTAACTTTACATATTTGTTGTTTCTCTCTAAAAATTTATTAGAAGCAACTGTTATGAGTCCCAGGAACCTACCCAAAACCTTTTCAGTGGAAGAGGGTTAGGTATGTTTAGGTTTTTTGCCTCCTCTCTATTAATCTTTTATGTGTATATGGACTTTGAATATGTCTTAAATTTGTTCTAGAACTGAAATCTTGTTTTTGTTTTTGTGCTTATTAGTCGTGTTTAGTTCTTTTTTCTTTTTTTCCTTTAGCTTTACATACATATGGACCTTAAACTTGTCTTAGTTTTGTTCTGGAACTGTAAATCTTGTTTTTGAGTTCATGTGTACCAATTATGTTTAGTTTTTTTGTTCTTGAGCTTTATATGCAGATGGGCCTCAAACTTATCTTAATTTTGTCCTGGAACTAAAGTCTTGTTTTCAGGTTCATGCTTATCAGATATGTTTTGTGTTGTTTTTAAGGTTTTTCCCTAAGCTTTTGCTATGCAGAAGGACCTCATATTTTTTTTAATATTGTTAAGATTTTTGAGTTCAATGTTTTTAGAGTCATGCTTATCAGGCATACTAGGCTTTTTCCCCTCTTTAGTCTGAATAACAAATTAATTTTATAATTTTTCTCAGTGAATGAAGCCTCTTTTTTTGAATTTAATATTTATGCTAATTGCTTATGTTTAGGGCCCCTTTTTTCTTATGCTTAATGTGCAAAAGGGTTTCTAACATGTTTTAGTTCAATTTAGCATTATTTTGGAAATGAAGTCTATTTTTAATTTGTTTTTGGATTTGTGGTCAACAGAGATGTTTAGGGTTGTTTTTCTCCTCAAGATTTATTGGCAAATAGATTTCAATTATGTTTTTGTTTTGATCAGAAAACAAAACCTCTTTCTTTATTGCTTTTTAGCTTCATGCATATCAGGTACTTTTAGCTTAATTTTTTAAAAGCTTAGTATGCATTTTGTTTTTGAGCTAGGTTTTATTTCTGTTCAGGAAATGAAACCTGTTTGTTAAACATTTTTTTGGTTTGTGCTTATCAAGTATGTTTTAACCATTTTCTCTTGAGCTTGATGTGTAAATAAATTTCTAGCATATTTTAATCGTGTTCTCAAAATGAGGCTTGCTTTTTTAATTGTGGTTGGGTGATGTATGGTTATCAGGAAATGAAACCTGTTTGTTAAACTATTTTTTGGTTTGTGCTTATCAAGTACGTTTTAACTGTTTTCTCTTAATCTTGATGTGTAAATAGATTTCTAGTTTATTTTAATCGTGTCCTCAAAATGAGGCTTGTTGTTTTAATTGTGGTTGGGGGATGCATGGTTATCAAGTATGTTTTGGTATTTTTTTGTTTGTAAGATTTGTTGGCAGTTGTACTCCAGATTTGATTTAAGCTTAGTATGCATTTTGTTTTTGAGTTAGGTTTTATTTCTGTTCAGGAAATGAAACCTGTTTGTTAAACTATTTTTTGGTTTGTGCTTACCAAGTATGTTTTAACTGTTTTCTCTTAAGCTTGACGTGTACACAAATTTCTAGTTTATTTTAATCATCTCCTCGAAATGAGGCCTATTTTTTTAATTGTGGTTGGGGGATGTATGGTTATCAGGTATGTTTTGGGATTTTGTTTGTTTGTAAAATTTGTTGGAACTTGGAGTCCAGATTTTTTTTAAGCTTGTTGTAGAACTGAAGGCTATTGTTGTCTGTTTTTGGGTTTTTTTTTTTCCTTAAGATTTATGTGCAATTGAACCCCATATTTGTTTTGGTTTGTTATGGAAATGAAGCTTTTCTTTTGTTGTAACTTTGTTTTTAGGTAATATTGCAACAACTTCTAAATAATTCATTCTGCTAAATTAAATCTTTTTCCTAAATTTACTTTTTAAAGTTCCATTCCAATCTGGAACTGATGAGCTTTAACTCTGTATGGCTCAGATCAAGATCTTCTAGTTTAGGAGTTTATTTAATATTGTTTGTTGGGACTTTTTTTAAAATTATGCTCTGAAATATAGTTGCATATTATTTTTCTTGTATTTGTGATAAATCTTATGATTTCCAATTTGATCAGGAACATATTTTCTATGATTTTGTATGTTTTGTTCTTTAATATTCTACATTTTGTTCTTTAATATCTCTTGGAGCTGGTTTTTCTTTATTTTTGTAAATTTTGTTCTCAAATATTTTTCTGATTCTTTTTCCTTTCTACTCATAAATTTTTCTCTTAATATTTTACCCTGAAATGAATAATTGATTCTTCTGCTATTTTTTTATTGAGGGTAAATGCTTTTGACTAAAGCTATGAACCGGTGAGGCCACAAATGGGGGACCTCATTCCCAACATGAATACTCAACACTAACACCCCAATTTGAACCTTGGTGGAAAGAACCACAACACCATGATTTCACCATCACACTATGCCATTATCGGCATTGATTCTTCTACTATTGGATCTTTTGTCTTGATTTTCTCTTTCATTTGACCATGGAAGTTGTCCTTTATTGGAGGCTGAGATTTGTTTACAGTTTTGATTGATGATGTGATTATAAATTTTTTTACTTTATTCTATGACAAAAAAGAAATTCCTACATGATTTGAGGTTTAATTTGGTTTTGAAACTGATAATTTTTAGACATGTACAGCTTAAGATGGTATCTTCAACTGGATGATTCTGGAGTTTATTAAGGTCTCTGGTTGTCGCTGTCTTGATTTTGGCAATAGCCATAATTGAGATTTTGTTATTCACACTTGTAATTATTGTTGGCTTCTTGTCAAAGCAAGCCTAATGATGTGGTGAAACAAGAGATGAGACCATAAATGGGTGTTGATATGTGTTCTAGGAGCTTTAGTTTGAACTTTGAGCTTAATAATATACAAGGTATTAATGTTTTCTTAACTATGTGTGAAGAATATGTGTTCCAATACATGAGAAGTGGTCAATACAAGAATGACTTAAATGGAGCAATCAAGGCAGCACATAGCTATTTAATTTCTGCAATGGTGAATGGTGATGGACTGGATATGGTGATGAATTGTTGTTGGTGAATTGTATACATGATGAATATGTCACAACGATGCATTGCTAATGGTGAATTGTTGGGGATGAATTGTTGGTGGTGAATTTTCCTAGAGCCATCTAAATGATACTCACACAGATAAAATAAATTAATGATATTTCTTAAGAACCTTTAGATAAATGTATTCTAGATATCTATACTATATATTTAAATCAATTTTTTTCCCACTTACCTCAAAATAAAGTAGATAGTATGGCAATCCAACATTCAAAAAAAGTATAAAATTAGATAGATTACCTGTTTCAATGTCACAATTATAAACTTTAGCATTGGTAACCCCTTACAGATGAATAACATCAGTGTTTGGGTTGTCTTTTGGAGATTTTATCATCGGTTCACTCACATGGTTTGTGCTTGGGATTCCACTCAACACCATTCGTGGTTGCTTGACAGGGTATTTGATGCACTGTCCATCCAGTCTAAATGTCAACCTACAACAAAAGGTTATAAAATTCTTGCTGGTTAGTTTTCAAACCAATTCAACATTGAAAAGGTTAGATGTCAACAAAACATGCATCAAATAAAATTTTACAATTAGAGAAGAGAATACAACATACTATATCAATTAAAAGATCTTCACTCGCTGAAGCTATGTATTGCCCATCATGATTGAAGCTAATTGTCCTCACTGGCCACCTAGAAAAAGCCTCACATTCAATTTCTTGAACAATAATTATGTCCATTTATGTGATGTGAAACCATGGAATTTCATTATTTCAATTAAATTATTAAAACTAGAAACGATAATGATTTTTTCATTGTCAATACTGATAAAGTTTGCTTGTAAGTTGGTTAAAAATTTAAAAAAACTACTTAAGAGAGCAGCTTAAGAATAATTGATAGTCAAATGGCAAAAGAGACATCCATCGTTCACATAGATGAGAAAGATCCATGCAATTGAGCATAATTATCATCAGAGGAAAAATACAATCTTTAACAGAGAGCATTGGAATCCACAAAGAGTGTTTCCATTGACCTAGAAATTCCTAAGAAAGGTAACCAAATAATTCAAATAGTCTTAATCAAATCAATATGTACTTTGTCAAAAATAAAATTTTGAGGAGTAAGCTGTAGCATGGATTCTATCTGATATGGCCTCATAAATTGATAAGTTAAAAGAAAATAAAGGAATTTATACATAAATATTTAACCCTACCCTTCTATGGCATTTGACCTCCCCATGAAAATCATATCGAATACCATGTCAATGGTTGTTTAGGGTTGTACCTGAGTGGAGCTTAATCTTCTTGGAATAGAAGATGAGGCAACATAGATCATAAATCCCAAGCCATCGATTTGGGAAGTGGGAAAATAGGAAGCCATAGATCCTTTAAAAGCAATAACAAACCTAGACCAAACAAACAGAAAAGCACATAAAGCTTCAACCCTTCACAAAATCAATAACCTCTCCCGAGTCCCTGATGGATAACACTCAAATAAAAATGAATATAAACGGAACCTGAAGAAAGAACTAATTTTGTTTTAAAACTGTATTATCCGAATCTTACAGTGGGCATTTTTGGACCGAAAGATAAGGAACCAATCTTTTATACAATATTTAAAGATGATAGATTACTAGATTTTCGTACCTGCTTATTAGTACATGTGAACATGGATCATTTCATAATTTTCATTATTCCCAAATAGTACCCCTGTGTTTTCCATTGCATCATGCACATGCGTGAAACATGTATGTATCCAAAACCCCATATGAATCTCTAATTTCATACACAGCTAACTAACTCAAAAACAATCTACTCCCTAGTTAGTGGGGAAAGGAAGTAAATGGTCGCTTAGCACATGGTCATTTGGATTCCCTGAAATGATATCCCATTTGATTGCTATGTTGCCATTTGGATTTAGTGGGTCATAAGCACCAGCACCAAACAAATGGATCTGCGGAACTAGACACTCAACAAACTTCATGACAACATAAACAATTAGATAAATGGATGGTGAATTATAGCACAAACTTCCAAACAGCTGAAGAACAAACAAATCTAAAGAAAATAAACCAAAGTGAGGTGAAATTCAAGAAAAGAAATGTTGCTTGCTGAAAGTAACCGCTGCTTCTTAATTCTCTTTTTCTCTAAAAAATTAATTAATACTTGAGTAGACCATTTGCAAAGGG
This sequence comes from Sequoia sempervirens, assembly GCA_007258455.2. Lineage (NCBI taxonomy): Eukaryota > Viridiplantae > Streptophyta > Pinopsida > Cupressales > Cupressaceae > Sequoia > Sequoia sempervirens. Next base: position 36,296,551 of record VDFB02252616.1, read on the forward strand.
GGTAGATGACTACTATCTATATTTCTTAAACAGAAAATGAATATTGATTGCAGGTTAAGGGGAAACAATGGAACGGTTAGCAATTTAAACAAGTGTACAAAAGAATTTATTAAATCAATCTGAGTAAGAGATCGGTTATGGACTTGGGTCATAATTCCTAGTTGTTACCAAAACCTTGAATGGGAAAAGCTAACCCGACTTGACATTCACACGATGAAAAGATACTTGACTAAAATAACTTCTTTATTACTAGTGATGCTTCAGAGATCCAAACGATATTCGATTCATCTATGAAAATCAGACAAAACCCTTTGTGATATCATATGTTGATTAAGGAAAGGGAAAAAGATTAGAGGCATACCTTGTGATAGATTCTTCAAACTTTTCCCTGTGTAGTCCTCTTTCCCCTTTCTCTGCAACTTCTCCCTGATTCTTCTTCCTTGCCTTTTTTCCAGTGTTTTCCTCTCCTCTCTTCTTCATTAATGAGAGTTACTGAAGAATTTTTTCATTATGTTGCCACCGCTCTCTTCGAGAATAACATGCAAGAATCACCAAGCCTGCAGCCCTTAGGACCCACCACACACATGATGCCTACTTGTGAAACACGCCTGTGTTGCTGCTGTTAACCCCTGTTGTTGTTGTTTACCCTTTCCTATGCTACCGATTACCCTTTGTGTTGTGTTAATTGTGGGAAGTGCATTAGTAGGTATTAGTGTTACTTTTCTGTCTAAGCTTTGCACCCTTTTAATTTTCTGAAAACCCCTTTTCGTTTATGATGAAAAAGGCCCTTGTCGCTTTTGAAAAACCCTTGTTTGTGGTGCTTCATGACCAATGTCTGTGCTATTCTTCATGCCTGCTATGTTGTGCCTTTGTTCCTCTCTTCTCCTGTTCGTGTTCTCTTCCCTTGTTTTGTTCTCTATTCAGGAAATGAAATTATATCATATTCAAAGCTACAAATAGACACGATTGAAGGTAATGGAAAATTGGGAGGGAAAAGGAAAATTGGGAGGGAAATAAAAAATATATTCTAAAAAAAGGATTTTACTTTTATTGTCTTAATTTAAGATAAAATTAATAATTTAAGACAAAATAAATATTTTGTCTTAAATTAATATCTTAAATGGGGGCTCCATGTAGTAGTGCCACTACTTTGTATAACAACTCCTATGTAATTGATAAGACAGGTTAATGAAGGCATGGCATTTTTTGGTGGCATCTTTATGACTATGTGAACATTGTGTGATATAATCAATGACAAAGGGCAGGTCTACTTTTTACAAAATATGACTTGTGTTTGCATTTGTGAACAAGAACGTCCACTACCTCACCTGCTAAACCTTCTTTTACACACCCAATACAAACCCTATTGTCTTGATTAAAGAGATAGACCCAATTTCTCAAGAAGGAATCTCCTTACTCTATAAACACACATAACTACTGGGATCAAAAGTGAGTGTATATCTTCCACTAGTACACAAATCTCATAGGTGCCCTTTTTCTTTCAAAAGCTTGTACTGCCTGTGGTTGCAACTCAATCTCGTGGATTGCCATTATATCCTCCAATGAATTTGTCAATCTACCATTAACTTCAATCCAATCGTATCTTGGTGTCTTTTGCATACCTCTTATCTTTTCAATGGAAATTTTTGTTAAGCTCTTCATCTAAAACACTTTTATGCGCTTTTCATGTGTATTTCACATTTTGCATGTTTATTTGTCAAGGTAGCTGCAACTTACATATCTGACATACTTCTCCTTCTTTGTTTCAATGGCCCCTTCCAACAATCCATTTTGTGAATTTCCTGTTCCAAAGCTTCGGTGGAAATGGTAACTTATAATATCTGACAAGAAATTGCTTTTGATTATGCCCAAAGGGACATGCATGCATTGTTCCATTGCTTCCAAACTCGGGATGGGCACAGAGGACACTAGAAAAATTTGCAGATTTTCCTTTACCTCTGCTAAAAGCCTTCTTAATGAATGTGTTTGGTGAACTCTCTGTAATCATAGCATTTTATGTAATGACATTTCGTTGTGACTTGGTGTATGTCCATACTGTGTACCCATCATATGTGAAGAGGCATTCGATATGCAAATAGCATTCAACAACTATTCAACATATCCATTTTGCGCATACCATTGTCCCATTTCGCTCAATGAGATGACAATACCATGAAGCCCCTCTATTGAACATTCACACGGCTTCCTCATTTCATTTTGTGCATAAACTGTAGGCCTTGCACTCTATAAGATGATGTCCCTTTTGAGGCATTGCGTCAAACATTTCGTTTGCATTGTCTGTGTTCTTGACAGTCCCTTTGGCCATGGGTGAAGAGGAGAATTTACCTCCATTCATGAGAATTGCATTTGCTTTAAAATTATTAAAAACTCTTCAACAAACCTTTTATGCGTTTTCTGCCCATTCTACAATCATTTCATTCTGTGCACCAATTTGCGGGTTCTGCCTCTGTCTTTTGGTGTATTGTACTTGAGGCATTCTGTCAAACAGTTCATTCACTTTTATTTGTGCTTCCACAACCTTTCTCTAAGCTTGACGTTTTGTATGCAATGTCTCTTCATTTTCTTGAACGTTTCCAAAGCCTGTTCAATGACTGCACTTTGTACACACCCTCTACAATCATTTGGTTCCATGTGTTGAATCTCCTTTAATCTATTAAAGGCTCAGTAGATAGTCTTCAAAGATTCCTTTCCGAGAATATTCTTATACTGACCATGAAGAGATGCCTCAGATCCTTTCAATGTAGGTGGGGCAGAGGAGACAAGATATTTTCGCAAGTGTGATGCTGCACACAATATCTATTGCCTGCTTAAACTGATTACATCTGCCTCTATTTAAAGAGGTCCTAGAACCATCTAGACTTCTGCATATTCAAAGCGCATGTGTTGAACAATAGACTAGAGGTTGGCAGTAGAAGTTTCTAGCTTAAGTGCTACGGTGGTGAGAACGGTTGGGAGAAGCTTCCTTAGTAAATGCAGTAGTTGGGCGAAATTAATACTCTCCAACACTCCCCCTTAATTTCAACCATGAACTAATTACTCTAAATATACATGCCATGATCTAGAACAAATGGGTCCCAGCCTAAAGCCTTGTTAGGTACCCATTTACAATTTGCAAACTCTTTTCCTTTGTCTCTAACAAAGTCTGCGGACTTCCTCAAATTCTAATGTCATTCACGAATGCTACGACATTCTCCAATTCCTTTGTTGTTCATTTGCCATTGACTGCGGTCATTCTTTCTCTACTTATCTTGTGGTTGCAACCAAGTCTTCAAAACCTTTTCTTTGCCTTCTTGATGATCTTCATGCCTACAATACCTTTTTCTTTGTCCCACTGCTACGGCAGTCTTCGACAGCTTCGCATGCCTTCACTATTCCTTTCATGATTTCTCCTTTAACAGCTGCGGTTGTCCCTTTCACTGATTCTTCTCTTTGATCTCTTTTAGACGATCTGCAAGGGAGCACCTCTTCTGAGGTTTAGAAACTCCTTTTTTCTGCGTAGACAACTACCTCTGACAACAAACACTAGCGGCTTGGGCAACGATCTCCGGCTTCAAATTCTTCATCGACTTCTACAGTGACGATTCCTTTGGCTTCAGCAAACTCCGATCTGGAGTGCTTTCTTTCACATGTTACAACAACTTCTACCAAATCTGCAACCTACTGGCAACACACTCCTTTTAGCAGCGACCCTTTAATCTTTTCCTTTGTAGATGCGGTGTCATCAAACACAACTAACTCTTCAAGCAGCATCATAAAACACCAATCTCCAAGGCTCTATCTTAGTACCCGAGACATTGATCATGAGGCGCAGAAACTGCACCTGATCTGGCAAGGTCATCATCTCCCCTCTCTGAGTCAGCTTCCACGTCCGCTGCCACAACTCCTTGGAAGCCTCGTGCTCCCTATGACGAGTAAATGTGTCTAGTCATAGCACTCCAATTCTCTGGGCAGAAAAAGTTGTTGGTGGCTCACAGCTCGGCTGCAATCTTCGTACATGGCAGCAGCAAATCCTTCCAATGCGACGAGCTCTTTATAAAATAACAGCAAATTCTCCCTCATGCTAATTTTGGTGACTTTTTCATTTGACAGCAACTTAACCTCAATGAGCGGCTGCTTTTTACACCCACGACTTTGGCCTTTGCAGCAGTTGTAACAACTATCTCCAAGGATTTGGGGCTTCGTACAGCTGCAGCTTGGATTTCTTGGGAACGGCTCTTTCTCCAGGCGACTCAAGATCTTCTCAAACTCTTTAACAGCTAACTCTGGTACCTTCATGCCACCTCTGTTCATCATGATCTACAGATCACACAGTCTATTCTGAAACATTAACTCTGCCCTCATCTTCTGGATCTAACTTGGCTCTGATACCACTTGTAGGTGGGGCAGAGGAGACAAGATATTTTCGCAAGTGTGCTGCTGCACAGAATATCTATTGCCTGCTTAAACTGATTACATCTGCCTCTATTTAAAGAGGTCTTAGAACCATCTAGACTTCTGCATATTCAAAGCGCATGTGTTGAACAATAGACTAGAGGTCGGCAGTAGAAGTTTCTAGCTTAAGTGCTACGGTGGTGAGAACGGTTGGGAGAAGCTTCCTCAGTAAATTTAGTAGTTGGGCGAAATTAATACTCTCCAACATTCAACAAATCCACATTTGTACATATCTTGCAATATTGCGTTCCATGGGATGACGTCTTGAAGAATTATGTCAAACAGTTTCCTGCTGTGTCAATGCTTCCATATATTGTATTCATGTTTTCCAGGGCAATTTCACCCGCACCATTTTGTGCATTTCTGCAATCATTGATTACGTCTTCTTAATGTTCCTGTTGGCGGCACATTTGCATTCCATGAGATGCGATTTCTTTGAAGAATTTAGTCAAATAATTCGCTGCCTGGTCTATGCTTTCGCATTTAACATGTATGCATCCAGGGGAGGTCTGCATGAAGTTTCAAAAGCCTTTTATACTGATATGTTCGTGCGTTTTTTGTGACCATTTCAATTCATGGGATGATACCTCTTTGCAGCATTCAGTCAAACAAACCATTCATAGTATGCCGCATGCATATCTGAAAATATCCGGGTTTCTAACCCACTAGATTCTTGAGGTCGTGACAAGATTTCTTTCTTGGAACCTCTTCCTGTGAATTCACTTTGTGCATATCTCGATCATGGCATACCATTGAACCATCCTTTTACGCATGTCTGCCAGGGTAATTGCAGTTATTCTTTGATACTTCGGTTGATGCACAAACCCGTGTTCTCAATGACAACCTTATTGGAGAACTTTTGAGCATGTCTTATAGGGTTCAGTTTTATGTTTTAACTTACATTTTTCTATTGATGGTTTTTTTGCTTTAGATTTTTTTTCATTCTATAGCACATTTTATTCATGTTGTTTTGGAAAGTTTTATGTATTATTTTAATTTCCTATCTGTTATTGAAAAATATTTTGATTTTGATTTATTTGTTGTGCATTTTGAGTAGTTTGTTTTTGCTTTAGCAATTATGTATCCAAAATAAGTTTCCCTTGTTTCAATTCAAGTTTTTCTTGCTTCAATATAATTTTTCTTTGAATTTCTTCTTGCCTATGTCTTTGATCATCAATAAATTCTACCTCTTGATCTATAACTATCTTATTTCATCCTCTAACTATGCAGCATTGTCAACACAATTAAACTGAAAGTCTAATTCTTATTCTTAGAGGATGTAAGGAATTATTATTATTTTTTTATTTATTTCTTTAATACAACAAATTGGTTCAGGTTGTAAAAACCAATTTAACTTTTCAATGGTGTAGTCGTTTCATTCCAATTGAATTCCATAATCTTATGGGATATGAAACTGTGTCAGAACTTTAACTGTAACAAGGGGACTTCACAAATAAGAAAGAAAATGAAACTGATGTCACGTCCCCGAAACATGACCCTAAAATAACAAAAAATGTATTTAAAAATATTAACTGATTAATACCCTATTATAATTATAATTATATATATTGTAATTATTAAAATATAATTTTAGTAAATATTTAACATATATAAAATAAATATAAAACACAAAATAAAGTAACATTATCATCATCGAAATTATAAATATTAATCAATTATGATTATTATAATATTTAAAATCATTACAGCTGAGTGGACAATATCAACCACCTTGTGCCATGTGAATAGTGAAACCTAATTATAGCGGAAAATTACAGGAGACAGATGAGAAGGGACAACGTCCTTAACACACTAGAAGATAAGCATATAGTGATAATAGCCATTCGATATTGACAAAAAAATGAGGAGATTACATCTAATAAACAGCCTCAATAAATAAGATTAGTGTTGATGATTAACAAACGTAGTGATAAAATGGTGAATATCGTATAGGTGGTATCGGTGCTAAGCGTAAAGGTTGATAGCCACAGAAATAGCGAATGAGTAAGGTACCCCTTTACCGATCTGTATATGCATGCGAATACTGAGAGGATTCAGAAATAGCATTCCCTTTCTGGAGTCAAATCTGCACCCTTTATAATTACAGATCATATATATACTATGATTAGTTATACTCCCATATCTTTCATTATCCTCAATAGATAATAGAATCTGATAACTGAGTGTATTAATCTTGAATTTGCTCATAGAGTATATTTTATTAAACTATTGATCCTTAAGCATCCTCTGGTTACAAAGATTAAAGGCAAAATTATCAGAACTCCATAAGGGGACATTACAACTGAGCCCAGTACAACATATGGAGCCGAAACATCATTTAATTTGTCAAACAGAACTGTTGTAGTCTTTCATCGCCAAACAAAATAAGGCTTGAAACTGTAATCAACTGCAACAAATTTTATACGGCGAACCAGGAAAAGATAGCGATTTTCAAAACAAAGAAGTGTGATTTGGCAAAAGAGATCGACAGAACAGAATGAGACAGCAGTTGTAAACCGACAGAACAACAAACAAAGGAAACATGAGTTAAGGACCAAAAATATCGTCATTATCCCGGATAGAGGCATTATCAGATTCCATAGTCCCCATTGAATGGGTGGTACTCACCATCACGCTGTCAGAGTGAAAGTCCTGAGCGCCCACCCACATCAATGCTGGCGAAGGAGGAACGCTATGCTTGAAATCACCGTAGTCCGGAGGGCCGACTGCAGCAATGGAAACTGAAACCTGCTCTAACACATCTTTCGGTTAGAGGAAAAAAAATTTCAGGAACGCTATGATTACCTGTGGACCGCGTAGTCTCATTAATACAAAGCTCGCAGCCATCGTAATGAAAACATTGAAATGTGAGGATTTTGTTGAGGCAGCCGATTTTGGTTTTTACAGAGATAAGCGTAGGCTGCTGAGAAACCGGCTGATCATCTCTGGTACGATGAAAACATTGAAATGTGAGGATTTTGTTGAGGCAACCGATTTTGGTTTTTACAGAGATAAGCGTAGGCTGCTGAGAAACCGGCTGATCATCTCTGGTACGATTCACAAGCGGTATCATCGGGGGCCGCCAATGTAATGTTTTTGTGCTTTGATTAGTCTGGGCAGTGGTGCGGATCGGGGCCAAATGAGTGGACTGCGGATTCTGATCCTTAGAAGCGGATGCGGTTGCCGTTGCGGTTTGAGTTGCAGTTGCACCGCCATATGTTGTTGTGTTGTTTATCCGCAACTGAATCCGCAACACATGGGGGTCCAACTGCAACTGGAACCGAAACCGAATCAGAATCCGCTTCGAATGGATCAGAATCCCCAGGGCCCTCCACTCACTTGGCTCTGATCCGCCCTCACCACTGTCCAGGCTAATCAAAGCACAAAAGACATTGGCGGCCCTTAAGAAACACCGCTTGTGAAGCGTACCAAAGACGATCAGCCGGTTTCTCAGTGATCTCTGTAAAAGCCAAAATGGGTTGCCTTAACAAAATCTTCGCATTTGCTACGCTTTATTATATCGCTTGTGAAGCGTACCAAAGACGATCAGCCGGTTTCTTAGCCGCTACGCTTGATCTCTCTAAAAGTCAAAATGGGTTGCCTTAACAAAATCTTCGCATTTGCTACGCTTCTGATTACGATGTCTAGGAGCTTTATTTTAATGGGACTAACCGGTCCACACGGTGGTTTCTGATGCTAACCTCCTCTTGATTTACCTACACATGGAGGTGGGGGCATTTTTATCTATACACCTTTAGTATGCAATTCTCGAGAAATAAATCTCTCTTGTACCAACATTTATTCCATTTCTAAGCATACCATAATCATGCCTAAGGTTTCCCCTAGCTGTTTTAACCATGTTTTCAGTTGAATTATCACTCCTCTACTTGATGTACCTAATAATTCAAAATTTTGGGAATTGTGGACAAATAAAATACTTAATTTTTTCTTCTTCACATAGAATCGTTACTTTACTTGACTTTTAGACATTTTTCTTCTCATCATATTGGACTTATCTTATTTACTAATTTTTTTTATTATATCACAAATAGAGTTGTCATTTCTTAAAATAAGATAAATTAACTTTTATACTAGAAATGTTTTCAAAAATTATCAACCAAAGATCTATTTTCTTAGTTGCACCATGGTTATTGATTAGCCTATGTCTTCCATTTAAATACTAGTTTAGTTTTTTCTATGTAAAAATACCATTTTGTTGGTGATTTGAGTTGTAGATCATAAATCTCTAAGGTTCAATCATTTCTTAGGTTCAAGGGATGTCAAATGTGGGAATAATACCACATATCCTATATTTAGGTTGGACAACTAAAGGCCAATTACTAAGGTGGCTAATAACTCAACTTTTAGTTGTAAAAGATCAAGGTGGGATTCTCTAAGGTGTTGAATTATATAACACTACAAGTACTGAACATTAACTTTGATACAAACCATACCCACTGCATAGAGTGCCCCTATTATGGGTGTCACAACATAACTATATGTTGGTTTGAATATACAAGGTTAGCCAACTTTATAAATTAGAAAAAAATTACCAAATAACAACCCCTATTGTTATTATGAACTTATACATAGAAGATGGAAAAATAACACAACTAAAATGTGTATTCTTATTAATTTATTTAAAATGTGTTAAACTAATGGGATGAGGAAAATATTGTATATTTGTTCCTATATCCAATTGGGCACAAATTATGGAGTTTATGAAAAAAAAATATTAATAATTAAAACCTTAAGAAGATATACCTAGAGACTATATTTATTCAAATGCACACATAAAATAAGTCCGAGACATGCAAATGACTACATAGAATAAGTTATTAAACTTTATAAGAGTTTACTTAATAATCCAATGAATTTCTTTATTGATCTTGAGAAGATACATTACAAAATGTTTAGAATATTTTATGGCCTTCTAGCTAACCAAGTAATGAACAACCCATCAAGAAAAAACATAGAGAACTCCTAGAGATACTAAAAAATAATTAGATCTATTATTTGCATTCATTTTTTAATATTACAATGATTCTATCAAATATTTTGAACAAAATCACACCAATACAACCTCAAAATAATACTACCCAAAACAAAAAAATGTAGCCCTAAGGCTTAATGTGATATTTTCTTCTTATTGGTTCTATAATTGCCCCTCTTTTTTTGGAAAATATGGAAAATATTTCCTTAAAAACTATTAATAAATATTGAAAAAATAACTATGATCATCTATGAAAGAACCATGAAAGACAGAGATTCTGAACAAGCACAATGGAGATAGAATGTGTAAGCTCAACCCATTTGATAGATAGTCAAGGGCCTCCTTATAAAGGATAAATATCCAACCATGAGAAAAATATCCCTAAATATCAATAGGGAAAAATATCAAGAGATATTTGAAGCACCATAAAATTTGCAAATGACTATTCCTCAAACATGGGTTAGTTAAATGCAAATTTATCAAAATGCTCCTATGAAATAACATGTAAGTGCTTAAGAAAATGCAACCAATAACAAGGATTAAAAGACATCTAAAAGCATAACATGTACCTATTCGATATTGGATTGGTGTCAATTGTGCAAATGACCTTTTCCCAATCGTTGCTAAAAACTCAAATGGTGCAATGCAATGGTGATGGGAAAAATTAGTTCTCAATTGAAGAGAGTAACTTTGCATGAGAGTGTAGATGGGTTGATGAAGAATGAAGCTTTCATTTATAGATTTTCAAATTGTAAGAGAGCTCAAAATAGAGCAATGTGGGATACTGATTTGACCAATGAGATGAAGCCACTTGTCACATTGTGATAGGTTGAGGAATGTGCAAGTTTTGGCCAATGTGCTAAAGAGGGGGAGATTCAAATTTGAATTGAGAGTTAAATGTTGAGTGGGGGACATGTAAGAGAGAAGTTATTGCCATATTGGAAGGGACAAGTCAACCTGTCTTCATATTCAAACTTGAGGAATATTCTCAAAAGATGCTTTGTTGAGAGAAAATGATGATTTTATAAATGAATTAAAATGCTTTATTGCTGCAAGTGGGAAAAGCTAGAGGATGTGATGGGTAGTTATATTAGATTAATCATGATTAGATTAGCTTAGATGATGTTTAAGTTATTTTGACTTATTTGACTTGATTTCTTTGATTTATTTAAATCAAAAAGGGATAGAAGGTGATTTCAGACTTAATTAAATAAAGGTTTGATTTATTTAATCAAGGAGGGTGATGTTAGGATCAAGTTGATTTATTTAATTTAAATTGATGACTTTAGAAGATTGACCAAATAAACTTGATTTATTTGATCAATGGATCAATATGACCTAATCAAATGCATGATGTCAATTTCATGTGTCTATATTTTTCCCCTCTTTGAAGTGATGTACTTGCTGCATTGGTTCAAAGAATAAACTTGTGTCGATCAAAATTCAAAAAATTTCTAATTTTTTCATATGCCCCAATAGAAAGAGGTACACTAGTACATTGCCCCCTCGAGAGATTGAGTGAAAAGATTCAATTTGAGGGTCGATCTCATGATAAAGAGGTTCAAAATGGATGGTTATGATGCAAATGAGATGATTTTAAGATGCTTAGAATAACCAATCTATACTATCCTAAACAAATTAAATCATGATATGATGTGAGATGGTTGAGATGGATGATGTGATATGCTATGATTATGCAAATGTTTGATTTTATGAAATGCTTAGACTAACATATCTATATTATGATGATGAACATGCATGTGAGAAGATATGAAAAATGTTGATGGTTTGTCGATGTAGGATGGATGCATAGGTGATGATGATTAACTATTCATGACATGATGTTAGTGGAAAAAAGAAGAAATTAGATGATGAAAAGAGGATCCAACAAGAAAAATTTATGAGAGATGATGATGAGAAATGATGATGAGAAATGGATGATTTTCTTATCAAGGATTGGGATTTTAAAAGGTTCACTTACCTTATGTTTGATAACATGCATAAGCATGATGCATCAAGGTATAAAGGACCAGGATGGCATTGTACTTAGTGTGATGGACTTTGACTCAACAAATAGATAGGAGTATTCTTGTTTACACTTGACATACTGAAACCTTGTCAGGATGCACTTCAGAAGTTTCAAACATCTCAGACAAAAACATGGAAAGGTATAACCTATCAATGTAATAGTCAACAAGTTGCCCAAAACACCCTCCATACATATCTAACAAAGCAATTATTTGCCAGGTTATTTTACAAGAACGTCCAACAAGCACAGTTGACAAAAGACAATGAGCGTTTGCCCCATTCCTATCTCTCTAAATCCCTTTGTTTAGACATCATCGATGGGTTATTGGAATGAGTACAAAGAGATAAGTCAAAAAGACCAAGATAAAGTAAACAAACAAGCTGATGTTCTTCAATACTGCTAACCAAAAGAAAATTTCTTTTTAAGGATAAGAACCGAAACTATTGTGAAAAGATAAAGCCCATTCTAGGAAGGATACATCCTAGGACATGTTAGTGGATGTCGGCACGTCATTTCATTTATCCAAAGTGTTCTTTCTGATAAATAATTCCCATTGTAGGAAGGATTCATCCTAGGACATGATATTATCAGATGTTTGAAATGGGATTGATTGGATGATGGGCTACCAATGCGAAGAGTTGACCAGTGACTTGTTTATGTACTGACTTAGACTTGAGACTTGACGTTTTTGAGTTTTCACTTTTAACCTGCTAGACTTGTTTCTAACTATTTCACCAAGGTTGAGGATGACAATCTGTTTATTATGGATGGCGTTATTGTGGGTGCAAGCAAGATGAGATGGATGGATTTTTTCAAATATTTGGATGTTTTTGATGTTTTGCAATGTTTTGAGGCTATTTTTGGTATTTTTTAAAGATTTTCAAATGTTTTGATTTTTGATTTTCCAATGTTTTGGGATTTTATAAGATTTTGACCAAGAGACTAACCTAAAGACCTATCCTAGGGGCCTCAGGGGCTAATTAACATATTAGTCTTGCCTACGTTATACACATAGAGACCACGTAGTTCGACTGATGACTTGACTGGTTTACAAATGAAGATATACATGATGAAATTTTAGTTTATTATGACAGACTCTTAAAGGACTGAGCTAAGTGTCTCGGGAGATGATCAAAGATCAACCTTGCCTATGTTCAAGGCTTAGAGACCCATAATTCAACAAGATGGCTTCGTTTTTGGCTTTTTGACTGACTTTTGACCTATTTTTGGATTTTTTGATATGTTTCGAATGTTTTTGGATTTTCTAATGTTTTGATGTTTTTGGATTTTCTAATTTTTGATGTTTTTGGAATTTTTTTTTTTTATGTTTTTGGATTTTCTAATCTTTTATGTTTTTGATTTTTTGATTTGAGGACTTTAAGATCATGATGAATCCAATCTGATAAGAACACCCCCCCAGCATGATGCAATAGACTACTCCAATAAAGGTAGGACAAACTGACCTTGAGGATGGGTCGAGTAGTACTAGGAGGGATCATGATACGAACACAGGACCAAGCTATGGTGCAGATGCAGGTGGCTAAGTGATGGATGCAGATCTGAATGCGATGGATGATGGATGGATGATGCAGAACAAGCCGTAAAGATTTTGGTGGATGAAAAGTGCTTATTTTTGCAAGGTGCCTGTTTGTCAGGTTTTCACCAAGGTACTTGTCCAAAGTGCCACCGAAGTGGTTTTCACTAAAGGACGAATTTTTTTCTTTTTACTATTTTTGATCCTTTTTCTAATTTTTTTGGATTTTTTGCTTTTTTTATTTTTTTATTGTCACCAAGACACCGTTTGCCAGGTTTTCACTGAAGTAACCATTTTTTCGGACATTTTCTAATTTTTTTGGTTCTATACCTTGAAAGATTTAGGCATAAAACTTTTTGAGATGAGAGCATTCATGGGCTCTTGCAGAGGTTCCCCTTCAGGTGTTGATAACTGATATGCCCCTGACTTATAACTTGTTGTGATAACGAATGGTCCCAACCAATTGGGTTCAAATTTTCCTTTGCTGCTTGGGTTCGGTACATTCTTCTGATTCTCCTTTAATACCTTCTTCGACTTGGAAAGCCCTTCTGATTTTCTTATTATAGCTCCTTTTGAGTCTATTCTGATAGAATTGTAAGTGATTTAAAGCATCTATATGTCGCTCATCTAGTAACTCCAGCTCATTCAATCTTGATACCCAATACTCTTCATCTGTGATGAGGTTTTGCAGTGATATCCTAAGTGATGGGAGCTCGATCTCAATGGGGAGTACTACTTTTGATCCGTAGAACAGGGAGAAGGGGGTGGCATCGGTGGGTGTGTGGATACTGGTTCGATAGGCTCAAAGGACGGGATTAAGCTACAAATGTCAGTCATGACCTATGTCATTGATTGTTTCCTTGATGATTTTTAAAATGGTTTTATTAGTAGCTTCTGCTTGGCCATTGCCCTAGGGATAGTATGCAGTGGAGAAGCGATATTGGATTTTGAATTCTTCACATAAGTCACGGACATCCTAATTCTTGAATGGTGTCCCATTATCTGAGATGATGGCTCTTGGGACACCGTAGTGGCAAATGAGATAGTTCAGGATAAACTTTGATATCTGCTTCCTAGTTATATATGTCATGGGTATGGCTTCCACCCACTTAGTAAAGTACTATGTGGCGGTTATGATGAATTTGTGGCCATTAGATGAAGTGGGAGTGATTTTTCCAATGAGATCAAGTCCCCACTGCGAGAGGGGCCATGGTGTGACGATGGGATGGAGCTCAATTGAGTTGGAGCATGGATGAGGTCCCCATACTACTGACATTGTAGAAACCTTCTAACATAGTCATGTGCCTCTCATTCCATTGTGGGCCAATAATACCCCATCCTTAGCAATTTCTTAGCTATGGTCATTCCACTCGAGTGCGAACCATAGATACTGTTATGTACTTCAGTGAGCAGTCAATGCCTCCTCAGCATTTAAGCAGTGTAGTAGGGTTCCTTCTATGATCCTACAATATAGGGTATCTTCTAGGATAATGAATCGGTATGCCTATTTTACAAAGGTTCATTTTAGGTTTGAGGGTAGGGTATGTGTAGGATCATGATGGGCCAAAAAGTGGCAATATGATGGGTATTTGTAGGGTATGTGGCTAACAACTTTTTTTCTACCCAAAATTGATGAGATGAAAAGGGTTTTTAAAGGAGATTCTTAGCCTTCCACCAATATAAATTATGCTTTACTTTGAATTTAATAAATAATTATTGTTCATTTTTCTATTTGAATTATGACTAAAGTGTTGATTGATAGTTTGATTGAAAAAAATCTATCGCTTTCAAATGGTATCACTTTTTTTGAATCCAAAACATGATTCACATTCTATGCTTCACATACTATAGGATTAGAAAAAGAAAAATTGAATTTCATGAATTTTTGACCAAGTTAAGATGGTCAGACATATGAATTTTTTATATTTTTTAAAAGTTGTAATAAAAAATTCATAATTAATTATTTACATGGAAAAAAATTACAAAAAAATATGCATCACATCCGGACATCAGTCTTCTACTTATGCCTAAAATCTTATAAGAAAATACTATCATTTTATTGTGGTTAGGGTGGTCAGACAGACACCTACTTATTTTTTCCCTACTATTTAAGTACTATTGCATTGAAATTTTAGATTTTCACCAAATAGATTTTTTTTTTTTTAATAAACCTATTAGTTTATAAACTACATTCAACTTGCTACAGATTCTATTCTTACATATTTTTGAAATAATATGGATAAATTATTCAAATTTTTATGTCAAGTTGCCTAACTCTGATTTTTCTAAATATTTTGCCACTTAAGGGCCTATTTTTTCCATGATGTTCCTGCACATACCCATTAAGTTGGTAGGTATGACTCCTATTCGAAGGTATGTATAAATGTTGTGGTACCGAGGATCACCAAGACCAATGATTTCGCACATGAATTATGATTCTGGTATCTCGAATGTGGGCACGACAAGTTGCTCTATCAGGAATTCATATTTTGGAACATTGTTGGGGATGTCCAATAGGGACCCAATTGTTGCCATGGCATCTATTGTTTTGTTGTTGGCTCTAGGAATCTACTCAAATGTGATTTCGATGAAGGATTCTTTGAAAGTCTCCACCAATTTTTTGTATGGAGTGAGCTTGTCATCCTTGGTCTGGTATTCATTGTTCACTTGATTTATTATCAATTGAGAGTCTCCATATACTTTGAGAGTTATAATGTTCTACTTCTCTACTATTCTGCAATGTTATCGGTGCATGGAAATGCCAGTTTGTAGGACCTTAGTATGCAATCCCCTTGTGGGGTGATAAAGAAGATGTCAGATCCTGATCCATGCTATGTGTATGAGCCATCGAAGTACAGTTTCTAGTGGTCAGCTATGTTGAGATTGAAAATAGATTCATCTAGAAACTCTGAGAATAGAGGATTCTCTGAATAGATTGGCACTGCTTCTGCAAGTTGATCTGCAATGACTTGGCCTTTGATTGATTTTCTCTCTACATATTCAATGTCGTATTCTGACAGTATCATCACCCATTTGGCCATTCTTCTAGTGAGCATGTTGCTTTTCATAGTAAGTACTTGAGAGGGTCAATTTTGGTGGTGAGTTTTATTTTATGTGCCAACATGTAATGTCTAAATTTCTGTGATGCAAACACTACTGCTAGGCATGCTTTATCGGTGAATGAATAGTTTAGCTCATGCCCAACCATTGTTCTATTGATGTAATAGATAGCCCTTTCTATTCCATTTTCATCATTCCGAGCTAGGAGAGCTCTGAGTGTTACTGTTGTTGCTGATACGTAGAGAATCAAAGGTTTTCTTGGGATTGGTGGCATTAATACCAGTGATGTCAATAGATATTCTTTGATTTTATTGAATGCCTCTTCACACTTGGTGTCCCATTTGTACGCTACTCCCTTGTGGAGTAGGTGAGAGTATGGGTTTTGTTTTTCCGCCAACTATGTTATGAATCTTCGAATGGATTGGAGCCTTCCTTGGAGACCTCTCAATTGCTTTAATGTTTTTGGTGCCTCCATTTCAAGGATTGATTTTACCTTTGCTGGATCTACCTTGATACCTCTCATTGACACTATTTATCCTAGTAGTTTACCTAATTGTATGCTTAAGACACACTTCTTTGGGTTTAATCTTACCTTGTACTCCTCCAGCCTGTCAAAGATGGCACTTAAGGTTGCTATGTGATCTTTTCTCTTTCTTGATTTGGCTAGAATGTCATTGACATAATCTTCAATGGTCTTATGGATCATCTCATGGAAGATCAATGTCATGGCCCTTTGATATGTTGCTCCTACATTCTTTAAGCCAAATGGCATCATGTTCCAGCAGTAGGTCTCCCATGGGAAAGTGAAAGCTGTCTTATTTTGGTTCGCTTTTGCTATCATAATCTGACTATACCCTAAGAATCCATCCATTAGTGACAACATTTCATGTTTGGCTATCATATCTACGATCATGTCAATGTTTGGAAGTGGGAAGTCATCTTTTGGACATGCCTTATTCAAGTCTCTGAAGTCTGTGCAGATTCTGATGCTTCCATCAAGTTTTGAAACAGGCACCAGGTTTGACACCCATTCTGGATAATCTACTGGTCAGATGAATTTTGCATCTAATAGCTTTTTTAATTCCATTTTTACCAATAGGGTGATCTGAGAGTGCATTTTTTGAAGCTTTTGTTTAATAGGCTTTGCTTCTAGGTATACTGCTAAGTACTAAACCACGACCTCTGGATCAAGTCCATGCATGTTCGCATAGATCCATGCATAGTTTATTTGTCTTTCTCTTAGCAAGGCTGTTAGGAGCTCTTATTCTTCTGATAGTAATGATTCCACATAAAATGTGATATGCAGGCCTTCCTCTGTTCCTAGATTGATCGAGTTGCATTTTTCTGCCAAGACTGCTGATTTTTCTTGATAAATAGCTTGGAAAGGAAGATTGAATCCCCCATCCTCGGGTGCCTTAGGGATGTTTTCACCATTGGATGCATCCTTTCTTTTTACATTTTTTTGTTCAGAGAGTGCCACAATGCGGTTTTCACTCAAGGACTTAGATATGATTCTTAATTTTTCACTTTTGTGACTGAGGGATTCAATCATTTCCCCATAATAGGCCTATGTATCTAGCTCGATTAGGAATCCTACTTTGTGATCCCCACATGGAATGTTTTCCCGTAGTCCCATGAATTCTGAGAGCACCTCATCATTTTCAAATGTATCAAGAACTAGTGGTCCTCGTTGGTCATAGTCGATGAGTTGGAGATATACTAGGTGGATGTCATGATTTTGGTGGTCTGATTCAAAAGATATTGTGTTAATCATGCAAAGAGTGGTATCCTCAAATATCCTAGGTAAGTTGAGTGTGGGATCCTCGTCATCACTACTACTACAAACGTCGGTTATATCAAATGTGAAGTTATCTATGATGTGACCTATAGATACTAGAAGGCATAGTTTTGTTGCAGTTGGCTGAGGAGGATTATTAACCCTTCTGACTGGAGGAATTCGGCCATGTATAGTTATACTCAGAGGGGTACATCCAAGGCCACGATTTTTTATTGGTCGCACCTCCAGCATGATAGGTATTATAAGCCCATTATCATTTCTCCCAAGTCTTTGATTTCTGTCATAGCCCATTGTGAGCATCATTTGTAGACCCTTGCTTCTATCATCCATTGGTAAATCAGCTGTTGGTATTTCATCTTGGTATAGCATATGAGATGTATCTACCTCAATAACTTCTTAGCCAAGATCCCCCCATCTTGTTAAGGTGGTATAGTCTTTAGGAGATGTTTGGGATGTGGAGGCTTCATTTATTTGTGGGCGTCCCCATGATCTAGGAGATTGTAGTAACTCTTCTACCATAAAAGCATTTTTAGTCATCATGTAGTTTCCACAACTGTTATCTTGGATGATGACATTAATGTCAGAGATGGTGGGAATGGCGAGAGTGGTGGGTGTCTCTATCATAGAAGTGGATGCGAGAGTGGTGGGATCAATGTATGGTGTAGATGGGCCCTCATCATTTTTTGGTACTTGGTCGATTTTATAGTACTTTTCTTCAAGGATTTTGCAATAGGAGAAAGGTTTGGGATCTCCATTGATGGTGACTTCTTGTCCCTCATGTGTGAATTTTACACATTGATGGAAAGTTGATGCTACTGCTTTCATCGCATGAATCCATGGACATCCTAGGAGGATGTTATATGGTAAGTCAAGGTCCAAGACCTAACAAGTGGTTTCCATGATAGTAGGCCCTACTTGAATAGGGAGTTTTATCGTGCCTTGAGACACTCTTTCTTGATCATCATATGCTCTTATTGTGATACCCTTTCCTTTGTCAATAGAATCTTTTGAGATTTTCAATTGTTTGATTCATGAGGTTGAGAGAACATATACTCAAGCCTGCACCTCCATCCACCAAGACCCTTTTGACTTTTCTTTTCTACACTATGAATTCTAAGTGGAGTGCACGGTTGTGAGATGGTTGAGCAGGGAAATCTTGGTCAGATAATGTGAGGAGATTTGGCATAATGATATTTCCAACCATAGCTTAGAATTATTCTGCATCAAGATCTGCAGGGACAATGGATGAAGCCAACGCTTCCTTTAGGATTTTCTTATGAGTAGATGAGATTTTTAGTAACTCCATGATGGAGATTTGCGTTAGCGTTCTCTTGAGTTAATCTAGGACATTGTAGCCATTAGGGACAAATCTAGATGCAGGGACTCTATTTGGCTGGGATAATCCTGTGATGGTAACTTTTTCACCTCTTGTGGTGACTCCACAATCGATATGGGAACCTTTGATGGTGATGACCAGGTGCATTATTCATCTAGGGAGGTGACAACAATTTCATAAATATGATTCATGTTTGTGTGGGTGCCTTTCCCCTTATCATTATTATTCCCTTTATTGCCATGATTAGGCATCAGATTTGTGTATATCTTAAGATATTGGTTTCTTGTAGGTTGCTCCACGTTTATAATCCTTTGATTGATGAGATCTTGAACTATGTTTTTTAATCTCATGCAACTGTTCGTGGTATGTCCTTTGATTTTATGGAATTCACAGAGTTGATTTTCATTATACCAAGGAGGTTTCACATCCAGTTCTTGGTAATACTCAAAGGTAGGAGCCTTGATGAGTTTTTTGTTTATCAACTTCTTCATTATGACTTCAAGTGGTTCCCCCAAAGTAATGTATTTTCATTTGGGTTAATTTTTGTTCTGTTGGGGCGGTCCCCTTTGATCATTGACATTGTTAATCACCAGATTGTTGTTTGGTTGTTGTGTTGCTTGCTGATTGTTTTGGTGTTGGATTTGGATTTGTGGTGTGGGTGTATTTTGGCGCGGGGCACTAATGACCACCTTGGCATCTACAACACCATCATTAGTAGCATTTAAATTGTTCCTTGCCCACATGTGAGGTTTATCATTGTAGTTGAAGGGTGGACAGTTGTTTTGTTTTTTGGGGTATGAAGTTGATCTCGCGGGTTGAGTCATAAGAGCTCATTCGATGATGAGCACCTTGGAGATCAACCGGTCATATGTGGTAATCCCTTGTACCTTGAGATGAAATGCCAAGAGGCCGTTAAGGTTGGATATAATGGTGCAAACTTGTTGTTCCTCAGGCATGGTCCACTTGTTCCAATTGGCCTTGGATCACCATCGTTGTAGGAATGAAGTGAATGATTCACCCTTTCCTTGTTTTAGAGCTGAGAGTTCTTCTAGACTAACATCCATTGCAATGTTGCATGCATAATTTTTAATTAATGCGTCTATAACTTCTTGGAATGTTCTAATGCCTGTGGGTAAGTGAGAGAACCATTCCATAGCATGGCCAACCAAACTTCTAGGAAATAGTTGCATCAGATAAGTATCATCATATGCGACTTCCATGCAATGAACCTAGAATTCCTTGATGTGATCTTCAGGGTTTCCCAACCCATGATATTTTTCAAACTTGGGGATCTCAAATCCCTTGGGAAATGGTTTCATCACTAGGCTCCTATCAAATGGGTAGGGACACAAGTTGCTTGGTGTCTTTGTGGTTCACCCTAATTGAAGATCGAGCACTTGTTGCAAAAGCAACCTGATTTGTGTTACATCATTTTACAAATCAGGGGGTGGGATGAAGGTGTTCTGGGGTGTTTTGATTGTGGGTTGGTTGGTGTGTTGTTTGATTGGATTTTCACATTGTGTCGAGCTAGGTATGCTTGCACTTGCTATTGTATAAACAACACTTGTTGTTGTTCTTGTTGTTATTGTGCTAGGATTACTTATTGTTGAGCTTGCTATTGTGGTTTTTTTTGTGCTTATTGTTGGGCTACTAATCCAGTTGCTTCTTGCTTCTCTTGATATTGTTTTATTACTTTTTGATATGCTTGTAATTACACTGCTTGCTTTTGTGCAAGAAGTTGTGCTTGTGCTTGTGCTTGTTGTGCTTGATATTGGGCGTACGCTTGAGCTTGAGTTTGTGCATGCACTACTTGTGCTTGGGATTGTACTTGTGCTTCTTGTTGTTGCAATAGAATTTGAGCTTAAGCAGCCTTTTGTGCTTGTAATGCAGCTTGGGCTACTTGAGTAGCTTGTGCGGCTTGTGCAGCTTGAGTAGCTTGTGCGGCTTGTGTAGCTTGAGTGGCTTCTTGTTGTTGTTGTTGTTGTAATAACATTTGGGCTTGTGTGACCTATTGCACTTGTAATGCAGCTTGGGCTGCTTGGGTAGCTTGTGCAGCTTGCACAGCTTGCTAAGCAGCTAGTTGCACGACTTTTTATTTTTGCACTTGCAAAAATCCCCTTTGAAAAGCAACTTGCAATGCCATGTTGTTTTGACTTGATATGCTGGAAGTTGGTGGTGGTGGGGGTGATGGTGGATTTGGAATGGCGTTTATGGTGGTGGTGGGAAATGATGTCATGTTGATGTTTTGAGTGGTAGATGGTGTTGTTGATGTGGTGGTTTGAGTGATAAATGGTGTTGTTGATGTGATTAGCCGTTAAGAGACCATGTTTTGCGATGTTAGGAGGTTTTTGATGATGTTACGATTGCTTGTGTAGTTGTCATCTATTTTTGTGATATCGATGACAAGTTTTGAGCATTTGGCATAATGCTTTGACTGATATTTAGGATGTTGGTTTGATCAATACTTGGTAAAGGTGAAAGCCCTAAGCCAAGGAGTGGTGTGGATGGTGATGGTAATGGTGTAAGAGGTAAAAATGTGAGAGGGGTGAGTCCTTGAGAAAAAAATTTGGTGTCAAAAATTCCCCTAGGTCTGAACATGTCTCCTTCCTCTTGTGAATTTGTCAGGAGAGGAGTTTGAGGTGTTGCGTGGAAGGATGACGATGATGGATCATGATGGAAAGTGAGAGGAACATGCTCGTGTAATGGATTTTTGGGTATGTTTTTTTCCAAGATGGTATTTGCATCCAAGTCTTGATTATTAACAAGGGGGTGTGTTTGAATAGCATTAAGAAATGCATTTCCCTTATTAACATTGGGTTGGGTTGGAGTAAAAGATGTCATGATTTGCAAAATGTTTTGAGTGATGTTTTGGGATGGGGGTGTGGATGAGATGGGAAGTGTGGATGAAATTAGAGGCATGCCCTCCAAAGATGGTTCCAATATAGAGCTTGTGTCGAAATCAGAAGGTAATTTGGCCCCTTGCTTTGCTAGTTCGAGCATGTATAGTGAAGGGTTGAGTCTCATCATGATATTGACAATTTTATGGTTTTCCGAATTTTGAAGAATTTTAGTGATTTCCTCATGTGTCATTCCAAAGGTGTTATTGATAAGATCTTCCTCTTGATGGTCTTGTGAAGATGTAGGAAGGTTAACTGTGAGATTGCCAAACCCAATGGGATTCATTTCAAGAGTGGTTTGACTTAAGTCACTTGTAGTAGATGTTTCTTTGTTGGCTTCCATGTTCCTCTTGTGTTGTGATCTAGTTTGCACCATAAAATAGGGATCAATCTTCAAGAATACGGAAGGTGAATTCTTTTGGATTGATCTAACTTTAGGTATAAAAGAGAAATTTTAGGGTAATTTAAGGATCAAATGGTGATAATGGTATGGATGTAAGATGGATGTTTGATGCATGAGTGGAACTCTTGCGAGAATCTTGAAGGGAAATGTTAAACTTTAGGACTTGAGTTAGGATTGATTTGTTTTGGATTCAAATTTTGGTGGACTCGTAAAATCTAAGAGGTTGGATATTGTCCTAGAGTTAAATTGTTCACAAGATGATAATTTGTCTAGGTGTGAGAAGAAGGATTCATCTAAACATTCCTATTCAAACAAGATGATATTGATAATGAACTCTTAAATCCCCAGATGTTGGATGTTATCAAGGGATGATTTTTTTCAGAAGTTTTGATAATTTGATCAAATATGTGTAGAAGGATGCATCAACACACATTCAATCAAACAAGGTGATTTTGGATTGATTTCAAATGCTTTGCCCAAAGTTTAACATAACTGGTTTTTCCAATATTTTTGAAAAGTTGTTGATGAGATGATTTTGGTTTTCTTGATATTTCAAGGATGGATGAAGTTTTGATTTTGATCCTAGGATGTACCTAAAAAGACACTTGTTTACTTAGACCTCGTTATTGAAGAACATGAGATACTCTAAACAAGATGTTCAAACTCTCTAAAAAGATTTGGCTTTTGGTAATAATAGAATGAGTATAAACCTGGATTGTTTCTTGAAGCCTTTCTGTAAAAGTTAAAAAGTAGTCTTTGTCTGAATTCGTATAGCATTGAGAGATGCTTTTGATGGGATTTTAGACTAAGGGATTTTTCCTTTGGTTTCTTGATCTTGATCTTGCGTGAAATCATTGGAGACACATGTGTGGAGTCCAATTGTTTTTTAATCTTTTCTTAGTGACTTTTTTTTACCACAAACACTTCTTGATTAGGTTTTCAAACTAGATGTCCAATCTCTCAACTTCTTCTCATTTCACAAGGTATATTATGTGAAACTTTGATGAAATTAAGGCAAGGTTACCTATTGTTTAACTTTAGTGGGAAATTTGAGATGTAAATTCATGTGCTTAGAAACCTCTAAGGATGTAATCCCAAGGGCAAGCAATAACATGAGAATTTGGTCAATGGTATTTGCCTCCTAAAGGGTTTGAAATTTTGAGGATCATGTTTAATGTTTGTTTTCAAATGTTTTCGAACAAGCAAAGCATTTTGTAACCAAGAAAAAGTACAATCCTATGGATATGAAAGACAATATTTGTTGAATCCCCACTTGGACAAGTCCAGCTATGCTTATCTTTAGCGAATGGTTAGATGCTTGACCCCACTGGCTCCCCTCCATGACACTCACTTATACGGGGAAGCCAAGCATCAACACCCATGAAACTCCCATGGTATGCTTTCCATTTCTACTAAAGACCATAAAAGTGTGAGGCAGCTTTAGAACAATCGTTCTTGCACCAACAAATAGATCAAGGATTTTAGAAATTCTAAAACAATGGTTTTAATTTGGACTTTCTATTTGTGGAGACTGACCCATACGACGAGAGTCCCTTTTCAGATCCATCTCATCGGAGCCAACCGCGTGATACTAGTATTTACTCCAATACCCACATTTATATCCCAGTTGGAAATACTCTTGGATTTACAGTGTTACCAGTTGATTTGTTCCCTTGGGTGAGTACTTTTTCCCCAAGGTAGACCCTCTAAGATAGACAAAAGTGAATAAAATTATTCATAGTTCAATCAACCCTTGTTTAGAAACAAAGGGAGAACACAGGCAATAAATTTATTCACAATCACACAAGATTTTGTTCAATTTTAAACCCAAAATGAAGTGTGGAGGTGATCACTTTATCTCAACCTAAGATCATAGAAAAAGACTTTTGATTCTCAAGATCGCTATAAAGCATGAGAGAAGTGCATACTGTGGAACCTTAAATCTGCATTCGCTCAAAAACAAAAGTCTTTAGCATTGTTAGTAAACCAAAGAAAATAGAAGATTCCCTATAAGATTCATCTGATCACAAGAATAATGCAAAAGAAGCAAGCAAAACATAGAAAAACATCACTCTAACAATCAAACCAACATCTTATAGTGTATTGGTGCTTCTATGGAAAGAAGCCCTTTCCCAATCCTTGCTTAAGCTCCATGTTGAAAATGCTATGAAGAATGATATGAAATGCTAAGATGATAAATGGGCAAAATTAGCTCTCAAATGAAGAGAGTAACCTTGCATGAGATTGTAGATGAAATTGTGGAGGGTTTGATCAAGAATGAAGCCTTTCATTTATAGATTATTTTGATGAGAGAATGGCCAAATGGATGAATGTGGGACTAAAAATAGACTAATGAAAAGAGGCCACTTGTCAACTTGTGACAGGGTTGAGGATGAGCACATTTTGGCCAATGTGCCCAAGAGGGGGAAATTTCAAATTCAAATTCAAAGTGAAATAAATGTTTAGAGGGGGACAAAAAAATGGAGAAGTTAGTGAAATGTTGGAGGGGACAAGTCAACTTGTCATCATTTTCAAACTTGAAGGAATATTCTATTTTATGCCAAGTTGATGGAAAATAAGGATTTTAATAAATTAATAAATTGATTTATTTGTGCAAGTGGGAATATCTAGAGGATGTGATGGGTGGTTAGGTTAGGCTAATTAGGATTAGATTAGCTTAATGATGATTAGGTGAGTTTGACCCCTTTGACTCAAATATTTGGATTTATTTAAATCAAAGAGGGATGGAAAATGCATTTGGGATTTAATTAAATGAATATTTGAATTATTTAATTAAAAGGTTCATGATAAAGTTTATTTAATTTTCATTTAATGACCTTACGAGATTGAAACTAATGAGTTTACTTGATGAATGGATGAAGGTGAACTTGATTAATTTTATGAGTGGATGAATGTGAAACCTAGTTTACTTGATGAATGGACCTAATTGAATGCATAATGTTAATTTTGCATGTCTACATTTTGCCCCTCTTTGAAGCAATGTACTTGTTGTGTTGGTTCAAAGAATAAACTTGCTGTGATTGAAATTCAAAAAAATTCTAATTTTTTCAGTTGCCCCAGCAGAAAGAAATACACTAGTACATTGCCCCCTCGAGAGATCGAGCGAAAAGATTCGATTTGAGGGTCGATCTCGCGATAAAGAGGTTCAAAATGGATGGTTATGGATGATGATGCAAATGAGATGGTTTTTTAAGATGCTTACAATAACAAATCTATATTATCTTAAAAAACTTAAATGATGATATGATGCGAGATGGATGATATTGATGATGTGATATGCCATGATTATGAAAATGTATGATTTATGAGATGCTTAGACAAACAGATCTATATTATGATGATGATATGTTGTGATTATGCAAATGTATGATTTATGAGATGCTTAGACTGACAGATCTATATTATGATGATGATTATAAATGTGAGATGATATGCCAAATATTGATGGTTTGTGGATGCAGGATGAATGCATGATGTATGCATGATGGATGTATTGGTGATGATGAGTAATTATTCATGACGTGATGTTAGTGCAAAGAAGAAGACATTAGATGATGATAAGAGGATCCAACAAGCCAACTTTATGAGAGATGATGATAAGAAATGATGATGATAGATGGATTATTTGCTTATCAATGATTTGGATTTTAAAAGGGTCACTTACCTTATGTTTGATAGCACGCATAAGCATGATGCATCAAGGTATAAAGGACCAGGATGGCTTTGTACTTAGTGTGATGGACTTTGAATCAACAAATAGATAGGAGTATTCTTGTTCACACCTGACATACGGAAATGTTGCTCGGATGCACTTTAGAAGTTTCAAACACGTGTGTGTGTAGGATCATCATGGAAAAAATAGGCCCTTAAGTGGCAAAAAATTGAGAAAAATCAGTGTTAGGAAACTCGACGTAAAAATTTGAATAAGTTATATCTATATTATTTCAAAAATATGTAAGAATAGAATCTGTAGAAAATTGAATTTAGTTTTTAAACTACTAGGTTTATTTAAAAATAAATAAAATCTATTTGGTGAAAATTTGAAATTTCAATGCAGTAGTACTTAAATTTCAGGGAAAAAATAAGCAGGTGTCTGTCTGACCACCCTAACCATAATAAAATGATAATATTATTTAATAATATTTTATATATAAGTAGAGGACTCATGTCTATATGTGATGCATATTTTTCTATAATTTTTTTCCAAGTAAATAATTAATTATGATTTTTTTATTACAACTTTTAAAAAATATAAAAACTTGTCTGTCTGACCACCTTAACTTGGTCAAAACTTTATGAAATTTAATTTTTCTTTTTTTAATCATATATTATGTGAAGCATAGATTGTGACACATGTTTTGGATTCAAAAAATGTGATACCGTCTGAAAGTTATAGATGTTTTTCAATCAGCCTATCGATCAGGACTTTAGTCATAATTCTAATAGAAAATAAATAATAATTATTTATTAAATTCAAATTAAAGTATATTTTATATTGGTAGAAAGCTAAGAATCTCCTCTAAAACCCTTTTGTTTCATCAATTTTGGGTTAAAAAAGTCGTCCACATACCCTACAAATACCCATAATATTGCCACTTTTCGCCCATCATGATCCTGCACATACCCACACCTCAGACCAAAACACGAAAAGGTATAACCAATCAATGCAATAGTCAATAAGTTGTCTGAAACATCCTCCATGCATACCTAACAAAGAAAGTATTTTCCAAGTTATTTTACAAGAACGTCCAACAAGCATAGCAGACAAAAGGATAATGATCGTTGCCCCATTCCTATCTCTCTAAATCCTTCGTTCAGATATCATCGAGAGGTCCTTGGATTGAGTGCAATAAGATAAGTCAAAAGACAAAGATAAAGCACACAAACAAGTTGATGTTATTCAATACTACTAGCCAAAAGGGAATGTGTTTTTAAGGATAAGAACCGAAACTATTGCCAAAAGATAATGCCCATTGTAGGAAGGATACATCCTAGGACATGTTAGTGGATGGCGGCATGTCATTTCATTTATCCAAAGTGTTGTTTTTGATAAATAATGCCCATTGTAGGAAGGATTCATCCTAGGAATATTTGGATGATTGATATGGGAATATTTGCATGATGGGCTATCGACACAAAGAATTTACCAACTTGCTTACGTACTGACTTAGACTTGAGACTTGGTGTTTTTGAGTTTTACTTTTAACCTGCTATACTTGTTTCTAACTATTTCACCAAAGGTTGAGGATGACAATCAGTTTATTATGGATGGTGTTATTGTGGGTGCAAGCGAGATGAGATGGATGGATTTTTTTCAAATATTTGGATGTTTTTGATGTTTTTGCAATGTTTTGAGGTTGTTTTTGGTATGTTTTGAGGTTTTACAAATATTTTGATTTTTGATTTTTCAATGTTTTTTGGGATTTTCTGAGATTTTGACCAAGAGACTAACCTAAAGACCTATCCTAGGGGCCTTAGGGGCTGATCAATAGATTAACCTTGCCTATGTTATACACGTAGAGACCACGTAGTTCGACTGGTAACTTGGCCGATTTACAGATGAAGATATACATGATGAATTGCCAACTTATTATGACAGACTCCTAAAGGACTGACCTAAGTGTTTTTAGGGATGATCAAAGATCAACCTTGCCTATGTTCAAGCTCAGAGATGATGTAGTTCAACGAGACGACTCTATTTTTTATTTTTTTGACCGAATTTTTGACATATTTTTGGATTTTGTGTTTTTTCGATGTGTTTGGATTTTATGATGTTTTGATGTTTAAGGATTTTCTAATTTTCTGATGTTGTCAAATTTTCTAATTTTCTGATGTTTTTATATATTCTGATATTCTAATTTTTTTGGAATTTTCTAATTTTTTTATGTTTTTGGATTTTTTGATGTTTTTGAATTTTTTGATTTTTAGGACATTAAGGATATGCACAAATATAATCTAATGAGAACATGCCCCCAGCGTGATGTAATAAACTACTCTGATAAAGGTAGGACAAACTGACCTTGAGGATGAGCCGAGTAGTACTAGGAGGGATCATGATATGGAAAAAGGACCAAGATATGGTGCGGATGCAATTGGATAAGTGATGGATGGAGACCTGAATGTGATGGATGATGGAAGCAAAATGGATGGAAGATGCAGAACAAGCCATAAAGATCCTAGTGGATGGAAAGTGCTTATTTACACAAAGCACGTGTTTGCTAGGTTTTCACCAAGGTACTTGTCCAAACTGCCACTGAAGTGGTTTTCACTAGAGGATGATTTTTCTCTTTACTATTTTTGATAATTATTTTATTTTATTTTATTTTTGCTTTTTTGCTTTTTTTGTTGTCACCAAGATGCCTGTTTGCCAGGTTTTCACCAAGGTAACCATTTTTCACGACATTTTGAGATTTTTTTGGAATTTTGGTTCTATACCTTGAAATTTTGGTTCTAGTGCCACAATGAAGTACTTAAAAATATGCAAATGAAATCATCTCAAACACTCATTAGGAAGGTTAGTTTACACATGCAAATCTACAAATAACTCTATGAAATAACAATGCCATGTTTCAAAGATGCAAACAAATAACTAAGAAGATCAAATAAACATCTAGAAGCAAGACAAAGTACCTATTCCATATTGGATTGGTGTCAAATATGCAAATGACCCTTTCCCAATCCTTGCTCAAAAATTGAAATGATGAGATGCAATGGAGATGAAGAGAAAAATTAGTTCTCAAACAAAGAGAGTAACTTTGCATGAAGATGTAGATGAATTAATGAAGATTAAGCCCTTTATTTATAGATTATTTTGATGAGAGAATGGCCAAATGGATGAATGCGGGACTAAAAATAGACCAATGAAAAGAGGCCACTTGTCAACTTGCCATAGGTTGAGGGATATGCAAGATTTGGGAAATGTGTCCAAGAGAGAGAGTTTCAAATTCAAATTTGTGAAATAAATGTTTAGAGGGGGACATAAAAATGGAGAAGTTAATGAAATGTTGGAGGGGACAAGTCAACTTGTCATCATTTTCAAACTTGAAGGAATATTCTGTTTTATGCCAAGTTGATGGAAAATAAGGATTTTAATAAATCAATAAATTGATTTATTTGTGCAAGTGGGAATATCTAGAGGATGTGATGGGTGGTTAGGTTAGGCTAATTAGGATTAGATTAGCTTAATGATGATTATGTGAGTTTGACCCCTTTGACTCAAATATTTGGATTTATTTAAATCAAAGAGGGATGGAAAATGCATTTAGGATTTAATTAAATGAATATTTGATTTATTTAATTAAAAGGTTGATGATAAAGTTTATTTAATTTTAATTTAATGACCTTAGGAGATTGAAATTAATGAGCTTACCTAATGAATGGATGAAGGTGAACTTGATTAATTTGATGAGTGGATGAATGTGAAACCTAGTTTACTTGATGAATGGACCTAATTGAATGCATAATGTTAATTTTGCATGTCTACACATGTGTCCTTTTCAATGATGTTAGTTTAAGTAAGCAATCACAAAAAAAAAGTTGCACATGTTTGTTTTAAATCCACAAAGCAATGATTTTGATTCATTTTAAGGCAACAAAATGAGATATGAGAGTTCCCTGGTTCAATTTGTTAATGTCAAACGAAATCTAGTCCATGCTTCCTAAAGCTCATTTTAACCCTTTCACAATGAAAATTGAAAGCATAGGTAATGTTTGTTTTAAAGCCCAAAACCAAAGATGAGTTAGCCTAAAATAGAAAATTAAGGTGTAAGATGGAATCTCCAAGCATTAAAAAATGCTTTTGAATTTCAATTTTGATGTTCAATTTATTGCCAAGTTCCTTTGAAGATCTTTTGCAAGCTCCTTGTGCAACGAAAAGCTCCTTGCTTTTCCTATTAAACAAAATAAAATTATATGAAAACTAAGTTAACTAAATTCATTTTTCAAACATTTAAGTATAAGCGATTTCAAGTGATAAAGCATTTAATAAAGATCTTGATTTCCAAATATTTTAAAACAAATATTAGTCAAACAAAATAATTTGCAAAAGACCCTTCTTGCCAATGATCGAATCTTAAAAAATGAAAGCCCCCTTTTCTTTTCGAACACAATCATAAAAATTCCTAGAGAGTGACACATTAGGAATAAAGAATCAATCTTTTAAAGGCAACAAGATCTCAATATAAATGCACCCTAATAAAAGACCATAAATTTCATTTGAGGACTACAAAAAAAAAAGAAAAGAAATATTTATGTTTGTATGAAGCAACTCTCTCTCTATTGTAAACCATTGTATCATTTAAAATTTAAACCAATAGACAGCTACAATTAAGAACCAATAGTTTAATAACCAAGTATGACATAAAATTTAGGTATGAAATGTGTCCCAGATATTCTTTAATACTCAAATCAAAAGGCATGAATTTTAAAAAAAAAAAACATCAAACTACTTTAGGATCCTTTGGTTATTTCAAAGAGTCCACAAAAAATTTGTGCCTAAAGAAAACACCTTTTTTTGCTTAAGACATATGTCTGTACCTGCACCACCACGAAAGTCAACACAATGCAACAAATGAGCAATATGTACAATGATAAATAAAGACAACCTCACACACTTTGGAAATCTACGCGGCATGAGTGAACAGGTTTGAAAGGTGTTCATTAGGCAAATTTTAAAGAGAGAATGTCCTTAACGTTATATACATCAACATAGAACACTTCCCACTACTTTTGCAACCTTCTCCTGCGTGTTTTATGTCTGGGAAAACAAGAGTAAAGAGCTTTCAAAATGTGTTTGGTAGGTGTAAACTAGTGACCATAAATGCTAAATAAGAGACTTTCAAGCTGATGTAAATGGCCGACAAATGAAAGGCAGTAAATAAATGTTTAAAATCTTTTAAGCAACAGTATTTGGTAGGTGTAAAGTTGTGCCACAAGTTTCCTATGGGGAAAATGCCTTGAAGAAAGCACACACCTATATTTATTGCTTCCCTACACTACCTACCTCACAAGAAGACCTGTCACCAAACACTTAGAGTGCACTGACTCAAAGGAGACACAATCCCATTTTCACAGTTGCACAATCTTGGTGGAAGTGTGGGCAGATTGGAGAGTTTTATTTCTAACTTATCAAACCTGTGATGTCAAACTGCTCAATCTAGACAATAACCCATTTAAAGAAAAATGCCACCTTGTAGTCTAGCATAAGAGGCTTGAGCATGAAAAATGGACTGCTCAACAAAATATTTTAAAGAAATTTGTTTCTCAAATAATGAATGGAAAAAAAATAGATTTTTTTGCAGCGTTCATGGATGCATGACCACAAAGGTTTCAATGTTGATTTTAAATTTTCAAAATACGGCATAAATTGCACCTTCATGGATACAAAAGAGTTAGAGAACCTCTTTATTAACACAGATAAAAAGTCAGAACAAGTCTCATTTATTACTAATGCAAAATGGATGATTATTGACGTAGGTATGCAGATCTAAGCACAATGTAATAATGATGTAATAGATAGCCATTCAAAATATATCACAAAGTATCATTGATATCTACCAGCAGATGTACACAGATATATCACAATGTTCCATTAATTTTTGAGATTCTATTCAAGCCATCCATAAGCAACATTAGACATAATAAAATAATGACAATTATATCCTTAGCGAAGACTTTGAACTTGCGTTCACCAACAAACTACTTAATTAAAGTACACACAAAATCTTGTCTCTGTCACTCTATGTCCAAAAATATAAAGCAGATTTTCCAAATAATATGGCAAGATGTCCATAAATATAACAGATTTAAATTGGAAAATCATGTTGAAAGTCAAGCTTGGAATTTACCCTTAAAAGAAAAGAAGTAGACGCAAGACAAACTAAGATCCATAAGAGACAAAGTAATGTCAGAATAGTTATGAGCCAGAATTAGTTTACCAGCGTTCTATTTCTCAAATTAAATAATGAAAAAGCAAATAACATGGAAGAGAAGAGAATAATGTTATAATAGCAATGAATCTCAGGAATCATATCGAATGATATTTGGGTATCTAAAACATAAATAGGCCCTCCTTCTAGTGCCATGATGAAGCACCCTAAAATCTGCAAATCACCATTCCTCAAACATGGGTTAGTTATATGCAAATTTATCAAAATGCTCCTATGAAATAACATGTAAGTGCTTAAGAAAATGCAACCAATAACAAGGATTAAAAGAAATCTAAAAGCGTAACATGTACCTATTCCATATTGGATTGGTGTCAATTGTGCAAATGACCCTTTCACAATCCTTCCTAAAAACTCAAATGATGCAATGCAATGGTGATGGGCAAAATTAGTTCTCAATTGAAGAGAGTAACTTTGAATGAGAGTGTGGATGGGTTGATGAAGAATGAAGCTTTCATTTATAGATTTTCAAATTGGAAGAGAGCTCAAAATAGAGCAATGTGGGATATTGTTTTGACCAATGAGATGAAGCCACTTATCACATTTTGATAGGTTGAAGAATACATGCAAGTTTTGGCCAATGTGCCAAAGAGGGGGAGATTCAAATTTGAATTGAGAGTTAAATTTTGAGTGGGGCACATGTAAGAGAGAAGTTATTTTCATGTTGGAAGGGACAATTCAACTTGTCTTCATATTCAAACTTGAGGAATATTCTCAAAAGATGTTTTGTTGAGAGAAAATGATGATTTTATAAATGAATTAAAATGTTTTATTGATGCAAGTGGGAAAATCTAGAGGATGTGATGGGTAGTTAGATTAGATTAATCAGGATTAGATTAGCTTAGATGATTTTTAAGTGTTTTTGACTTATTTGATTTGATTTCTTTGATTTATTTAAATCAAAAAGGGATAGAAGGTGATTTTAGACTTAATTAAATAAAGGTTTGATTTATTTAATCAAGGAGGGTGATGTTAGGATCAAGTTGATTTATTTAATTTAAATTGGACTTTAGGAGATTGACCAAATAAACTTGATTTATTTGATGAATGGATGAATATGACCTAATCAAATACATGATGTCAATTTCACGTGTCTACAATATTTAAGCTGCACAATAAATGCCATGCCTAAGTAGGTTTAGGTCAAGATATGTGAATAAATCAGTAATTACACTAACATCCCCCCTTAAGCATAACTTAGGTGGGAATGGATAAAATGGGTCTTGGCTACTAGTCATGTTAGGTACCCATGCACAAAGTAATCTCTCATGAAGTGAAGAAAAGTAGAAAACCCTGTGGGAAAAAACTACCCTCCAAAAGAGAGAAAAGATGAATGAAAATTATACACATGAAGAAGTACTAGTTATTTCACTAAGTACAATATATGATTTCCTCCATAAGAGAGAAAATGATAGAAGGTCTATGAGACCCCCCATAATACATGTCCTGCTACATTAAAGTTGGATAGTTGACAAAGGATGCAGATATAGTTCCAAGAGTGCTTCACAATGTTCCTTCCCTTGGGAAGAAATGAAACCAAGTGAAGATGTAGGATATCTTCCCATGTGAGAATATGTATGTATTATCTTGACTAGAGTTGATGCTCATGCAAGAATGATGATGAAGGTGCCCATGATGTCTTCGAAGTGTGCTCATGTGTTCCCATGTTGATGTCGAAGGATGTCATAATCAAATTAGGTGCATGCCTAATAGATTAAGATGATGAAAATCTAGAACCATTTGAAGACAAATGTAGAGCATGAATATCCAAAGAGACCGATGGTGATGTAGTTTCATTGAAACTGTCATCAAATAGAAGACTAATGTCTTCAATGTGTGCTTCCAAGTCAACAATGCGAGACTCTAGAAATAGACAAGAAATGTCAAGTAGGATTGTGTCCCAATCAGAAATGCTAGGAAGACTAGTGTGATCAAACTACAAAGAAGTGTACTCGAAGCTTTCAAAGAAGCAACTGTGAAAGCTAATGAAGCAATAGTAGGAGTTGGAATGTAGACTTCCACTATGTCAACATAAAATTCTTCATGATGTGGGATATCATTTGTGATCATTGCAAGATCATGTGGGAATGGAGAAACATTTGAGTCTCCATACATCTCCCAAAGTTTGATCCATAAAGCATGTGGACCCACAATATTCATGATGGCAATCAAAGTGTCATGTGGTATATGTAAGATGATTAATCCAACAATATGATAATTTTTATTGACCCATTTATTGTTCTGAAATTGGTTAGCAGGTTTAGGGATAAGTCCATACAAATGGGGCAAAAGATTGTGATACCTAAGATGTTTTAGGATTCCTTCACACCAAGACTTATAGTTTCCCATGTTTAGCTTAATTACAAAAGAATGATTTTATATCCCATGATTAAAAATGTGTCACCAACTCCCTATTATTATCTCTTTTCCCCCCCTTAATTTGGAATTTTATAGGAGTGTTTTGTAATTAAGCCCAAAAAATAACATAAATTGGTACTTTATAATGATAGTGTGTGAGTGTACCTATTGGATTCACAGCGAAAAAATATGCACTTTTGCAAAAAAGGAACTAAAAGCTTGAGCTGTAGTGAAAAAGTAATTACAAATTGTAATTTTCACTCTTTACAAACACCCAAATTGCAACTCTTTGATCAAACATACACAAACATGGGTCAGCACTAAAACTGAGTCAGCAAATCGTGCCTAAACATGCAAACTAGAAGTCAACACGTGATAGTAGAAACA
Source organism: Sequoia sempervirens (assembly GCA_007258455.2). Classification (NCBI taxonomy): domain Eukaryota; kingdom Viridiplantae; phylum Streptophyta; class Pinopsida; order Cupressales; family Cupressaceae; genus Sequoia; species Sequoia sempervirens. Next base: position 36,331,763 of record VDFB02252616.1, read on the forward strand.
AGGGTCAAAAGTCAGCCTAGCATGAATGGTTCCCACACAGTCTCTACCCTCAATGGAAGTCAACACAGGATAGACAAAATCGAGCCTCTCATCATGTGTTTAGAGGCACCTCCGTAGAAGAAAAGAAATGTGCCCTTCTCCTCCTAAAACACGCCTAACACAGTAAATTGTGGGGGCTTCTTTCTTTGATCTCCTTCACCTCTGTCGACAAAAAATACTTGCATATTCTTCACTTCGTCACTGGCAATCAAAACCAACCTCCCTTGATGGCGGATTTCACATTGCCTTCTTCAATGTCTTAGTTAGCAAACACCATGTAGTGGGTCTTCAATCTTCCATAATGATCTATAAAGATACAAGAGTTAGGATGGGCGACCAATGAGATCCTGCGCATATCACAAACGCCAAGCATGGGAAAAACTAGACGAGTGGAGCAAGCGCGACAGAAGCTAGCACGACAGAGGACCCAAAGGAAACCCACACGGCTATAGTGACAGGGTGAGCCAAGGTGGCAAGAAGCCAGCGTGGCGGGCCTGGAGAAGCCACAACAACAACAGACTGTGGAGATGGGGAGAAATCCAATCCAGCAACAAACCAGAATGGTGGGAGCCTGAAGCAACCATAGTGGCAGCAGAGGCACGATTGGGTTAGCAACAATCGCGGCAGCGAAGAGAGTGGCAAGGCAGGAGGCGTCATCACAAGAGCAGGAGTAGGGGGGTGGATGAACCATTTGTAACCTGCACAAAGAAAAAAAATGCACCTTAGATGAGTCACGGGCTATGCACCACAACCTCCTCAAAATCTTTGCCTAGTCACTGCACAACATAGACCGCACAACTTCAAAAAGAAACATGCCTGAATGGTGTCAGATGCGTTGGTAATTGCTGATGAAACATGCCTCAAAACTCCCTCACAACAATCATGGTCTGCAAAGAGTATTCCTGATCTGGAACCAGTGTTTAGCATCTTCCAATCTCGCCTCCCATCTACAAAAGAAATGAAAATTCCCCTCAATCTGCCTCACACAGAGGCTCGAAACTGCCAAATAGTGGCAAGGGTCAGAGCCTGGCTGGATGCAAAGTTATTATGAAAAGAGAGATTAAAAAAAACATAGAGTTACTGACTCAAGATTCCAAGGATTTGTAGCCTACAAATGAGTTTGTCTCTGAAGGAAATCAAATCTACCAATCTATACCATCTACAATCTATATGGCTTGGTCAAATTCTATTTAGGTTTGATACCATGAAAGAACCATGAAACACAAAGATTTTGAACAAGCACAGTAGAGATAGAATGTGTAAACTCAACCTACTTGATAGATAGTCAAGGGTCTTGTTATAAAAGAGAAATATCCAACCATGAGCAAAATATCCCTAAATATCAACAGGGAAAAATATCAGGAGATATTTAACCTGCAATAATAAATGCCATGAGATATTTAACCTACACAATAAATGTCATGCCTAAGTAGACTTAGGTTAAAATATGTGATCCAAGCATTAATTAAACTAACAATCTATAATTTTTCATACCTCCTATTCTTTCTTATATCACCTTCACATTGCCATAAACTTGGAAACATGTCCTTTACATCAATAACCATACACTTTTGTACACCATTTGTGTCTTAGAGGGGATCATATGTACCAAGAAGAATTTGAAATCCTTCAAATGGAAAATGATATTCATTTTGAGATATTAATGGCATCTTGGGTCATAAAAGAAGGTAGGTAAATTTTTTTATTTGAAATGTAACATAGTTTCAAGAGCTAGCATGCTCAGGATGACAAGCTTGACAAGCATGCCAAGATGATCAAATTCAAAACTTTGAAATTTATAAAAATAGATCTTTTGGGGAAAAAGGTGACCCTTGAGGAAAGGATAAATGGAGGATCAAACCCATAATCTAGAAATTTAAGGAAAAGGAGATTAGAGGGGGAAATGGGATTAGGGAGGAAAGGGTTGCTAGAGATGATAAGTCTTACAATCATTCAAGGATGACCAAGTGTAAAATCCTAAAATTATTGAAAGCTAACTAAAGAAAGGCCAAATTATAAGGCATTAACCATGAAAGTACCTTTTAACAAATTTTAATAAGGATATTTTATGAAAACACTTTGAATGAGTAGCTTTAAAGGATTACTAAACATAGGGCACCCAACTAGAGATTTTTAATGTTGGAGTAAATAGGTGTTTTCCTTAAATAGTTATTAGTGGGTTCATATTTACTTGTTAAATCCACTTAGCTCCTAGTTGAATTTTTTAGAAGTCTTAGTTGTCTAGATGGGATTTTATATTATCTTAACTAGATATCTTTAAGTTAATTTTTTTGTCCAAGGTCATTTACTATTTGTATAGGTATTTTTCTTATTATACATTATTAAGACACATGCCCAAATCTTGTTTAGTACTATTTTAGATAAGGTTTAGAATTCAAGGAATACGCATGAATCAATAATAGACACCAAAAAGCTATCTAAACTAAGCAATAAAGTCCCCGATCCAACAATGAAGTACAAATGATAATAGAAATCATAATAATAAAGCAATAAACCTCAACATTTATGCCATAATTGAATCACCTCCATTGCTCTTCTCTAGTTTCCTTTATTTGTTCTCAGATTTGTTGTATGCAATATACTCAATGATCTTGATGTTGACAACTTGATAGCTTGATCTCTTGATAGAAAAAATTCAAAGATTGTTGTTAACCTTGAAATGAAGATGATGACTTGCTTTTATAGAAATCCCAATTCAAATGAAGGGATATGATTAGATGATGAGGTATGGTGATCAATGCATGAGATGGATTGAGACACAAATAAGAATGAATTGACCAAAACTCAAGAAAGTAGTTGAGATTTAGGGCTTAACTAGGAAAGGATAAATTAAATAATAAGAAACATTATTTAATTTAGGGAAGGGTGAGATGAATAATTAAATAACAAAAATATTATTTAATTATAGAAGAAGAGGTGGAATGCTAAATATTAAAAAATTAAAAATAATTATTTAATTAAGGAAGGATACAAATGACAAATAATTAAATAATTGAAATTTATTTAACTATAGGTAGGAAAGGCTAATGAATAATTAAATAATAAGAAATAATTATTTAAGCATAGAGGAAAATGAGAATAAATAATTAAATAAATAAGATTTATTTAATTATAGATAGAAAAAGATAAGTTAGTGACACAATTTAAATAAAATTGATACTTATTCAAGTTAATCAAAGGCAAAATAAGATAAAGTGAATTAATTGAATAATTAAAATTATTTAATTATAGTAGGAAGAAGGGGGATCAAAGATAAAATGTTGCTTGCAAGGATATTTTTTAGTTTTTACATTTTGCTCCTCTTTGACATAATGTGATTTTGTGCATTGTGTCAAAGAATAATCAAGAAAATTCAATGCAAGATATTGCTGAATGGATGCGGGGTAGGATTATTCCCCCTTGGAAAAATTGATTTTTTTAAAAAAATTCTAGAAAATTTGGAAAATTTACCAATAAAATAATTTGATAGGTGCAAATGCATTGGTGAATGAAAAAACTAGGCTTAAAAGTCAATGTAGGACCTAATATTTGAGTTCAAAGGAAAAACTTGACACAACCAATTATGAAGGTGGGGACCCATTAGGTCAAATTAGGTTATAAATATGCCCTAGCGGGAATAGGTCATTTATGCCCTCTTACTATTGGAGATTAGCAACTCTAGTTTAGGATTTGTTGCCAAGTTGCTGCTAGAATGTCAACTGTACCAGTCATTGCACATTGTGAGTACTGAGTACAGACACATGGATGTGAGGAGGGCTCAAGTGCAATGGTATGTATCCAACCATTTATTTTTTATTTTGTCATTTTAGCATAGAATTTAGGGCGCAAAGAAGGGAAAATGAATGTGGTATAATTTTTGCACCACAATTGTTATCGTGCTCACCACAATAGTGGTTTGAGTCATCGTAATTATTGCATTGCAACATAATCATTTTAGATAGGTTTTAGATAATAAGCGGCTTGCAACTACAAAGTGCATTGTAATTGATAAGGTGCAGCACAACTAAAGGAGGAAATGCCACAATTGTAATTGTGTGACACAACTGTATGAAAAAATGATGCAAGTTTAAAATGGCAACACAATCGACATACGAGACGCATATGAAGGAAAAGTGATGCATTTGACTTGAAATTCAATTTAAGAAAATTTTGGCAAAAAAATTAATATACATTAGGTCATGTAAGCTAATTTAGACATGGTGAGTAACATGATATTCTTTTTGATGGATGCAAGTGAGACTAGGCCCTATATATACACACGAGATCCAACCGAATTCCTTCCCACTTAGAGATATTTGTTCATGGAGGAGTGAGATACGTTAGTGGTGCTAGGAATTTACCATGTGACATTTATTCTTGCGGTACAAACTAACAAGGCTCTTCTGAAAGTACTTATAAAGTGGTGGCATTTAGAGACAAGCTCCTTTCATTTCTTGACTAGGGAGGATATTGTGACCTTGGAGGATGTATCGAGAATCATGCAGATTCCCATCCATGGAGAGAGGGTAGTATATGATAGTAGTCAAGGATTGGCGATGATTCAATGGGTGTTTTAGATTCACTCCCTAGTAGAGCTTGGATTAGAGAATTACAAGATCTAATGGGATACTTTGGCTGACACATACCATAGGCTTGTGGTTGTTTTATGTGTAGTGATTAGTGGAGTGGTTTTCCAAGACATATGAGAACATGAGTTTCCAATGGGATGGGGGGAGATGGTAGAGTGGATGATGGAGGAGGTGACTATCTATGTTTGGGAGCAATGACTAATATGACCTATGCTATTTCTACTCAGGAGTATGGCACGTGGTGGGTGGTGCATAGACCTACACCATTTAGTGATCCCAACCAACCAATCCCTATGAAGAGGATGGGATGGGTATGATGACGCAGACTACGAGGCTAAGGTTGAGGGAGAGGAGACGATGGTGATGAAGATGGGGATGGTGGGAGAGGTAAAGGTGATAGAGGCTAAGAGGGAAGAGGTTGAGGAAAAGATGTTAAAGGTTGGGGTTTGGATGACTGAGGTCGACGAGAGAGAGTAGGACTACCTCTTAAAGTAGCATAAAGCGTTCCTTAGTGGATGCTACCCATGCATGAGGAGGGGGAGAAAATGGAGGTGGAGATGGATGTGGTGAGAGTAGAGGAGGTTCTAGGAGAGGTGGGTGAGGAGGTAGTGGTTGGAGAGTTTATTATAGAGGAGGTCGAGAAGGAGGATGCTATGAAGAAGGCCACCCGAGACATCATGATCATGAAGGAGAGCATGCATGGTGTCTTGATTAGGGAGGTCATTCTCGATGTCATGGAGGAGCATGCAGAGGATGAAGGACATGGACCTTAGGCACAAATACAGGCACTACAATCGTAGGTTTATGCATTACAAGCATAGGTAGAATAGTTACCGACCTTACAAGGATAGGGGCAAGTCTTGATAGATAAGAGGGACCAGGAAATCATACAGTCACAGAAGGTGGATCAGAGGTCCATCACTTTTATTACTACTGTCAGTGCACCCATGATAAATCCGGCCGACAAGCTATATCAGGTAGGGAGGGAATGCAAATTACTATTGGAGAGACTATGATGATGCAACACATATACCATAGAGGGTTCCTATACAAAGAGCTAGTCTCATAGAAGAGCACATTCTAGGAGGGCATAGAGTAGTGAAGGTGTATTACAATGATCAAGGTTAGGACCCTACAATAGGCCATTAGAATCCTAGTAGAGAGAGGATAGAAAGCCACCCTCAGGACCACAGGATGAGGAGAGAATAGGCTAGGCCTGTATTCACATTTTTTATTTTTATATGCATTTAGATACTTACAATTTTTATTGATCCTATGAGCTCCGTTAGATGCATTGTGATATTGTCCTGTGACAATATTTTTGATATATATGTGAGATACATGACTTTTGGAAATGAGTATATGATGTTTATGGTTCTATGTGCATACCTATGTTAAGGATTTATGATGTGATGTTATGCTTACTCATTTTATGTGTGTATGTGATGTTCCTATGTGATGTGGATTATGGATTATGACATGATGTTATGTATGCAATGTATGGTTTATATTTATACATGTTTATGATATATGGATGCATACACATGATAACCTACCATGCTTATGTATGTTCTAATGTATGGATGGATATATATATGCTTATGACATGTTTTTTATGTGATTCTTATATAGGTGATGGTTCTATATGATGCAATGTTATGGATATTTTTGTATTTTCCAATGCAATATGACTGACTTAAAATGCATATGATATTGATATTTATGATGCCCTAAAATGATTGTGGATGTAGGGTGGTACTATTAATGCATTTATTTTTGTGTTTCATAGTATGCCATCAAGATTACTATAAGGATAGATGGAAGGAATTTTAGTGCGGAAAGGAATGAGAAAGTGAAGGATAGAATAAAAGAATGAAGTGGATGAATTGGTAATATCCATCAAGAGATCTTGATAAATAGATGATCAAGCTCTTGTTTAATTACATAATTATAATAATAGAATTTATTATTCCAATGGATGACAAACAACAAGGTATAACATAGACCAAGGTGTGATATGTTATCCCTTGCAAAAGTAGACATGTGCCAGATAAGGAGTGTCATGACGTAGGCTAGAAACCATATAACCTTGCTGAAACATGTGAGGAAGTGACCACAAAGAATGTTGATCTTGATATAAGAGAGCATTTGATTTAGCTTTAGCTTGCATAGGATGTTTTAATTATGTTGAATGGAAAATTCAGACACATACAAGGAACCAAGTTGCACCAGGTATATTGCCACAAAAAACCACAAACAAAAAGCAAAGAGAAAATAGGTCATGATGCACCATCGCACCTCTAAATCCTTCTTGGAACATCCTCAAGGCACATACTAACATGATTGAAGATAAATTAATAAAAAGATAAAACAAATTGAACCAACCAAGTCAACAACCATTTAGATCATTTGCCAATGATTGTTTGTATGTTCAAATTTTTGATAGTGATTGTGCTTAGCTTTAAGAATGGTACACCTCATATAATACTAATGACAGATTGAATTTGGTTTCAAGGATGCAAAAATTATCATTAAAATGTGTGGAACAGTAATTAAAAGGTACCCCTTTCTCTCCTTTTTGCAACTTTATACTAGAGAGACTTTATATATCTTATCGACTTGTCTAATTTTTCCTGTGGATTGAAGGGCTTACTATAATTTTTTGCAAAAATCTATGAATATTTAATCAACGCTTTAATGCATTTACTAGATGCTCTCATTTCTCTCTCTATATTACTAGTCATGGCATAAGCTTCCATTAAAGTTTTAGTGTTCTTATCTCATAAGAAGTAACCCAAATTGACATCAAATGCCCCATAATCTAAAATAAGGCATGTGGATTCGTTTGACCTCATATGAAGATAAAATTTCATAATTTTAATCACAAACCTATAATGAAATCAACTATTTCTTTGACCCCTTTCTTAAGAGTAGTCAATTTGTGGATTATAAATTTGGGATCCATTTTTTCTATATACTATAATATAAAAGCCTTCATAAAATCATCCCACAAAGTGGTAATATCTATAAGCCTCTAGTGCCCATCTTTTGCACTTTATTCTAGTGATTGCGTGAAACATTTCATAATAACATCTTCATCTTGTATTTCATATCCATTTTTTACATTGAAAAAACATCATAAGTGGTCCTCACTAGGGACAGTGTTATCCCTGGAATTTTGGTATCTTTCCTCTAATCTCATTTTTAATTATATTAGGATATCCTAGAATGTCATCAAATTCAAGTTACATACACCTTTGTGTTCCCAGTGACAGCCTTATTGGAGAACTTTTGAGCATGTCTTATAGGGTTGAGTCTTATGTTTTGACTTACATTTTTCTATTGATGGTTTTTATGCTTTGGATTTTTTTGATTTTGTAGCACATTTTATTCATGCCTTTTTGGAAAGTTTTGAGTATTATTTTAATTTCCTATATGTTATTGAGAAATACTTTTATTTTGATTTATCTATTGTGCATTTTGAGTAGTTTGGTTTTGATTTAGCAATTAGGTATCTAAGACAAGTTTCGCTTGTTTCAATTCAAGTTTTTCTTGCTTCAATATATTTTTTCTTTGAATTTCTTGTTGCCTATGTCTGATGATCAATCAATTCTACCTCTTGATCTATAACTATCTTATTTCATCCTCTAACTATGTGGCATTGTCAACATCATGAAATTGAATGTCTAATTCTTATTTTGAGAAGATGTAGGGAATTTTTTTATTTTATTTTATTTTATTTTATTTTTTTCAATACAACAAATTGGTTCAAGGTGTAAAAACCAATTTAACATTTCAATGGTGTAGTCGTTTTATTCCATTTGAATTCCATAATCTTATGTGATATGAAACTATATAAGAAAACCTATTATGACTTTAACTATAACAAGGAGACTTCACAAATAAGAAAGAAAATAGAACTGATGTCATGCCCCGAAATGTGACCCTAAGATAATAAAAGTGTATTTAAAAATATTAACCAATTGATACTATTATAACTAAAATTGTCAAAAACAATATTATAATTATAATATTATTATATTATAAATATTAAAATATAATTTAATAAATATTAAACATATATAAAATTAATTTAAAACACAACATAAAATAATATTAAACATATATAAAATTAATTGAGTCCAAGGGTTGTGAACATTCTTGCACTAAACGCTCTCTGTTTGCAACCCACACCATCTGCAGGTCATCTGGATCTGTATAATCAGTCTAGTAGATAACAAAGAAAATGGCAAATGAGTAGCCCGTGTCACAAGGAACTTCCTCATGGTTCTCAAAAATCCACTAGTCACCATGTAAGGCTATAAGGGCCTTTATCTATACTGTACCTTTACATATATATGCTTCCCTATGAATTCGTGCTACCGAGGCCATTTTGGCCAATCTTAACCGGCACACTCTAAGCGCTGATGCCTAGGTGGCCGGGCCCATTCCCCTGACATATTCGTACCCTATTTGCTTTTTGAGGGATTCCGTTTGGATGAACTTAGTATTCCGTTTTGATAAACTTTTCTATCTCTGTTTTCACTTAGTTATATTTTTCTTTAGTCCCACATTCCATTCAGGGATAAATATGCTCAAATCTTTTCCCATAAATACTTCGTTAGGAAAGAAAAGTTACAGCATGTTTAAATAAACCTTTGCTTTTATTCGAAGACGAATTAGGTGGAAGGGTAGTTTAATAAACAGGGTATTTAAATAATATATTTTTAAATTTTTTTTTAAAATTAATATATAATAATGGTGTTTAGTAAATATAAAATTTTAAATAATTAGTTAAAAACTTTTAATAATAAATATATATAATGAAAGATAATGAAAATATTTAAAAAATAAAAATAAAGTTTTACTAATAAATATATATAAGGAAAGAGGACGAAAAGTTCTTTTTAAAAAAAAAATATATAGTTAATAATAAATGTATTGTGAAAAAAATTGAAATAAATTTTAAATAATAAATTATTTTTAAATTATTTTATATTTAAATTTTTTTAATTATATTTTTGTTATATTTGAGTGTTTTTAAAGATTTATTTGTGATAAGATATATGTTTCTTATGATAATATATTTATATAATATTATTATCTTATTTTAAAAATAATATAAATATATTAATTAAAATTGTCCATACATTCTTTTTCATTTAGCATTGATATTTTATTTTTATTTATCTAAGATATATTTTTTAACTTTATAACTATTCAAGAATTTTTTATTTTATTTAGTTAAGAGTTATTTCTATTATAGTTATTTTTTAAAAATTTGAAATAACTCTTATAAAAAACTCTCCAAAAAATAAAATAACACTAATTAAAATGATTTGGGAAAAAATAATTCTTAAATGAAAATATAATAATAACATAAAAAAATTAACAGCTTTCAAAATATTATAATTCATAAAACATTTAATGGACAAAATATTTCTAGAAAGTTTTTTTCTTCCTCCTGCTCAACTATCATATTTTCTTAAAGATTGTAAGAAAGGGATAATAAACAAATCATGGAGGAGTATAGAAAAAGAATTATGAGTTTCAAGAATTTAAAGTTATCACTTTCAACAAGGATTATATAAATCCTTATCTGAATGAGAAATTATGATAGTTGAGCATGAGGAAGAAGAAAATTCAAAGTTACAAGAAAGTGAAAGGGAGTGGATTTTTGGAAGAATCCACCAAGAAGATGAAAGGTATAGATATTTAAAAAAAAAAATCTTTATTAATTCTTAAGGTTGAAAGTCAAAAAATATTGAACTTGATGAATTTATTGAGCAAAAATATCACTTTTTAAAAATATGGTTGAAAAATATGTTCCTTTCCAAGAAGCATTCATAGTCTTCAAAATATTGAGTTAGAAAAATATACATTGATATTCTAAATAATTATGCTAATGAGTGTGCACTTTGAGAAGAATTCTATTTAATTTTAGTATTAAAATTTTGAGTCATAAGAAGGTTTATGATGATGCCAAAATCTCTAGTTCAGTAGAGGGAGCTAAGAGTTTTGACTATATGTATGTTATTACATATCTTTTACTTCATGCTTTATCATATTTGTTCTTTTAGCATCATGGGACAAATCACAAGAATGGTGAAATAATTCAAACTTATCATTCTATGAGATTATGGGATCCAAGTGTTAATTGGAGACATGTGAAGAGAAATGTAGAATTTTTTTCCTATTATATTAACCAAACAATTAAAAAGGGAAGATATTAAGGAACACATGAACTTGTTGGAATATTTGGTGGATTTAATATTATCATTACTAATAAATTCATCATACCAATTTTTTTGGATAATTAGATGAATTAATTTATCCATGGGAAATCATAAGGTAGGTGATCAATTGTATGTTTAGAAAATTGACATTAATTTATGTTTATTTAGTTAAGAGTTGTTTTATAAAAAAAATCATTTACTTTGAAGATTTTAATGTAAAAAAAACTTAAATGATTCTAAGTGAATGAAAAAAATTATAAAATAACTCTTAAGTAAATAAAAAACTTAAATAATTCTTAGATAGTGATATTGCTATGAGGATTCAATGAGTTTTCGAGTCAAACTCATTGACCCATGTTTCATGAAACATGGGTCAATGAGTTTGACTCAAAAACTACATGGTTGAATCCTTGATAGCAATATCACAATTTGACATGTTGTTTTAATTGTGTTTTAATTTTTATATATGATGATGACATATAAAATAACTCTTAATAAATTAAAAATCAAATAATTCTTAATAGTTTTAATTTTTAAATATTTAGTTGTCTTTCAATTTTATATATGATGATGGCATGTCACTTTGTGTCTTACTACTATTATTGTATTTAGAGTTTGAGAGGTACAAGTATGGTTATAATCTAATGGGGGGAAATTATTATTTTTTAATATTTTTAATTTAATAAAATTGAAATATTTTTTTATGAATGGAAAAAAGAAAAAGGAAATGGTATTGAATTTTATTTTAGAAATATTTTGTTCATTGAATGTTTTATGAATTATAATATTTTGAAAGTTGTTTATATTTTTATGTTATATTTTATATTTTCATATAAGAATTATTTTTTCATCATATTAATTAGTTTTATTGGAATTATATGTACTAACAAATATTAATTGTTGTTATTTTATTTTCTTGAGCTTTGATAAGAGATTTCAAATTTAAAAAATAACTATAAATAGAAATAACTCTTAACTCCATAAAATAAAAAAATCTTAGATAAATAAAAATAAAATATCAAATGCTAAATGAAAAAGCTAATTGAAAATGAATGTATATTATTGTATCAACAATTTTAATTAATATATTTATATTATTTTAAAAATAAGATAAAAATATTATATATTTATATTATTTTAAAAATAAGATAAAAATATTATATATTTATATTATTTTAAAAATAAGATAATAATATTATATAACTATATTATCAAGAGAAATATTTAAAACACTCAATATAACAAAAAAAATAATTAAAAAAAATTAAAATATAAAATAATTTAAAAATAATTTATTATATAAAATTAATATCAAAAATTTTCACAATACATTTATTATTAAACATATATTTAAAAAAATAATCATCTTCTTTCGTTATATATTTATTATTAAACCTTTTTAATTAATTATTTAAAATTTTATATTTATTAAACAACATTATTATATATTAATTTTAAAAAAAATTACCTTACACCAAATTCCTCTGAAAAAGTAATTAGATAAGAGATAGGAATATAAATGTATTAAATATAGCTAGGAAAGTTTGAAGTAATTTTCAATGGTGCATCAATGTGTGGAATGTTTAGGGTCCATGGGCAATGTGGTGCATAGAGACATGTGAACAGTTAACATGTGTTGATGGATGCATGCAAAACTGCATTTATGGGTACCATGTATACGTGGAATTTTTTATAGATATACCAATGAATACTTGTTTTTTTACGAGTGTATGTATACATTTGTGACAAGAAACATTCTTTATGATCTTAATCAGGAAGCAAAAATGTATTATTATTTTGTTTAAATTATTAAATGCAAATAATCTAAAACATTTGTAACAATGCTTGAGCCATCTATGTATACATGTATCCACGTGCACATAATGCATAGAAGAGTGAAAAGCATCCTCGTCATCTGAATGAGTCTCAAAGCACTCAATTTGCATTTGCAGTATTAAATGAAAGAGAACAGGAGAAATAAATTACTTATGACCAATGCACAGTTTTTTTTTTTTTTTTAATAAGCCTTTTGCTGCATAAATTCATTAGTCATTTGAATTCGAACAAAGTTTTGATGTAGGAATATTTCTAAAGCATCAAATATCATTTGCAACAATTTACAAAAACATGTGCATAGGCACTAAAAAAAAATGCATTCTTTACATGACCCATATTTATATGTATGGCGAAACAAAGTTTACCATATCTCTTTTTTGCTTCTATGTCTAGTTGTAAATAAAATTATGTTTAGTGTAATGTTCTAAAACACATGTTATGTTAATTAATACAACTGAGTTATTTTAGTTTATCATATCACAATATGTAAGTGCTAGTAGAAACACTAGTGTAAGGTGGAACATTGATAGGGGTAGCTCATTTGAGTGTAAACTTTTCTAAGATTAATCAATCTTTTTTTTAATGTAGTATGAAGGTTACTTCTATATAAAGCTATTGATTTTATTATAAATAAGACTTTAATCGTAATACGAACAAGATTAAAGTTTATGTAATACGAACAATATTTTTGTGTATAGAACAATGTAATTATATTACAATAAATTCTTAGATGAATCACTAGAAAGCTATTGATTTTATTATAAATAAGATTTTAATCTTGTTTATGTAATATGAGTAAATATTTGTGTATATATTAAACAAAAAGTAATTTGCAAAGATATAATAAATAACCTTATTACCTAAAATAGAATGTAGGTAGAATAAAATAATTCACATGTTTATAGCACTTTGCATTCAAAATAAAATGTAATAATTTAACTTATTAAAATGTAATAAGTGAAATAAATATTACAATAAATTCTTAGATGAAACAGTACAAAGTTATTGATTTTATTATAAATAAGATTTTAATCTTGTGTATGTAATACGAATAAATATTTTTGTGTATATATTTTAAACAAAAAATAATTTGGAAAGATATAAAGAACCTTATTACGTAAGATAAAATGTAGCTACACTAAAATAATTCACATGTTTATAGCACTTTGCATGCAAATTATTGAGAGAGAAACATTTGTAACAATGCTTGAGGCATCTATGTATACATGTATCAACGTGCACATAATGTGTAGAAGAGTGAAAAGCATCCTTGGCATCTAAACAAGTCTAAAAGCATGATGAGACTCAACTTGCATTTGCAGTATTAAATGAAAGAAAACAAGAGAAATAAACTAGTTATTATGAATGCATATATCGAAGGAAAGCATAAAAATATGGATCCATGCAAACATTTATGCATGCATGGATGTGTACACATGTCCATGTAATTTGGTATGTAAACAAGAATCTATATATGCCTGTGTGCATAAAGCTAGAAATGTCATAAACAATTTGCATTTTAAACATATAAAAAAAAACATTTATGATTGAAACAAAAGAATAATACACTAGTGTTTTTTGAAGAAGTGTATGAAGTATATCTAATGATGCATTTGAATGCATGGATACATGTAAATATTTGTGAAATTTGATTATATATTCTAGCCTTCGGGGAACTATCATACGTGCTTTTAAAGATCTGTAATAAACATGATTTAGAAAAGACATTTTGAAAAGAACTCTTGAATACAAGTCTATGTTAACAATGAGACTCAATTTGTATTTGCAGTATTAAATGAAAGAAAACAGGGAAAATTAACTATTTATTAGCAATGCATATATCGAAGGAATGCATAAATATATGGATCAATGTAAACATTTATGCTTGAAACAAAAGAATAATACAATATTGCTTTTTGAACAAGTGTATAAAGGATATCTAATGATGCATTTGAATGCATGTATGCATGTTAAAAATGAGGCTCAACTTGCATTTGTAGTATTAAATGAAAGAAAAGAGGAAAAATTAACTATTTATCAGCAATACATATATCGAAGGAATGCATAAAAATATGGATCAATGAAAACATTTATGCATGCATCAATGTGTACATGTGGCCATGCAATGTGGTATGTAAACAAGAATCTATATATGCTTGTGTGCATAAAGTTAGAAATGTCAGAAATAATTTGCATTTGAAAGATATAGGAAAAACATTTATGATTGAAACAAAAGAATAATACATTATTGTTTTTTGAACAAGTGTATAAGGGATATCTAACGATGCATTTGAATGCATGGATACATGTAAATATTTGTTAAATCTGACCATACATTTTAGCCTCCAAGAAACTGTGATATGTGCTCTTAGTTATCTGTAATAAACATGATTTAGAAAAAATGTTTTGAAAAGAAGTCTTGAATACAACTCTATGTTATGATAGTTACTTTCAAAGCCCTCAGTGTTTAATTGCATAACCTTGATATTTTCTTCATTTTTTTCTTTGGTATGGTGTGGATTTTTTTGTGATGGATGAAGGTATATTTGAGCTATAGATAGATAAAGATATGTAAGGGTAGTAAAGAAGAATGAGCTATGTAAGTGTAGCAAAGAGAAGGAATTGAGAGAATGATGAGGTGCAAGTAAGGTATATGAATACCTTATGAAAAGTATTTGATATGGGAGGCAAGGATATGTGAGACTGGATATGAGAATGAATGGAATGTAAATTGTATGAATTTATCATTTTTTATTTGTACGCTGAAAATTAAATGCAAGATATAAAAATTTGAATGAGTGAGTTGCATTGAAAGAAAAAAAAGGAATGCAGCACATTGGTGTGATGCAAGGCAAGCATATAAATGGATTTTGAAATTTATTTGATTTGAGAAGAAACGATGTGCAAGGGTGGAAATGGAACTGAGTGGATTCGATAGGGTATGAAGTGATCATTTCTTCCAAGAAAGGGTGGAAGAATGTCTATTTTGTTATTGGTTATGCTTTTTAAAATCATCATAGGGCTGAGTATCTCAATACAAACATAGAAGAAAGACTAATGTCCAATTTCTCACTCTCCTTCGTACTAAAAAAAGTGCCAAGATCCTTGAGCTTCCTTGAAATGCGACAAGAGAAGAATAGATATAAAAATATAATGATATTTAAGGATACAAGAGTCAAAAGAGAAAACAAAGCAAAAGTTGTTATGCATATACTATGAAAAGAATAAATACGTGGAATTTTTGATAGATATACCAATGAATACTTGTATTTTTACATGGGTGTATGTATACATTTGCAGTAACAAACGTCCTTTATGATCTTATTCAGAAAGAAAAAATGTATTATTATTTTGTTTAAATTATTAAATGCAAATAATCTTAAACATTTGTAACAATGCTTGAGCCATCTATGTATACATGCATGCATGTATACATGTATCCATGTGCACACAATGCATAGAAGAGCGAAAAGCATCCTTGACATTTGAACGAGAAATGCATATATCAAAGGAATGCATAGATATATGGATCCATGTAAACATTTATGCATGCATGGATGTATACATGTGTCCATGTAATTTGGTACATAAACAAGAATCTATAAATGCCTATGTGCATAAAGTTAGAAATGTCAGAAACAATTTGCATTTGAAACATATACATTATTTTTTTTGAACAAGTGTATAAAGGATATTTAATGATGCATTTGAATGCATTGATACATGTAAATATTTGTTAAATCTGATTACACATTTTTAGACTTTAAGAAATTGTCATACGCGCTTTTAGCGATCTATAATAAACAAGATTTGGAAAAGATGTTTTGAAAAGAACTCTTGAATACAACTCTATGTTATGATTGTTATTTTCAAAGCCCTCAGTGTTTAATTGCATAACCTTGATATTTTCTTCATCTTTTTCTTTGTTTGGTATGGTGTGAATTTTGTCATGATGGATGAAGGTATATTTGAGGTATAGATAGATAAAGATATGTGAGGGTAAAAAAGAAGAATGAGTTATGCGAGTGCAACAAAGAGAGGCAATTGAGAGAATGATGAGATGCAAGGAAGGTGTATGGATAAGTTATGAAAATTATTTGATATGGGAGGCAAGGATATGCGAGAGTGGATATGAGAATGAATGGAATGTAAATGGTATGAATTTATCATTTTTGAGTTATATGCTTAAAATTAAATGCAAGAAAAAAAAATTTGAATGAGTGAGCTGGATTGAATGAAAAAAGGAATGCAACACATTGGTATGATGCAAGGGAAGCATATAAATGGATTTTGAAATGTATTTGATTTTAGAAGAAAGGACATGCAAGGGTGGAAATAGAAATTAATGGAATTGATAGGGTATGAAATGATCATTTCTTCGAACAAAGGGTGGAAGAATGTCTAGTTTGTTATTGGTTATGCTTTTTAAAATCATCATAGGGCTAAGTGTGTCAATACAAACACAGAAAAAAGACTCATGTCCCATTTCTCACTCTCCTTTGTACTGAACAAGGTGCTGAGATCCTTGAGCTTCCTCGAAATGCGACAAGAGAAGAATAGATATAAATATATAATGATATTTGAGGATAGAAGAGTCAAAACAGAAGACAAAGTGGAAGTTGTTATGCATATACTATGAAAACAATAAATATGGAAGATCATGAAACTGAAAAAATACAAATGATGATGCGTTAGAGAACAATAAATGCATGGAGAGAGAAATACATAGAGCTATTCACAGATATATGCATGGATGCATCAACAGATGCATGTATAAATAGAAAATAGAACTACATGGACAAATGGAGAAATGAATACATGTATACATAGATGCATGCACATTTGCATATAGATACAAATGCATATGTTACATGGAAGGATGTATTCATATACACATGCAAATATGGATGAAGGCATATATGTGTATATGCATGTATGGACAATATGCATGAATGTATGTCAACATATAACTTTAAATTTTGTTATATTGGAAAATTAGCATTTATCTTTTTCTATATATCAGAATAGCTTTATAAATCATTATTGCTATATAGAAAATCAGTAAAATGTGATCGCATAGTTTGATTAAATAAATTTAAGCAAAGGAATAGTTTATAAAACTCACGAGTAGAGGTACATAATCCATGATTGCAAATTAAATGCATTGAAATATCAGGAAAATGTGAACACATAGAGAGGTAAAAATAATTGAAGCAAATGCATTAAATGGCATCTGGCTAGTGGGGAAGGCACTGGAATGGCTTGGTGGCCATGGGTGGCTAGCATACTTTGGCCATTTAATATAGACTTAAGCCAATTGCAATACATCGCAGGTGCTTTGTGGATGTTGTATTATGTTGTACATGCTTTTGTTCTAAGGAAGAGTATTGTATATGCATGCACAAATGCATATGTGTATGTAGTCTATGCACATAGGCATGGATGGATCCATAGACACATGTATGCAAATAGAGATAGATATGTTACAGAGAGAGGTGTGCAAATACATGGATGTGTAGAAATATGCATATATGCATTTGCAGATGGGCAGAGATAAAGACAAATACATGGGTGCATGAGTCCATGCATGCATATATACATGTATCCATGCAAGATATCGATAGATGCATATAAACATGGATGTGTGCATGCAATTCATAGGTGCATACATGCATAAATCAATGTATACATGTAGCCATAGATACATCTATACATATATAGACAGATGCATGGAGAGATGGTGAGATATATGCATAAATCAATATATGCATGATTACATCTATGAATACATAGATACATAATGAAATGAAGAAAAAGACACATTTATATATGCATATACGGAAGCATATAAAATTGAAATATGCTTAGCATATTGTAATCAATGAGTACTTAGACTAAACGCCTTGATAGTGGCTTGTTAACTTTGTCATTGTTATCAAGTTTGTAGTGCTCATTTACTCTTGTAATAATGCATATGTAATTAATTAGGTAGTTGCTAATTAGTCTTTAAATACATAATAATTAAAATAAAGAAATAATGATAATTATCATTGTGCACATTACAGCTATTAATCAAAGCCAATTAATAGAGTAGCAATGGAAAAGCATGTGCATGTTAATATGTTAGAGAGCATGTATTTGTGCATAAGTGTATAAGGATGCCATGAGTTGTGATTTCTACTTGCATGTAGTTGTATTAAACAATTAATAGTAAGTATAGAATGACCCCATCGGGTTAGGAACAGAAAGAACTAAAGGAAAGAAATAATTATAATTATCCTTCTACAGATTTCACTTATTAATCAAAGCCAATTAACAAAGCAGCAGTGGAAAACCATGTACATGTTAATATGTTAGACAGTATGTAATTGTGCATAGGTGCATAAGGATGGTATGTATCTTTAGATTTTAGATTGCATAGGTAACATGTGCTTCATAGTCATCTAGTTAGGGTAATATGATCACTTTGTGCATATTGCTATTTAATTCTAGAAGTTGGTGTTTGAAAAGTTATTTTTTTTTATTTCGAAAGTGGTATTTATTAGTTTTCTTGTTTGTGTTTCAAAGTGAATGCATAAAATGGCATGTGGATTTATCATGTAATATAGATTTAAGTGAATAGAGATGCATTTTGATTACTTTGAGCATTTCTTTTTTGTTATTCTGCAGATCTGTGTAGTCACAGGAGATGTTGTTGCAGAGTCAAGACCCAAAAATGAGCTACTTGATACATGTATCCATAGATACATGGATGTGGACATCTATCATGGTATCCATAGATGCATAGATACATGTATCTATGAATAGATGTATCCATAGATACATCGACACATATATGGATAGATGCATGTCTACATATGTACATAGAAGCATAGATACATATATGCGTGGATGCATCTATAGGTAGAAGAATACATAGAAACATAGTTGCATGGATAGATAGATAGATGCATAGTTGGATACATAAATGCTTAATATATGCATGTATGGAAATATCCATGGATTGCGTATGAAGTTGCATAGATACATATATCCATGGGTGCATGTATACATAGATGCATGTATTGCAGTACACATGGATGCATGTATATGTGTATCTCTGGGCAGGATGCATGGATGGATGTAAATAGAAGAATTTTGTCAAATGTCATAGCTATTGTCCTCATAGGCACATATGCAAAAAATGGAAGCATACAAAAGGCAAGTGAACTGTTTGACAAAAGTCGTGGAATAAATGTGGATCCATGATATGTGGTTTGAAAGGGATTATGTAAAAACCCTTTTGTCTATTCTATTGACTGCATGTGAGCCCTGTAAAGACTATATATCTTCAATTGTTGTAGAGTTGTTCCATAGGGAGAGCTTTAGAACCAATGTGTTGTTAACCTGTGCTGTAATGAGAAGTTTGGAACAATGTAAACCTAAACTCTGCAATTGTAGCAAATTTTTCAAGAAAAGAGTACAGGGTGAGTTTCTAGAATGAACCTTTTTCTTTGTTTACAATTGCGAAATGCAAGTAGGGTTTCATAGTGCTTTAAGGCATTCTTATAGTTTGATTATAAATTCATATTTTAAACTACTTCTAGTATTATCTATTTGAATTTCTCGTTGAAATGAGAAGGTTTCAACTGCGTTTGATAGGAATTATGTAGAAACCCTCTTGTCCATTTTACTTCATGCATGTGAGCCCTGTAAAGTTTGTATATTTTTCATTACTGTAAAGCGGTCCCATAAAGAGAGCTTTGGAACCAAAATTATGTCAACGTGTGCAATAATGAGAGTTTTTTCCTTGAACCTTGATATATATTCAAAGAGTAATTAGCAATCCAAGCAACGTCTCCTTTAGTCAGATGCCATTCAATGCATTGAGCTTGCATCAATGAATTATGTACCTTCAGCCACTAGTTTTAATCAAAGTATGCATATGGATTCAGAATCAAAAGCTCTTTCCTGTGAACCCATTTTTTAATTTTCCTATGCATTTTCCTGGAATGCTTTTAACCAGCAGCATCGGCCAATCACATTTCAGCATATAACATATTACTTATTTTTTTGTATAGTTTGAATTTGGAGAGCTATTTTTAATATTGGAAAATTAGCATTTATCTATTTTTTCTATTCGTCTGAGTAGCTCTATAAATCATTTTCATTTTAAAAATTTGGGAAAATGCAAATGCATAAATTGATTAAATAAATTTAACCAAAGGCATAGTGTAAAAGTTGGTGGCTAGAGGTATGTAATCCATGAATGCAGATTAAATGCATTAAAATATCAAGAAAATGTGAGCGCAATGCATGAATGCAAATTAAATATATTAAATGGCTTCTTGCTGGAGGTAAACGTGGTAGAATGGCTTGGTGGCCACGCATGGATAAGGTACTTTGGTCATTTAATATAGAGTTAAGCCACTTGCTATGCATCTCTATTACTTTGTGTGTGTTGTTTTTGTGTTCTATAAGCCTGTGTTCTCTAAACCTAAACTCTCCAATTGCTTTGAGCTTTTTCGCTATGATGAAAGCATAAAGGATTAAGGAATTTCGTGAACTGTTATAGTTAATGTGCTCATAGGCACATATGCAAAATATGGAAGCATACACAAGGGAAGCGAATTGTTCATAATGGAAAGCAATAAGTGTTCATAATGGACACTTTGGTTTTCACATGTTAACTTTGTCAGATAATGCAATTTGACATGAACAATAGAACTATTCAACACTGAACTCTATGCCTGTAATAATTATTGCAAAATCTGTAAATGCCATAGATGAAATAATATGAATAAAATTTTAGTTTCTGCTTTTCTTGAAATGCAATGAAAAAACTGCTATAAAGGCATAACACAAGGTTGTGTAACATATTGCCACTCCTGTTTCTAATTTCTTTGGACATGAATACTTTACACATTTGATTGCAATAGTAACATGTCTACGAAAATGGAACAAGAGAGATCATAAATCAGTAGTTTTAAGTCTGAGTATATATGTATCTTGATACATATAAGCTCGATTTGGCATTTACGAAAACAACTATTATCTATAGTGAAAGAGGTAATTAGTGTTCCTATATGCGATATCCATAGAACAAAATAAATTGCTACAAGGCTAGAGTGGCACATCCATAAATGCATGGACGCATGTATACGCAATTGCATACAGGGATATGTAGAAGCTTAGATGAATACATGCATACATGAATATGTGCATATGTGCATATGGACATAGAGGCATATATACATGTAAATATGCATATATGCAGCGAAAGCAACAAATGGATTTCTCTATACAGGGATGTACTTTATACATTAGAATACATGATGGAAAAGTGACTATAAAGTACAATGCAGAAAAGTAGTGTTGAGACTTAGATGCATTAATAGCATAAAATGAAAAAAGCCAAAGGAAAATAACTATTTATTGCTTCAAGTAACTTGTTTATGGGTCTGG
The DNA here is from genome assembly GCA_007258455.2 of Sequoia sempervirens. Lineage (NCBI taxonomy): Eukaryota > Viridiplantae > Streptophyta > Pinopsida > Cupressales > Cupressaceae > Sequoia > Sequoia sempervirens. The sequence continues at coordinate 36,353,907 of VDFB02252616.1, forward strand.
AGTGTGCAACCATAACAACTTCTACTCAGTCACTATAAACTCTTGAAAACATAACAAACAGAGAGAAAATATTGGAAAAGCTAGAAATGATAGAATGCAAAAGGAAACATTTAAACCATATAGTTTGAATGGCATTATGCATAGAGGGCTAATAATTATTGAACATATATGTCAGATGTACATAGAGAACCACTGTCTTCGTAGGTGCAAAAACAAAATTAGATTTTCAGATGTCCATATTTGAGAAGACTTTAACATAGTAACCTATAAAAATGTCTAAGTGTATAATAGCAATAAAGTATTTTAAAACCAAAGATGTTTTTAACATGTCAAAACCAGTGAAATGTCTTGGAGCATGGAAAGGCGAAAAAGTTAAATTATGAACAATATAAATCTATACTCCTGTATTCCTAGTTTCCTGTAAAGCCAAGAAAATGCTACATATTAGAAACATAGTTTGTATGGACGGTGATTTGAGGTGCTGGTTCACAAGAGAAAAAGTTTACATATGAATGACTTTTTTACCTTCTGGTGATGTTTCCTGTCTATTTTCCAATGCAAATGGCTTCAACAATGGCATTGTTTTGGTCAAGGCTAAAATGTCCTTCAGCGCTGAAGTCCTGTAGGATGAATATCACTGCTGACTTGTCCTTGATATAGTCTTCATAGTCGAGGTTTTGTAGTTTGGGCAATAGACGGTGCATGGTGACCTGGTCAATTGAAGACTGAATTGTTTGATTGTCATAAGTTGTAATGATAGTTTTAAGTTGCAAACAGAATGTATAATTGACTTGTTGGTTGCACTATTTGCAGTGAGCAGTTTTTTCTTGGAGTGTGCCATAAGAAGTGAATTTGCATTTGCATTTTGGACAACATGCATGAAATGGATTGGAAAATGAATTTGTTGCTTTTAGAGTAGCAGAAACCTATAGAATACGGTTCAAAATTGTTAGAGGAGACAAAAAATACAGGTTTGGATGCCATAGTTTAAAAAAAAATGAATGTTGTTACCTTAAAAATTGAATGTAGTAGGCTGTTGAGTTTTTCCAAGCTTCTTTTGTCATTCAAGTTATAGATGAATGTTGACCGACATGTGTGAAATGTGTTCTTTTGAATTGTTTTTCTTACAACATTCTTGAAAAGCATTGTAGGTGTTTTATTTGTATGCAACTGGTCTTCGATTGCAAAGTATTGTTGCTCATATGTTGACCATAATAGCACCTGTGATTCAATGAGAGAATTATATTTTGTTATGGAAATTGTTATAGAGACCACTATGGAACGAGAAAAGGTTGACACTAAAAGAACAAGAAAAAATTTTGTAGACCGAAATACCTATGCTCTGTCTATGTCAGTGTGGCCATCTTTGATGTCAACTGCAAATTGGGTTACCCATTTTCTTGGCACCAACTACTAGCACAACTATTGTGCCAGTTGGGTACTCATTTATAGTTGTTAGCAGCTGGCTGATAGTTGTACTTGGAATGAATTTGTACTCTTGACGGAGGCGTGGGATGTTTTCAGTGGTGCTTATGTCTATTAAAATCAAAATGCAATCACAGTCACCTCTGTCCTAATCTGTCCTAGGTGCAACTTGGAAATCTAAGATTGAGATAGATGACCCCAAGACTATTTTAGGCTCATGTTTATACACAAGGTTTCCACTAATATTTAACGTGATTGTCATTTCTGCTTTGTGATCTATTAAATCAGCACACAACATTTCCCATGTTTTTTTGGCCTTATCCAATGTTGCTTTGTAGACAACAAACACATCACCTTGGAAGGTGTCTCCAACTCTTTTTGCATTTAGCTGTTCAATTGAAACAATCTTAGGTTTCTTGACTCTTGTCCTACAAGGAACAAGGATAATGTCATTTGAATGCTAATTTAATATTAGCAAGCTGGGCAAATGGCGGTACAATGAAGAACCAAGCACTTTACCATTGTGCTGACTCTTCCTGTGCAATTTGCACTTGTTTGGCATGTCTTTTTGATACATCTTTTGGTGTCCTACAAAGAATTGGAACAATTTTATTTGAATATTTGTGATTTGGGTGAATGAGTATGAAGGAATAATACTATGAGTGCATTATCATTGTGTTGATTCTTCTTTTGTGGTTTGTATTTGCTTTAACTGTCTTTTAGTTTCATCCATAGATCTCCTGAAAATAATGGATATAGCATTGAAAAAGGCATTGCAAAGCATAAAAGTGATATAAGGCTATAAGTTCTATAAAGTTGAATTTGTCTATTGGGTAACATGCAATTTTAGGAAAATTGGACTGTGATCAGTCCAATATGCTTCTGATTTATTGATAGAGCATATATTTGTAGTCATGTTGGACCAAATGTGGTCAATGACTAACTTTCCCATGCTATGTTGTTGGTCCAACATAAATTGTATATTGTTCTGCTGCATATAACAATGAAGTATTTTTTTGCTAGAACTGCTTTCTGAAAACATGTTCACATTAAAATCGCCTAAAATGTACAACATGTTTTCTGAATTTGTGGATGGAATAATTATTTGCAAGATTGCGATTACTTCATCTATGGCAGTTGCAGGTCTTGTATAAATATTACAAACATTGAGTTCATTGTTAGATAGCATTACTATTGATGTGATGGCTTCAATATTTGATGTTTCATGTTGTTTTTTTTTGGAAAATAATAAATGTTTCCTGGTTAAAGTTTCTATGCCATGTATGTTATGTACAAAGAAGCTATCGAAATACTGCAGCAAGATATTTAGCTCAAAGGGATGCATATGTGTTTCTTGGAGACACAAGCTATCAGATTGCATTATGCCATAGTCATTGACAATGTCTTATGCATGTGCTTTCAAGCTATGAGTGTTCAATGTACATAGGAGGATATGTGATTTTTTTTCTAAACATGTGTTTTGGCTATCAAATTGCCATTGTGCACATGTCTGGAGATGAGATATTTCTAGTATTTTGTCTTTAACTTTGAAGTTTTTTGTAGTTAAAGGTTGTAACAGAAATAATGATTCTACTGATTTTGTTCATGATAGAGCTGTATAGGTTAGCCCATGCTGTCTAATGCATGTGGGATCAAAAGCCAAGGCCTCCATTTTTAATCCTTGGGATCAATGTATGGTTTGTGCACATGCTACTTGTATTGGGAATTGTTTTCTAATTGTAATTTTCTTGTTTGTTGTTATTTTTTGGATTGGCCTAGCAATGCATTGTATAGGCACCCAGTCTTTGTCAATGATAGTAGAATAGCATTGTGCTAGTTTTGTGCATTGATGATGTCCGATTGATGGGTCACTAAATTTAATTCAGACAATATCAATATTGATATTGCTATCAGGATTCAACCGTGTAGTTTCGAGTCAAACTCATTGACCCATGTTTCATGAGTAGTGGTTCAACAAGAACCCATCTCTCATGATATCGAATGGTCCACTTAGCACTCATTGCATCTGGGTGATGCTGCGGAGTGAAGCGAAATTAAAGTCAGGGGAGAGTCACCCACATCCGATCTTGCTCGGCTCAAAGCTTAACGGGGAGTTTTTAAAGGTTAAGCCGGCAGTTATTACCCATTGCAAAGACCTTACGGCCAAGTGTTGTGCCTTATGAACCATTCATAATAGAGCCCATTTTAGCTCATCAATTTATTAAGTAGGAGGTATTTTCCTGACATGTCCAAATTATGATATTGCTATGAGGATTCAACGTGTAGTTTCAGGTTGAATCACGTGCGCTAATATCATAATTGTTTCTGTATGGAAAAACTCTACTATCAATTGATGAGCTAAAGAAACTCTAATATGAATAGTTCATGAAATCACAACTGAAGGCTACCAAATGGGAAGCAACAACTTTCGGACTTAACTGGAAAAACTCCTGGTCGCGGCGGCAACGGAAGCATCTTTGAGATAGTGACTTTATCGAGCAGCGATCTTCTGAAGCTTATCACTAAATGCAATAATCGTCACCGTCCCGATATCATGAAGATGGGTTCTTGATGAACTCTATGGTATGGAATCCAACAATTTGACTATCTGATTGATAACAATAAATAATTATTCTATTTGTGGAAAAATACCTCCTACTTATCAATTGATGGCTGAGGGCTCTGTATGAGATGGTTCATAAGGCTGTACTGAAGGTTTTGCAAATGGGGTAACAACTCAAAGCGGGCTTAACCTTGGAAAAAAACTCTGGTTAAAAGCGTGGCGAAATTTTGAAGCGATCTTGGATGGGTGATGACCTGGGAATGGACGATGTTTCTCTGTGAGCATCACCTAGATGCAATGAGTGCTGAGTGGACCATTCGATATCATGAGAGATGGGTTCTGGTGAACCACTACTCATGAAACATGGGTCAATGAGTTTGACTCGAAACTACACGGTTGAATCCTGATAGCAATATCATAATTTGACACGTTGTGGAAAAATACCTCCTACTTATCAATTGATGAGTTAAAGGGCTCTATTATGAATGGTTCATAAGGCACAACACTTGCTGAAGGTTTTGCAAATGGGGTAACAAACTCCAAAGCGGAGAAGCAACTTGGAAAAAACTCACGGATTAGCGAGCGAGATGAAGCGATCTTGGGATAGGTGACCTCGGGGCCGGACCCGATCTTCGCTTTCAATGAAATCAACACAGATGCAATGAGTGCTAAGTGGACCATTCGATATCATGACAGATGGATTCTTGTTGAACCACTACTCATGAAACATGGGTCAATGGGTTTGACTAGAAAATACACGGTTGAATCCTGATAGCAATATCATAATTTGACACATTGTGGAAAAATACCTCCTACTTATCAATTGATGAGTTAAAGGGGCTCTATTATGAATAGTTCATAAGGCACAACACTTGCTGAAGGTTTTGCAAATGGGGTAACAACTCAAGCGGGCCTAACCTTGGAGAAAACTTCACGGTTTAAAAGTGACTTGGTACTGGAAGCAAATCTTTAGGATGATTATTATAAAGAGGCCGAGGACCCGGTCTTCATACAATGAGCATCACCTAGATGGAATGAGTGCTAAGTGGACCATTCAATATCATGAGAGATGGGTTCTTGTTGAACCACTACTCATGAAACATGGAGTCAATGAGTTTATTTCGAAACTTCTACAGTTGAATCCCGATAGCAATATCATAATTTGACACGCTGTGGAAAAATACCTCCTACTTATCAATTGATGAGCTAAATGGGCTCTATTATGAATGGTTCATAAGGCACAACACTTGCTGAAGGTTTTGCAAATGGGGTAACAACTCAAGCGGGCTTAACCTTGGAGAAAACTCCCTAGTTAAGCGCGCTTGAGCTGGAGCAGTACTGGGATGGGTGACCTCACGGGACGGACCAGTGCTTCACCTCTGTGAGCATCACCTAGATGCAATGAGTGCTAAGTGGACCATTCGATATCATGAGAGATGGGTTCTTGTTGAACCACTACTCATGAAACATGGGTCAATGAGTTTGACTCGAAACTACACGGTTGAATCCTGATAGCAATATCATAATTTGACACGCTGTGGAAAAATACCTCCTACTTATCAATATCAATATTGTTTTGTGTTTTATATGCTTTAAAAATTCCATCTGAACCGTTGATGAGGCCATCTTGAACATTGTAATTGCCTACATAAAGTTCAACAAGAATGTTTGGTTTCAAGCATATTTGTGATGGAAGTGTCATTGTGTGACTGTATACTTGTATTGCATTAAGGTCCTCCTCAAGTTCATCTATTGCATCTAGCACTATCATTTGGGTTGGAATGATTGACAACATTTTGTTGTTATGTGCTTGAACATCAATTTTCCTATAGAAAAGGTGCAGAAGCAATGGATCAAATGGTATAGGATGAAAGCAAATTTTGTTGAGATAGTCTATGTCATGAGTTGCCTGAATGCCTACTCATAGTCTATTAAGGATTGAAATAAATATTTCATCTTTTTGTCTCATCGTAGTCACCAGTGAATAACATTTTATGTGGTCTTTCCAGAAACTATAAGGCATTAATTCAATCGGAGCAGGCCTATTTTCAAAAACCACAAAGTCAAGGACTGGGTGTGCCTAGTAAAGGTCACCATAAAATATTATATCAAGGTTTCCAAAGTATGATGTAGGCATTTGCATTATGTCTCGTATTCTTCCATCAATATACTGTAGGAAGGTTGAGCCAACTAATGATATCTCGTCTATAAGAAGTATGCGTAATTGATTATAGTGCTTTGACATAGTGTCAAGCACTTCAGTGTTTAGTGGCAGGAATTTTGATGTGTTAAAAGGTATGTGAAATGCTGAATGTAATGTGAATCCCCCTATGTTATATGTTGCTTTACCTGTATATGCAGTTAATAAGCCCTTGGGTTTTTCTGGATTATTGTCAATAGAATTGCTATAGATGCGAATGAGAGCTTGGTAGATGGCCTTTGCTGTAAAAGTCCTTCCTGTTCCAGCTCCCCCAGTTAAAAACAAGTGCAATGAATTTCGTGGATTTTTCATCTTTTTTTATGAGAACATCTTTAACAATTGCTTGTTGTTCTTTATTTAACATTCATCTTAACTTGTAGTATTCATTGTTATCTATAATCTGTGGGTGCTTTGCAATTTCAAATCCATTGAAATGCATGGTATTTGGGTTAGAACGACCTATGTTTGGAAGGTCTGTTTGTATGTCACATAGTTCTTTCTGACGAAGCTTTTCTTGCATTGGTAGGTCAATGAGCTTTTCATCTTCAAGAGACTGAAGATCATTTATAGTTGTGTCAATGTCACCCCATGCGGAGTTTGTGCTATGGATGAACTTTGCACTATTTGTTTGAATGGTTTGTCCATGGTACATGTATGCATGTTCCCAAGAGTCAAAGTTTTGTTTGAGTGTATGCTCATTAATGGTAAATGGAACATAGAGAACCAATTTCTCTCTACAATGATTCTCTATATCAAAGTGTTTGCTGAAATTGATAAACCGTACCACATTTGGTTTGGCCTTTGGTTCAATTGTAGCACTATATTTGTTGTATCTTGAAACAAATTCTACAAGACATATGTCCACCATTGTTTTAGGACGTTTTAAATAGTAGTCTATAATAGATTTCGCAAGAACGTTTTCTGATTCGTTTGGCTCATTGCTCAATTGTTTAACAGATTTTAGTATAAATGTGCGATCATTGTTAGATCATGTATTAATGAATATACATTTTCTTGAACTGTAATTTAATGGAAGTGACAAAACAATATGTGCAGCTTGTTGTGATGACATTTGTTGCAAGTTAAGCATGGCATTTCCAAGTTTACTTACCATTCGTATTGCATCAATATTGTCTTGCTTGGGGTCTGTGCGTATTCTTTTGAATGCATATGTCATTGACTTGTCTACTTTTGCAATATATGAGCTATAATACATTACAGCAGCATATGCATTTAGGACAAACTGTGCATCTGTATTAGCCTTCCAAAGATCTGGAATTTTCCTTGTAAAACTATTGTTCCATATTTGTGATGGTTTTCTTTGTAAAAAAAGCATAGGCCTGTTTAATGTTGAGCTCAAAGCTTCAATGTATTCATTGTCAGTTAAGTTTATTTCTTTTAAGAACATTTGAAAAGTGAATGTTTCGTCATAGTTTGCTTTTTGGAGTTTTGAAAAGATGTCAGTGGCATTTGCAGTTATTGCTTCAGTCTTTTGGAGTATTGGTAAAAGTATAGTTGAATTTTGCATTGGTGGGAAAGGAAAATTGTATCTACAAAGTCATTTTCTTGATCTCTTGCATTTTTTTGTATGACGATGTTTGTGTAGCATTGCTAAAGCAGGTTCCAAATTTTTGGTGTCGCAAGTAATATACTTATCAACAAAAGCTATGATGTCCATGTTGTTATCTTCTATGTAGATTGGTGCATTTTTAACCCATATGAGGAAATGATCATGTTCATTTCCTCAATTTTGGAACTCAGTGACTGAGAAGTAATCAATGACATTTCCAAAGAAAGAGTCATCTGTAAGTATCAATTTTTTTATTGCATTTATTCTATGTTTATAGTAACATGCACAAGTGATAGGATCTTTCTTGATTAGTTCAAATTTGTCAATGTGTGTTGGGTCATTAGATTCTTGATGGTTTTGTACTGATTGGTGTAGATTGTGCAGCTCTTGTAATGTTTGAATTAGTGGATCCCAATTTTGCTCAGCACTAGTGAAAGTGATGAAAATGTCGGTGGTCCTAGTTGTTGAATCATAGCAAATACATTTTTCTTAAGTTGTTGTGAATAGTCTAGAGAGATTCTTATTCTTTTGAAATCAACATATCCAATATTTGATTTAAGAATTTTTTCTAGATTTGGTTTGTGTTTAACGTCTTTTGCAAATAGCTTTCATCCTTTTAACTGGGCTTTTTGGATTCTTATTGTCATTGTAGACAATACTTGTTGTATTAGTACCCTAATAGCTTTGAAAAAAATGATTGTTGTATGATATGCAAATTGTCTTTGTGACTGTAAGAGCTCCCATCGTACTATTTTCTGATATGTAAAGTTTTTTACAATGTCATTATCACGTGGTTTGCCAAAGAATAAAGTTGGGAAATTCATTTCTTCAGCATACATGTCCTTAAATATTCCAATTGGATACTTGTCCTCTACAGGTGCAATTTCAATAATCTTGTCTTTCATGTTATGGATACTTCTAGACTCAGTAAATCCATTTATCAATGTTTCTGATGGGTTTTCATTTTCCATTTCACTATCTAATTCTATTGCACTTGTATTTTGTGGACTATTGTCTTCGTTTTCTTGAGTGCATTGGAGAACTTCTTGCCAATCTTGGTTAATGTGGACTTTGTGCATTTTGTATTATGGTCTCCTTGTTAATTGAGTCAAAGCTTGCATGATGACATTTGGGCGCACCATGCCTTTTTGAAATGCATTTTTGTATTGTAAGCGCCTTTTCAACGAAACAACAATTGTTTGTGTGTTGTTAATTGATTGTGGTAATGCTCTCTATATAATGTTCATGTCAACAAGAACATTTATAATAGAACCTGTTAGGCCTATTTGAGACCTTTTGAACCCTAGTTCCCAAATCTCTGCAAATGCAATTCTAAGTGAGACAAGTTGTTCTTCTAGCTGAGTTAAATTTTGCACATAGCACAATGGTCTATTAGTTCTTATTTTTTGTGGGGTAGCATACTTTGGAATAGTGGACTATTTCAATGCAAAGTAGCATACATGGCATATGAAATCTGTGAATGGTAAGGAATCTGATTGTAGTAGCTTACAATATAGTTATTTTTATTTTTCTTTGAATGTCCTGATGTCCTTGTTTAAACAGAGCACTTGGCAAATTGCACATGGGTATTTTGGTTTATCTTGTATTGTTGTTTTATAAATTTCTATTGGTGATAATGTTTTTTTTCTTTGGACTGGTAGGTATACTTGCTTTTTGTTTTTCTTTTCTAATCAAGTTCTTCAGGTGATTAAGTCTTATTGTTGATTTATGTTTAAAATTGTTTGTTGTGACAAATGGTATCAAATTCTTCTTGGTTTTTGGAAAAGCATGTGTCTTGTTCAAGTAAGTAATTTTGTATTGTGGAGCACTTCTGATCATCTTTTTAAGTTGGAGTAAGCTTGTTGAGCATTGGTGAGTTAGATTTTGGGCTTTGATTCTTAGAAGCGGCTCAAAATGTCCAGCTAGAGGGTTTGTATCATGGAACAATATAGAGACTAATTCTGTATATCTAGAATCATTAAAATCTAAGTACTTTCTTGATGTTGTCAATGACCAGAGTCTTATTTATATTTTCAACCATTTGGATATCCAGTGAATGCAAAACAAGTCACCCCACAATCCACATTCACTATGGTCTGTGCATGGTCTTGTAGACAATTGCATTTTGTGGAAGTATGTTTCTTGGTCATGTACTTTGTGCAATGTATATAGAGTATTAGGATTTAGTTCATTGTTATATGATTTAATTGCTTCTTTGTCCTTATTTTGAAGACAAGTTAGGAAATGATCTATAGCTCCATTTCATAATTGAGTTGTACTGATTGTTAAGTAGTACTTGAAGCGAGTCAAACAAACAATCGCCAACATTGTATGCAAATGTGCTTAATCTAAAAAGGCCTTCAGCCCTAAGGACATTGTTAATCTTTGATATTCGAGGATACTTTGTGCATAGTTTTTTAATTTCATGTGAACCTACGAGCTGTTTTGAAGTTACATTTTTTGTTTCAATTTTTAACAATGGTTCAAAGTGTCCACTTAAAGAATTCATGTCATGAAATATATAGAGACTGATTCTATGTAATAAGAACTATTGAACTGTAAGTACCTTCTTATTGTTGTTCTTGACTAAAGGCATATTTGTATATTCAACCATTTGGAAATATGTTTGCAGATCATGTACTTTGTGCAATGTATATAGAGTATCAGGGTCTAGTTCATAGTTGTATGATTTTATTGCTTCTTTGTCCTTGTTTTGAAGGCAACTCAAGAAGTAATCTATAACTTCATTCCGTAGTTGAATTGATGTGTAGCAATTGTTAAGTAGTAGTTGTAATGAGTCAAACAAACAATCACCAACATTGTATACAAAAGTACTTAATCTGCAAAGCCCCTCGCTCTTAACTGTGTAGTCAATGTTTGATATTTGGGGGTGCTTTGTCAATTCATAGGTGTCAACGTCTATCATTTTCTTTGTTCCTTTTATATCCTAATGTGTTTGAGAATAGCAGATGTTATGTATGAATAGTATCAAACGCTATCATCTAGATTGCAAAATCTATAGTTTTTTCCTATGTCGCCTATGTGCTTTTACTCAATAGCATTCTATATTATTAATCATGTTGTCAAGCATCAAGTGGAAGATAATAATCTCTATAAATGTTGCAAAATGGATCTTGATTAGTTGCAGAAGCCTATGTGACATATTATACAACAAACATTTTTTTAGAAGCACAAGAGAAAAATAGTATTAATTCTTCAACCTGACCTTGTCATCCACTGTCCCCCACCAGGATTGTATGTACTTATTCCTGTTACATTGACAAATTGGATAAATGAGTACAATGCATGATGTATACTTTCAATGCCACAAACACAAAACAATATTTTCAGGTAGCTTTGTTTACATGCAAGAAATGGTGGATAAGAATCTTTTTTGCTCACATTGTCAATCTCAGGCTATGGTCTTTAAATGTTTTGTCTAATTGGATTCCTTTGTTTCTATGTACTTCTAAGTGACTGATTTTCTCAAAGAGCAAATGATTTTAAAAGCTATTCACATAAACATGAATTAAGTGGCATGTAGAGAATAGTTTCATAAATCATTTCTGTTTTAAAAAAATCAGGGAAATGCAAAGGCATTGATTGATCAAAGAAGATCTATAGCTTTTCTTATTTGTGGGAATAGCTTTAAAAATTAGTTGAGTTTTAAAAATTTGAGGAAAATGCAAAGGCATAGGTTCATTGAGCAAAAGCAAAGGCATAGATCGATTAAATAATAAAAAAAAAAGAGATTAAAACTCACAGGTGTAGGCACACAGTGCATAAATGCAAAGTAAATGCATTAAATAGCATGTGGCTGGATGAGAAACTACTAGAATGGCTTGGTGGACATGTATAGCCAGGCTGCTTTGTTCATTTGTTATAGACTTAAGTCACTTGTTAAGCATGACTATTACTTTGTGCAAATTGTTTTTCTATTCTACAAGTCTTTGTTCTAGGAGAGTTTATAGTGATTGAGCAGACTTTGTTATAGTTACAGTGTCCAAAACCAGAAACGAGTTATTTGAGGCAATAAATAGTTTCTTTCATCAATTTTCTCTTACTTTAGAGGTTTAAAGCACACAGTGAAATTGGCAATGTGACAAAAAAAAAATTGTGGTTAATGTCATTTTGCATGTAAACAAGACCATAGAAAAATATTGCATCATGTCTATGAGTAACGTAGTACATCATTCATTGTACTCATGTGCCATGTCAGCTTTTGAAATTAACTTTGTGGTCTTTTTTTGCAATACAGGAAGATTAAACATACGTTCACTTGCATAGTGCATAGCAACTTGCCACAGATATAAGTAGTCTTATGAACAAAATTGCCTTAAATGCATATAGGTAAAAACTAGTTGACATAAAACAAAGACTTATGACTTTATAGGCTATTTGAAACTGCAAATAGGGTTTAAAAATTGCATTCTAGCAGTTCATTCTATTCTATGGATATTGTATAGAGGAAGTATAACTAGTTAACACATAAGCAAAACTTGTTCTATTTTTCGAAGACAAATTACTATTGCAATTGTGAAAAATGAATTTTCCTGTTTCTATATGTGCATGTAGCCTTTTAAATCATTTGTGTTCAAAGAAATGAGGAATACAAGATGACAAAATGAAAACATGAAAAAGAACTTTATGCAGTCATTATATTGAAGAATTTCAATTGCATTTCAAGAAAAGCAGAAAGACAATTTAGAGAGCTGACCTTGCAATCTGCTATTGAATGATCAAGTATACTTGCAGCAATGTACAAATTCTGGCTGTTATTATAGGCACAAGTAATTTTTCCTAGTACAATGACAAAATTGAGAAGTGAGCAAACTGTAAAAACATATACTATTTCATCTACAACCATGGGAAATCTTCCTAGAAGCGCATATTTGGAAAAATCTGCATTGTTTTTTTCAAAAAAAAAGGAGAAGGTTAATATGCTAACCTCACGTTGCAGTTTGTGCGTGATTGTTTAAATATAGTTGAAAGCACTGATCCCTGTTACAAGGACAATTTAGACAAATGAGTATAGTGAGTGACATATACTATGTTATTCATAAAAACAAAAAAATTCTTATGTAGATTCATTTCAACGAGAAAGAACCTAAGTAAGAACTTTTGTTTCTTATAATGCAAATTGCATTTTATAATTTTAAAATACTTATTGTTATTTGTGTACCCTATAATATAGAACATATTTTGCATATGCATGCATTAGTGTAATTTTGTTATTGCAATGGTGGCATAAGCTCTTTAAGAGCAATCAATGGAATAGATGCCATATTTGCTTAAGCGTCTGAAGAAGTGTAAATAGGCCATGGCAACCTGTCAATACTAAGCCAAAAAACAACACAGACCTGTGCTAGCACTGTTAAGTTCTGATAAAAACAATTTCTAGCTACTGTTTAATGCTAGACCAGCTATCACTTAATAGTGAAAGCCAGATAAATATTGATTTTCTAACTAAATGGGGTCATTTCATTTCCATTTGCATAAGTTTATTTTGTACCATTATGTAGCACTTACTATTACTTGTGCAATCAAGCCACATGCAAGTAGAATTCATAACTCATGGCATTTAGATACACTCAAGGAGAAATACAAACCAAGGTTGTTGGCATCCTGATAAGAAAGATGATGAGATACATCCAATTAATGTATGCCACAACATATTATTCAATGAAGATGATATGAATAGGAACATTACAAATGAGAATCCTTATTGGTGTGTGAGTAATCCTCTTTTTCAAGACTTCTTAAGGAAATTGCATGTGAATACTATCAGTGAACAGGTGGAATCAGATTTATTAATTGACTTTGATTGATGGGTCAAATGTGCACAAGGATAGTTATAATTATTTCTTTTTTTTAATTATTATGTATGTAAATACTATTTAGCAGTTACCTAATTAATTAGATATGAAATGATAGAAGGGAAAAGAAGATTAATTAATTAAGATAATTTGATTCATTAATTAATAAGGTGAATTATCATGTAAAAGTACATAAATTAGAAGTTTTGAAAAAATCCTCTTTCCTTTATGCTTTAATGACAATGAGAAAGCTGAAAGCAATTGTGGAGTTTAGGCTTATATCTATAAATTGCATTTTCCTAACAGTCTACAAAGCCTTCTCAACACATTGTTCACATATTGTTCGAAAGGTCCCATTATGGCACATGCTAACAGCATAGTGGCTCTAAAGTTTGCACTATGGAATAGTTCTGGAATAATTGAAGATATGTAATCTTTAGAGGACTCATAAGCACCAAGTTATTGTTAAGCTCCCATATTGTACATTGGAGAAAAGACAATTGTTCATCCGAGGAACTAGTCTATGAAGATTAGTGTAGGCTGAGCACTGTGAAACCCAATCTGCCTATGGACTCTAAAATAAAAGAAAACTGATGAAAATGACTATTTATTGCCTGAAGTAACTTGTCTATGACTGTGCTTTTTGGAACCATGACAACGTTTGCCCTATCACTGTAAACTCTTTCCTAGAAAAGACATATAGACACACACATATATATATACATATGCATATATATGTATAGATACATCCATGTAGACACACATAAATGCATGTATGGACGTAAACATATATGCATGCATGCATATACACATAGATGCATCTATACACACATACATATATGCATAAATACATATATGCATAGATATATCTAGACACATATGCATACATGCATATATGCATCTACAAATGTTTACATAGATATGCACATAGATAAATGCATATGTACATAGAGACATGCATACATACATACATGCACCGACACATCAGCCACAAAGTGATAGTGATAGTCCAACTAAAGCACTATGAAACACAGCTTCATTATGCACTTTAATGGAAAGAAACTGTGGAAAATAACAAATTATCACCTCAAGTAACTCATGTTTGGGTCTGGATTCTGCAACTATAACATCTCCTACTCAGTCGCTATGAACTCTTCCTCAGAACACGCGCTTATAGAAGACAAAAGCAACACATGCAAAGTAATAGAGATGCATAGCAAGTGGTTTAACTCTATATTAAATGACCAAAGTACCCTGGCCACACGTGGCCACTAACCCATTCCAGCACCTTCACCTCAAGCCAGATGACATTCAATGCATTTAATTTGTATCCATGCAATACGTACGCCTACTCGCCAATTTTATAAACTATGCCTTTGCTTAAATTAATTTAATCAATTTATGCGCTCGCATTTTCCTGATATTTTAATACATTTAATCTGCATTTATGGATTACATACCTCTCGCCACCAGTTTTAAAACTATGCCTTTGCTTAAATTTATTTAATCAATCTATGCGTACGCATTTTCCCAAATTTTCAAAACAAAAATGATTTATAAAGCTACTCAGATGAATAGGAAAATAGATAAATGCTAATTTTCCAATATAAAAAATAGCTCTCCAAATTCAAACTATACAAAAAATAAGTAATATGTTAAATGCCGAAATGTGATTGCCCAATGCTGCCAGTTAAAAGCATTCCAGCTGAATGCATGAGTATTCATGCCTTGATGCTAGGAACCAATAAAATTCAGACTATACAAAATAGTTTATCCAAGTGAGTGTTATTAGGTTTGTTATCTTCAATTTCAAACTCCTTTGACTTTAATGCATTTTCTTTGATGGTAGGATATGGAGATTCTTTTTTATTAAGAGTTCAGAACAATAGGACAAATCTTTTTGATATACTGTGTTTAGCACATTGCAACAACAAATAGATACAAAGACTGTGCGGGCCTTCTTTTAGAGTTTGGAGCAGAAGTAAACAACATAGGTACCCTTGAATACTTGTTTGTGTTCTCATTCTACAGGAGCATTGTAGAGTTCTGAATGTTGTTTTTAGTTGCTTGTTATTCAGTATACTGTAAAAGTGGGGTAAAAAAATTGAAAAATCATGATGAATTAGAAAGCTCAACAATCCATTGTTTTTTCTATTTTCCAAATTCCTAATTGTTTCATTTAACAAAATAAAGTTCTTGACCAGATTTTGCTAAAGTAAAACAAATGGAGGAGGAAGTGTGTCTCTGTCGGAAGCAGTTCTTGGGTGATATGAATTGGTAGCAAAATTACTAGATACCCTTTTTGCATTACTGTACGTGTATTTTGCAAAAGTAATCTAATAAAAAATCAATGTTCATAAAAGGTTTTTCACATATTATTGGAGTTTAAACTGTTACTTGTTTATGCTACATGTCATTGTATTTCATAGCTTATGTTTCCTATCCATTCCTTGTTTCCAATTCCTAGACCTTGTCTATATTTCCACATTGTGAATATATGTCTACGATAGCATTTTCAACTATTATATCTACCTATAAGCCAATACATAGCTGCTGGGGATAAATAAGTGTGGGCAATATTATAGAGACAAATTTACTTCAAGTGCCTTAAATTCATTTTCATCTTAGAAATAGGTTTTTACATTTTTGTGATATCTACTAGTAGCAAGGGAGCAATGAAGGACCTGGCTAACAATTGCATCTTATGTTTTTATTCCCTCTTATTTGGAGTAAGAATCTCCATTTGTGGTATAATCATATAGTTTTTTTGGCTATAACTTGGAAAAATAGGGACTTGATTGCATTGCACAGTTATAAATTCTTTTTAATACATTATGGTTGTACTTGATCTTATTAAGGTGGCAGAACATGGTAAGTAATCCAACAAAAGGATGCGTAATTTTAGTCATTTTCCATATGTAGACAAGTTTTGATGGTAAAAAGGTAGACAACAATAATATAGTGTGGAATATAGTGGAGGTTTATGCAAAGATGAAAATAGTCAGCTCTTTTGGCAATTTGTCAAGAATCTCTAAGTTAATACAGTTAGTCTAGGAATATGTGGGGTATACATATGATCATTGAAAAGAAGCTCTATCTATAGCAATATAAGACAAAGAGAGAAATATTATTTTTTTAATGATTTGTGTATTTTGATTCAAAGTTTTCTAATATATGTGTTATTATCAGTCATGCATTTGAAAACAATGTTACTCCATATACAAATGAATTTAAGCTAAGGCATAGATTTGAAAACTGACAACTTTTATCTATACAAAGGGGACGTTTACAGTGACAAAGCAAAAGCTCTTGTGCTCATTGAATGAACACCAAGAGACAAGTTACTCAAGGTAACAAATTGCTACTTTTATTTATTTTGCTTCATTTTATCCTAGAAATGCAAGTTGGGTTTCACAATGCATCAAAACACATTTGTGCAAACAACTCCCAAAATTATAATTGCAATGGATGACAGTGATAGTGTAATGGATACTAATAGTCAAAACACTGAAAAACACCAGCAAGTATTTTTTTAGATTCAATAGAAACAAGTATTAATTGAAAATAGATTAACCTAGTAGACTATTTATCATAGGTTCTTGAATTCCAAATGTTCAAGTGTGAGCATGGTTCTCTACAGGCTTTCACTATGCATTTTAACTATATTGTTGTTTTGCATCGAGCCTAAAGAACCACTGTAAGTATGGTTTCCAAATAGATTTAAATCAATCAATTTAAATCAAGAAAGGTTTCCAATTACACTTAATACTTGAACCATAAAGCATCATTGCTTCAACCTATAGCAAAAGTGCAGACAGGCACACAAAAGCAAATTCAACTATGACATCATCTAACAAGGATTTTTTTGCTATTACTATGATTAACTATTGAACTCAATTGGCTCATCAGTCAAACAACTTGATTGATCACTGTCGTAACTTGTTTGAAAGCTATCTTGTTAAGCTAATTAGTTAATTTCATTAATGAGTAAAAGATAGAATTGACTTAATTTGCATGAGTCAAGTGTAAGATTGACTTATTTGTTAATTGACTTTGATTAATGTATCAGAGACAGATGAGACAAACTAAATTGTCATGAGTGAAATGTGAGATGGACTTATTAGCTGATACACCACATATACTATGACATTTGAGCTTTCATGAAATAATAGCGAAAGCAATAGAATAAACAGATGGCTTGAACATAGACAAAGGAATACAATTAATATGGACAGCTATAGCTTGTTGAATATTTGTAGCACAAGAAACACAAAGGAAGATGTTGACGAAGGTTTTGCAATTTTGGTTTGCACCTAGCAATTGCATTTGCTTCCTTGTCTATAAAGCCTTTTCAAAAAATTCTTTTTTTGCATATGAATGGTCATGATGGGTTTAATTGATTTGGTGAATAAAGATGATTTATAACTAACTATAATTAACTATTCAAGAAAACTAACCTATCAATGAACTAGTTTCATTGATTGGTCAAGTAACTTGATTCACAGTTAACTTGATCAGCTATCTAGTTAATTTGCTTGAAAGTTTGCAAAAATCTTTTTTGACAAATAATTCTCTGCATAACTTGCAATCATTACACACCAAGAGCCAACATTTCTTTGAGGAATTATGTCAAACAGTTTACATGTTTTTCTTGTGCTTCTATATTTTGTATGCATATTCATGACAACATTTCAAACCATAATATCTATCAGAAATCCACATCTTATCATGCTTAGATGAATGTACATATCCTGTTCTAAAGCTCCTATTTTATTAAAAGGAGGAAAAATGGTCAGAAATATTGTGTATCTGTGAATGTGAATAGGCAAGATTGATTTAACTGATTTGGAGGATAAAGATGACTAATAATTAACTATGACTAACCACTCAACACAATTAATTCATCAGCCAATTAGTTTGATTGATCACTGAATTAACTTGTTTGAAAGCTATCATGTTAAGCCAATTAGCTAATATGCCACATACAATATGACATTTGAGATTCAAATAAGTCTCATGGACGCAAAATTTCTATCATGATAAAGCCACATAAACATTGATGTTCCAATTCCATGGGGTCATTCTATTTCCATTTGCCCAAGTTCATTTCATTCCATTATCCAACACTAATTATTAAATGTTTAAACCAGCTACATGCAAACAAAAATCACAATTCATAGCATCCATATACACCTATGCACAAGTACATGTTATCCAACATTTTAACACACACATGGTTTTCTAGTGCTAGTTTGTTAACTGCCTTTGATCAATAGTTCAAATGTACACAAGGATAATTGTAATTATTTCTTTCTTTTAATTATTATGTACTTAAAGACTAATTAGCAGCTTCCTAATTATTTAACTATCCTTGTACACATTTCATCCATCAATCACAGTCAATCAATAAATCTGATTCCACCTATTTTCTAATAGTATTGGCATGCAATTTTCTTGACAAGTCTTCAAAAAGAGCATTAGTCACACACCAATGAGGATTCTCATTTGTAACCTCCCTATCCAAATCATCTTCATTCAATAATATGTTGTGACATACATTAATTGGATGTATCTCATCATCTTTCTTATCAGGATGCCAACAACCTTGATTTGTATTTGTCTTTAAGTGTATCTGGATGCCATAAAATATGAATTCTACTTGCATGTAGATTGGCTGTACAAGTAATAGTAAGCGCTATATAATGGTAGAAACCACAACTCATAGCATCCATATACACCTATGCACAAATACATGTTATCCAACACATTAACATGCACATGGTTTTCTAGTGCTAGTTTGTTAATTGCCTTTGATTAATAGTTCAAATGCACACAAGGATAATTGTAATTATTTCTTTCTTTTAACTGCTATGTACTCAAAGGCTATTTTGCATCAATGAATTATGTACCTTCAGCCACTAGTTTTAATCAAAGTATGCATATGGATTCAGAATCAAACTCTCAAAATAAAAAAGACTATGTTTAAATTATAAAGTGCAATCAGCCACCAAAGAAATTGATTGGATAATAATTGCATTTATGGTGTCATGTTATTGCAACAAAGATCTACTTTTGAACCCCAATTGCTTAATTTTTATGAACCATATAGCATATGCCACTCACAATACCCATTTGTAAAGACTATCCTTGTAACCAAAAGCAATGATATGACTACAAGTACAATCAATATAGTGAGAATCTTGAATTAACCTTTTTCTTTGTCTACTCTATGCAATTGTAAACAAAGGAGAAGGTTCATTCTAGAAACTCACCCTATACTATTTTCTTGAAAGATTTGCTATAGCTGCACCGCTACACCACCTCTCTTCGTCCAATCAAAAGCATTGCACCATGTAATAAGCTTTGATTAGAAAACGAAGACCATTTGTTTTTTTTTTTTCTAAAAGAATAGCAATAAAGCTCAAAGAAATGACCAAAATGCAAACAACTCTCAAAATTACAATTGCAACATATAATACTCCTACTATGATGGATACTAATAGCCAAAACCATTAAAACACTAGCAAGCATTTTTTAGATTCAAGAGACACAAGTATAAATGTAAATCAGATTAACTACACAAACTAGTTGCCATAGGTTCTTGTACCACAAATCTTCTAGCAATGAATTTAACTGCTCTTTTGCATGAAGTCTAAAATTATTTTATTAAGCAATATTACTTGACTGCTCTATGACAACATTGCAATTTGAATTCTAAAACATATTTGACATAGTTTTTTATAAACCCAAGATACAATTTTCTAACTTCCTAAGCATTCAATCTAAGTTTTCCAATTACAAAATCTCAAATTGATGTTTGCTTCGTATTTGTTCCTTGAATTTGATCACCAGGTAAAATGTACACAAGGATAATTGTAATTTTTTATTTCTCTTAATTACTATTTATTTAAAGACTAATTAACAGCTACCTAATTAATTAGTTATCTAATGATACAAGGATAAATGACAAATATGGAATTGACTACTTTAACATGACTAAAATGTCACATGGACATATTAGCTAACACGCTACATATACTGTGACTTTTGAGTGCTTAATCCATCTACATGCAAGTACAAATCACAACCCATAATTAAAATGTCCATAAGGATATTTATAATTATTTATTTCTTTTTATTATTATGTATTTAAAAACTAATTAACAGCCACCTAATTAATTAGATATCAGATGAAAGAAGAGTAAATGAGAGCTACCAACTCCATAAAAATGCCAAAGTTAACATGTGAAAGTCAAGGTGTCTAGATTTAATACTCATTGCATTCCCCAGAAGCCCATTTTCCTGAGGAGTTTTGTAAAAAAATTCACTTGCCTTATAAATGCTTTCGTATTTTACATGTCTACCTATGAGAACAGTAACCACGACATCTAACAAAATTTAAATGCTTGCTGGCAGAAAATAGGTTTCTACTGCATTCTTTTCTCTATCTCTGTGCAAATGAAAATTTGTATTCTGCTATGGTAAATTCTCTAGTGCATTAGGTACTTTAAAGCACAATTTTTTGCATGTTGCTCTTGTTCCAGGTTTGATTCTTTTTGGGGGTTATAACTACCTACTATTGTATTAGTTTCCCATTTTTTCTTCTACATATGCATGAATATATAAACAACTAATCATATATAATAGTTTTTCTTTCACAAGTTTTGTCAAATAGTTCACCCATTTTCAGTATGCTCCCATTATTTGCATTTATGCCTACGAGGACAACAACCATGACTTTTAACAAAATCCCTCTATCCTTTATTCTTTGATGACAATGGAAAAGCTCAAAGCAACACATTGTCGACTCATTGTTCAAAAGCTCTCATTATTGCACATGTTGACATAGTTTTGGTTCCAAAGCACTCTTTATGGGACCGCTTTGCAGTAATAAAAAATATACAAACTTTATAGGGCTCACATGCATGAAGTAAAATGGACAAGAGGGTTTCTACATAATTCCTATCAAATGCAGATATTTTTTCTTCTACAAATGCATGAATATATAAACAACTAATCATATATAATAGTTTTTCTTTCACGAGTTTTTTCAAATAGTTCACTTGTTTTTTGTATGCTCTCATTGTTTGCATTTATGCCTACGATGACAATAACCATGACTTTTAACAAATCCCTCTATCCTTTATGCTTTGATGACAATGGAAAAGCTCAAAGCAACACACTGTCGACTCATTGTTCGAAAGCTCTCATTATCAAACACGTTGACATAATTTTGGTTCCAAAGCCCTCTTTATGGGACCACTTTGCAGTAATCAAAAATATACGAACTTTATAGGGCTCACATGCATAAAGTAAAATGGACAAGAGGGTTTCTACATAATTCCTATCAAACGTAGATGAAACCTTCGCATTTCAACAAAAAATTCTAATAGATAATACTAAAAGTAGTTTAAAATACGAATTTATAATCAAAGTATAAGAATGCCTTAAAGCACTATGAAACCCTGCTTGCATTTCTCGTATCAAATAGAAGAAAAGAACGAAAAGTTACCTCTTCTGACCTCAAGCAATTCGTCTCTCGTTGTCCAGTGTGCAACTTTGCAACTACAAAATCCCCTGCTCGGCCACACAATAGAGCACTATGAAATACAACTTCTTTATGCACTTTAATGTAATGAAAATCTGAAAATTAACAAATTATCACCTCAAGTAACTTGTTTATGGGTCTGGACTCTGCAACTATAACATCTCCTGCTTAGTTGCTACAAACTCTTCCTCAGAACACGGGCTTACAGAACACAAAAACAACACACGCAAAGTAATAGAGATGCATAGCAAGTGGCTTAACTCTATATTAAATGACCAAAGTACCCTGGCTACACGTGGCCACCAAGCCATTCCAACACTTTCACCTCGAGCCAAATGCCATTTAATGCATTTAATTTGAATTCATGCATTACGTACGTCTACCCGCCAGTTTTATAAACTATGCCTTTGCTTAAATTTATTTAATTAATTTATGCACTCATATTTTCCTGATATTTTAATGCATTTAATCTACATTCATGGATTACGTACCTCTAGCCACCAACTTTTAAACTATGCCTTTGCTTAAACTTATTTAATCAATTTATGCGTTCGCATTTTCCCAAATTTTTAAAATGAAAATGATTTATAAAGCTACTCGGATGAATAGAAAAATAGATAAATGCTAATTTTCCAATATATAAAATAGCTCTCCAAATTCAAACTATACAAAAAAATAAGTAATATGTTAAATGGTGAAATGTGATTGGCCGATGCTACCGGTTAAAAGCATTTCGAGCGAATGCATAAATACAGCAGGAACTAATAATAAGCGCAGAGTTTTAATTAATCAAATTCATCTCCAAATAGTAAGCGCAGAGTTTTATTTAATCATGCTATGGTATTTTTTAATTAGTGGAGTATTTATAGGAAAAGATTTGAGCATATTACAAAGTTCATCGAAAAGGAATTCCTCAAAAAGAAAATAGGGTATGGAAATGTCAGGGGAATGGGCCCTGCAACCTAAGCATCAGTGCTTAGAGTGTGCTGGTTAAGCCCGACTGATCATTTTGCATGTTTTGTTTGTTCTGCATTGTTACTGTATGTAAGTCTGCACCTACAACTGGCGGATATTTAGGGTTTGAAATGATAGGGCGCGTTTTGTTTCGGGATTTGATGACTATGTCCTCAATTACTGATTGCACCGAAGTGAGGAAATAAGGCATCAAACTTAATTTTCCCTTTGTATGCTTACCTTAACAATGTTTTTAAATATTTGGCTATTCCAAAGCTTTAGAAACTTTCAAGCAAATGCAATTGGCAGGTGTAAATCTAGACTCTAACCTATGCTACCATTCTACCTCCTGTGCAATAATGGGGGCTTTGGAACAGGGTATGGATATCCATCAAATCATAAAGGATAGGGTAGTTTTTTCAGATATAGTTGTAACTGCCCGGGTAGACATGTATCCAAAATGTGGAAGCATAGACAAGGCACGTGAAGTGTTTGACAAGCTACCTCAAAGAGATGTAGTCTCAGATATGCACAAAATGGATTTGCTGTAAAGGCTTTAGAAATTTCCAAGCAAATGCAACTCTCAGGTTTAAAGCCAAATTCTGCAACCTTTGCTAGCATCCTCTCTGCGCATGCATGTGAACTGTTTGACATCATGCCTAAAAAGGATGTCATCTCATGGACTGCAGTGATTGTAGGATATGTACAAAATGGATTTGTTGAAAAGGATTTAGAAACTTTCAAGTATATGTAATTAGCAGGTGTAAAGCCAAATTCCACAACCTTCGCTAGTTTCCTCCCTGCCTGTGCCAGAATGGGAGCTTTGGAACATGGTATGTACATCCATCTTCAAGCATCATGAAAGGAGGAATTTTTTTTAGATACTATAGTTGGAAATGCTCTGGTAGACATGTATCCAGGGATATTAGAACTGTTTCCATCAATTTAATTGATTTCTGTATTTAGCTTAGTAGCCAACATTTGTAGAGGAAAGCACTTTCAGTGAATCTATATTATATTTTCTTAATCTCCTTCAGATCTGTTCCATTTTGAAAAGTAATTTTGAAGTTTCCTCTGTAGGAAAAAAAAATCAACTTATATTTTCATCTATATTGATTGAATCATTGTTCTCATTCAGTCTCTGTAATTTATGATGTCTCCATTGGATCAAGTGGTTTGATCAAGGAGAGGTCGTCACAAAATACGACATAGGGTTTTATATTTTTCTCTAACTTTTCTATGTTCTCATTGAATTAAATCTAATTTTCTGGGGATTGGTCTTACTCTTAAATTATGATTTTTGAAATGTGGAAGTGGGCTCATCTTGTGGAGCGTCTGGGCATTTTTAAAATCAATATTTCTCTTGGTAGCAATGGATAGAAGTGGATTTGTGGGGTCTTAGGGTGAAGGATGAAGTTCGATTCCCAGCCTTTTCACTGGTGAATAAAGTACAAAGCAGGCTTCAAAACATGGAAATAAATAATGGATGAGGTAAGACCATTTATCTTCTTGTAGTTGCATTTTCAGGCAAACCAGACTTTAAAACATGGAAATAAATAATCGACCAGGTAAGACCATTTATCTTCTTGTAGTTGCATTTTCAAGCATATGGTAATATTGACTGCCTATAGCCCACTATCTATTACACTCCCAATTGGGAAGGGATGAAAGTATACGGTAGGCATCCTATTTTTTATTTGGGACTCTAGCTATCCAAATAAGCATTTTAAACTCTTCCACTGAGAAGGGAAAAATTCCATGCTGTTTAGACCCTCTTCAAACTCTTGTGCTATTTCGGTTGGTTTCTCCAGCTACCAGAATTAATTGTTTGTTAAATATCATCTCTAGGGAGAGGCAGTAATATTGATGCCATTCTACATGTTGCAGATGCAATTCAGGATGAGGACCCAAATGTTTCTTGCATATGTAAGTGTATTTCTTCCCATTTAGCAATAAAATAATATTATGGGGTATAGTGTGTAGCTTAAATGAAGCCGAGAATGAAAACATTTATTTAAATACTTATATCAGATAATATTTTATTTTTAATTTTAGATTATAAAATATATTTTTCTAAAATATTATTAATTGAACATTATGAAATAAAATTACAATTTATATATTTAAATATTTTTAGGATAACATTCTAATATTTAGATATTTCACATTTAATATTTTATAAATTAAATATTATTAAATATAAATATAATATAAATTTTACATATAATATTGATTAAATTTTTAAATATATTATATGTTTAATATATCTATATTTGTTGTTTAAATATATATTAAATTTATTATCTATTTATATATCCCTCTCTCCTCTCTCTTTATCTCTCTTTCCCTCCATATCCACCTCCATCTTCATTTTCATCTCCATCTCTTTCTTCCTAACTATCTAGTTACCCCTCTCTCTTTCTCTCTCTCTCTTTATCCCAATCTCCACCTCTCTCCCCCTCTCTCCTTATTAGTGGACACATAGTTGATTTGAATCTATCACTTCTCTATTGAGATTTTTGTTGCACAAACATCATTTGCTAAATGACCTACTAATTGACATCATATGCATGAAAAAAATAAACCACCATTTGTAAATTGACCTTCCAAACATCTTCAGCATACCCATTGCATACCAAGGTGCAATTGCTAGTTTATTAAACTATTGAACCTTAAGCATCCTTGGAAACAAAGATTAAAAGCAAAATTATCAGAATTCCATAAGGGGACATTACAACTGAGCCCAGTACAACATATGGAGCCGAAACATCATTTAATTTGTCAAACAGAACTGTTGTAGTCGTTCATCGCCAAACAAAATAAGGCTTGAAACTGTAATCAACAGCAACAAATTTTATGCAGCGAACCAGGAAAAAGAGCGATTTTCAAAACAAAGAAGTGTGATTTGGCAAAAGAGGTCGACAGGAACAGAATGAGACAGCAGTTGTAAACCGACTAAACAACAAACAAGGGAAACATGAATTAAGGACCAAAACTATCGTCATTATCCCGGATAGAGGCATTATCAGATTCCATAGTCCCCATTGAATTGGTGGTACTCACCATCACGCTGTCATAGTGAAAGTCCTGAGCGCCCACCCACATCAACGCTGGCGAAGGAGGAACGCTATGCTTGAAATCACCGTAGTTCGGAGGGCCGACTGCAGCAATGGAAACTGAAACCTGCTCTAACACATCTTTCGGTGCAGTTGGAATGTTGAGGCAACCCATTTTGGCTTTTACAAGAGATCAACCGTATAGGCTGCTGAAAAACCGGCTGATCGTTCTTGGTACGCTTCACAAATGAATGGACGGTCCTACGGATTCTTATTCGTTAGAAGCGGATGTGGATGCGGTTGTGACTTCAGTTGCAGTTGCACCGCCATATGTTGTTTATTCGCAACCGAATGGCGGTGGAACCGCAACCGCAACCGAATCCGCTTCTACATGATCAAATCCGCAGGCCCTCCACTCACTTGGCTCTGACCCGCACACCGCTGCCCAGGCTAATCAAAGCACACAAGACATTAGATTGGCGGCCCCAAGAAACACAGCTAAGAAACACCGTTTGTGAAGCGTACCAAAAAACACAGCTAAGAAACACCTTTTGTGAAGCGTACCAAAGACGATCAGTCGGTTTCTTAGCAGCTACGCTTAATCTCTGTAAAAGTCAAAATGGGTTGCCTTAACAAAATCTTCGCATTTGCTATGCTTCTGATTACGATGCTGGGAGCTTTATATTAATGGGAGAGCTTTATATTAATGGGACTATAGCATTTGCTATGCTTCTGATTAAGATGGTGGGAGCTTTATATTAATGGGACTATAGCATTTGCTATGCTTCTGATTAAGATGGTGGGAGCTTTATATTAATGGGACCATCCGGTCCATAGGGTAGTTTATGATTCTAGCCTCCTCTTCATTTACGTACACATGGAGGTGGAGGTATATTTATTTATACACATTCTCGAGAAATAAAGCTCTCTTCTACCAACCTTTATTCCATTCCTAGGCATACCATATTCATGCCTAAGGTTCCCCTATCAGTTTTAACCATGTTTTTAGTTGAATCATCTAAGGTGTATTGATGTTGATTAGTTAATACACCTCCTTGACCTAATGTACCTAACAATTTCTTTTATTTGACATACTTAATAATTCAAAATTTTGGGAATTGTGGACAAATAAAATACTTAAATTTTGAGCTCTCCATTCATGCTATTGTCTTCACCTCAAACTACCTCAAGTATTTCTTGATTTTTAGACATTTGTCTTCTCACCATATTGGACCTATCTTATTTACTTATTATTTTTTATTATATCACTAATAGAGTTGTCACTCCTCAAAATAGGATAAATTAACTTTTATACTTGAAAGGTTTTAAAAAATTATCAACCAAAGATCTACTTTTTTAGTTGCACCATGGTTATTGATTAGTCTATGTCTTCCATTTAAATACTAATTTAATTTTTCTAAATAAGAATACCATTTTGTTGGTGATTTGAGTTGTAGATCCAAAATTCCTAAGATTCATCATTTCTTAAGTGCAAGAAATGTCAAAATTGGGAAGAATGCCACATATCCTATATTTAGGTTGGACAACTAAAGGCCAATTACTAAGGTGGTTGATAACTCAACTTACAGTTGTAAAATATCAAGGTGGGATTCTCTCAAGTGATGAATAATATCACACTACAAGGACCGAACATTAACTTTGATACAAACCATACCCATTGCATAGAGTGCCCCTATTATGGTTGTCACAACATAAATATATGTTGGTTTGAATATTCAAGGTTATCCAACTTTATAAATTAGAAACCAATTACCAAATTATAACCCCTCCTGTTATTATGCACTTATACACAGGAGATTGAAAAATAACACAACTAAAATGTGTATTATGATTAATTTATTTAAAATGTGTTAACTAATGGGATGAGGAAAATATTATATATTTGTTCCTATATCCGATTGGGCACAAATTATGGAATTTATGAAAAAAAATTAATAAATAAAACCTTAAGAAGATATACCCAGAGACTATATTTATTCAAATCCACACATAAACTAAGTCCTAGACATGCAAATGAATACATAGAATAAGTTATGAAAATTTATAAGAGTTTACCTAATAATCCAATGAATTTCTTTATTGATCTTAAGATACGTTACACAATATTTAGAATATTTTATGGCCTTCTAGCTAACCAAGTAATTAACAACCCATCAAGAAAAAACATAGAGAACTCCTAGAGATACTCAAATAAAATTTGATCTATTATTTGCATTCATTTTTTAATGTTAAAATGATTCTATTAGATATTTTGAACAAAATCACACCAATACAACCTCAAAAATAATATTACCCAAAACTACAAAATGTAACCCTAAGGTTTAATGTGATATTTTCTTCTTATTGGTTATATAATTGCCCCTCTTTTTTTGAAAATATGGAAAATATTTCTTTAAAAACCATCTAGATATTTGGAAAATAACTATGATCATCTATAATTTTACATGCCTCCTATTCTTTCTTATATCACCTTCACATGTCTATAAACTTGAAAACATGCCCTTTACATCAATAATCGTATGCTTTTGTACACCATTTGTGTCTTAGAGGGGCCCATATGCACCAAGAAGAACTCAACATCCTTCAAATGTCAAATGATATTCAATTTGAGACCATTAATGACATCTTAGGTCATACAAGAAGGTAGGTAAATTTTTTATTTGAAATGTAACATAGTTTCAAGAGCCAACATGCTCAGGATGACAAGCTTGACAAGCATGCCAAGATGATCAAATCCAAAACATTGAAAATTAATAAATTTGATCTTTTAGGGTAAAAGTGACCTTTGAGGAAAGGATGCATGGAGGATCAACCACATAATCCAAAAATTTAAGGGAAACAAGATTAGAGGGGGAAACAAGATTAGGAAGGAAAGGCATGCTAGGGATCACCAAGTCTAAAATCCTAAAATTATCGGAAGCTAACTAAAGAAAGGCCAAGTTATAAGGCATTGACCATGAAAGTACCCTTTAACAAATTTTACTAAGGATATTTTATGAAAACACTTTGAATGAGTAGCTTTAAAGGATTACTCAACATAGGCACCCAACTAGAAATTTCTTAGTGTTGGAGTAAATAGGTGTTTTCCCTAAATAGTTATTAGTGGGGTTTTATTTACATGTTAAGTTCACTTAGGTCCTAGTTCCTTTTTTTAGAAGTCTTAGTTGTCTAGATGTCTTTTATTTAATTCTTTTGTCGTAGGTCATTTAATATTTGTATAGGTATTTGTCTTATTATACATGATTAAAACACATGCCCAAATCTTGTCTAGTACTATTTTAGATAGGGTTTAGAATTCATAGAATAAGCATGAATCAATAATAGAAACCACAAAATTATCTAATCGAAGCAATAAAGGCCCCAATCCAACAATGAAGTACAAATGAACATATAAATCATAATAATAAAGCAATAAACCTCAATCTCTATGCCATAATTGAATCACCTTCATTGCTCTTCTCCATTTTTCTTTATTTGTTCTCAGATTTGTAGCATGTAATATACTCAATGAGTTGATGTTGACAATTTGATAGGTTGATCTCTTGATAGAAAAAATTCAAATATTGTGGTTAACCTTGAAATAAAGATGATGATTTTCCTCTATAGAAATCCCAATTCAAATGAAGGGCTATGATTATATGATGAGGTATGGTGATCAATGGATGAGATGGATTGAGGAATAGATAAGAATGAATTGACCAAAAATCAAGAAAGTAGTTGAGATTTAGGGTTTAGCTAGGAAAAGGATAAATTAAATAACAAGAAACATTATTTGTTGAGATTATGGATGCACAGTCCCTGAAGATGCAGTATTCAATGGAGGACTTGTGAGTCAGGAAAGATAATCAACCACACATAAAGTGTTGCAACTAGGCATGCACAATAGAGATTCTATATTGATGATTTGATTGATATGATATTGATATATTACAAATGAACAAGTTGCCTGATTATATAGGCAAGAGAGAAAACCTAAGATGCAAAAAATGTTGCCATGTGTCATAATCTAACATGTGACAACATGTGAACCCTATCTAGGAAATGATAAAAAGATAGAGATAAGTTCTAAAAGGACAACTCATCTTCTAGAAGGAATCTTATCCCTACAAACAAGGAAGGGAATATTATCCCATTTATTAAATGATTTATTAAAAATGAAACCTAGGACTAAAAGAAATATGACCTAAGTTAACTTATGCTAGTGTAATAATTAATTAATTACATTAACACCCCCCCATAAGTTCAACTTAGGGAGCAAAATGCAATGATTATGCAAGATGATGATGATGATGGGTCCCGACTATGAGGCCATGTTAGTACCCATGTACATGAAGATGCAGAAAATCTCCCACAACCGGAGAAAAGGGGAAAACCTAGTGGGAACAAAAGCCCTCTCCAAAAAGGAGATGAAAAAGAAAAAAAGTGAGAATGGGAAGGATAGAGGACTCTCAAATACCCCCAAGTACACCATCCATCACATGGATACAATACAATCAATTCCCCCCCAATAGGAGGGAAACATAGAGACTATGTAGCCCCCCCAGAAGATGATATCACCTACAAAAATGGTAAGTGTCTGAAGACAAAACAAGATCCAATGTCGACAAACAACTTGTCTCCCTTTCAGAAGAAACAAAACCAATTGCAAGTGCAGAGATGCTTCCCATCCCGGATAGGAATTAAAGGAAGGATGGATGAAGGTGGATGTTGATGACCAGTGTCTTTGAACTCTGCTCAAATGTCTCCTTGCCTAATGAAGATGCCACAATCAATGAAGAGGGTGACAAACTAGAACGATGTAAAAACTGATGTTGAACAATATCCAAAGATAGTGTGATGGTGGATATGATGGATGTGATGGATACTTGATATCCACCCTGAATGAAGTGTCCTCTAAACCATTGAAAGAAGTCTGAAGCAAATCCAA
The DNA here is from genome assembly GCA_007258455.2 of Sequoia sempervirens. Classification (NCBI taxonomy): domain Eukaryota; kingdom Viridiplantae; phylum Streptophyta; class Pinopsida; order Cupressales; family Cupressaceae; genus Sequoia; species Sequoia sempervirens. Next base: position 36,384,987 of record VDFB02252616.1, read on the forward strand.
TGGTAGATGTTGAAGAAACCTCAAATCTTGAATGAAATGACAAGGAAGAAGTCTCATACATGAAATATCTAAATAGAGGAGTGATAGCCCCTTAAGAATGTTCTCCAAACCTGTAGAAGTAGCCAAGTCAGTGATACATGAAACGAAACCATCCTATGATGTCAAGTCTGAAAAAATGAAGGTGTCCTGATGAATGGTGATGGTGGAAGCCTCAATCAATGAATTTGGACAAGGAATCACTGATTGTGAAGGGATACCTATAGTCTTTGATGGAGAAGAAGCACCTGAAGCAACCTTGTCAACCTCTTCGGAAAGATCAAAGCAATCAACCTCCTGCACAACAAAATCATCATGGGGTAGGGTGATCCCACAATAGTGGTTTACACTTTTTGGCCTAACTGGACACTGATATTTTTTTTTTTTAACACAATCTCCACATTCGGGCACCTATAGCGATTAAACCGTAAAGAATTTGAAGATGATGCAAACTAGAGTCTTGCCATATTTTGTCTGTAGATTCTAAAATATTTTTTTTCAATTTTTGGAATCAGATTGCACTTCTTTTTCCATCTCCCACGAAAATTGGTTTTTTCAAAAATAGCATTTTAAAAGTGACGCATAATATAACGCATAACTTTTTTTCCTTGAAAGATAAAATTCCAATTCTTTCAAATTTAGATTTGTAGTCTGATATCTAGTGCTTCCACTTAGTTAGATAGTTTTTTATTGAATATTTTTTCTTTAATCAAGTTTTAAAGTCAAATCAATTACAATTTAGACATAACACAACCGTATAACGCATAACTTTCACTGTATGTATCAAATTCTTTTTCTTTTTTTTTCTGGATCAAGGACTCCAATATCTGGTGCACTCATATTTTTCAAATTTTTTTTTGATAATCTTCTATTTTTCCACTTGTGCAGAACAGAGAGTTTTATTTTCAGTGAAAAACCTATATTTAATAAAACTTAAAAAATAGATAGATAATATAATCAAAACATACTAAAATTATATTCGTTGGATAGCTCATTTTGAGGGGAACCCGATACTAGTTGGGTTTTTGAGATCTTCTCCATTTTCATTCTGAAATTGAGCTTCGAAACGCAAAATTTTCAACAATTCTGGTGCCTTAGGAACCAAGGATGAAAAAAGAGGGGTTCGGCCGAACAAGTGTTCGGTCGAACATCTTGGAAGGGTTCGGTCGAACTAGGGTTCGACCGAACCCATGTTCGGCCGAACCACCAACACATACAATTAAAAAAAGCAATTAAATGAATGTGTTTTTTGTTTTAGCCATACTAAATGGGTTCGGCCGAACCTAGGTTCGGCCGAACCCACTCTAGTATGATTTTTTAATAGGGGATTTAGTTGGTTCGGCCGAACCAACTAAATGGTTCGGTCGAACCTTAGGGTTCGGCCGAACCCATTTGATATGAGGAATGGGAAAATTTTGAAATTTCCTTCCTCTTCAAAAGTGTAAACCACTTATGTGGCTTCACTCGGTACTTGATCTGAGGAATGTCATTCCGAATCATGACCATCAGGGAATGGTGGAGTGTTTGAATCTCCATATATCTCCCAAAGCTTAGCCCAAAGAATATGAGGACAATCACAATGATCAATAGCATTCAAAACATCACAATCAACTTGCATAGAAATGATCTCCAAAACAATGTATTTGCTGCAACTCCAAGCAAATTCAAGAATACCTTCACTGAGATGAGGAACTATACCATACAAATGAGGCAATAGATCAAGTGATTAGAGATGGTGGTAGATCCCATCTCGCCATTGCTTATAGTTACCCTCATGCAACATAACTAGAGAAGAAGTACATGCAATCCCCATAATGAAATTTCTCAAAAAATATAAAGAAAAATGACCTTCAACAATAAAGAAAGACTTCTAAGGATGATGGACAATTGAAGTGATGCTACCCGGATCAAAAAATCTTGTCCCAAGCTTTAAAATAACCAGGTTCTTGATCAAATGCACCAAATTTTAAAAAATATCATGCAAGAGTACCTAGAGCTGAAACTGATCAAGGGTTTTGGACTGATGAAAAAATATCTGAAAATGATTCCTGATGCCACTAGAAGCACTTAAATCTGATGAACAGTTGCGAAGATATGAGTCGTCAAGTCCAAAATAGGGTTTTGACTTCAGTTGACTATAGAATTTTTTACAAACAAAATTTCACAGAATGGATGTCACCATTGGAAATTACATGAAATTCCCTTTTTGACGATATCTTGTTTGTCAAATTTTGACACCGTGGGTGAAAGTTGTGATAAAACAAAAAAAAGGCTTAAAATAGGCATTGTGCAGGCTAATTAGGGGCAAAAGTTCAGCATGTGGGCTAAAAAAATTAGCATCCAATCCTTGATATGACCTTCGGTAGGCTATTAGTTAAAAAAAAATGACGCACCACCTGATGAGTGGTGGCGGAGTGGAGCAACCAGAGGAGATAGAGTGGTAGGTCGGCGGTGCTAGGTAGCTCCGCTTGGATAAAGTTGATCCCATGGTTGTGGGCGAGATGGGATAACTCCAATGAGAAAAGATGATCATTGGATGGGGCCCAACAGAGATGGGAGCTCGGTCGAGAGAAATGTCGATGATCGAGCCGGGAAGAATGGCTGGCAAGAGATAGAAACCAGTGAGTACTTCACACAATGATAGAGAAAGGTACGCAGGAAGTTGAATGTACACGGACTCGACAAAAGGTAGGGCCGATAGAAATACAACCGACAACCTTTCAAATCAATAATAAACCTCCCTGCAAAAATATTAAATGCAGTTGACAAAAGAAATATTTCTACAGATGTGTTAGTGCCGACAAATTATTATTTTTTTAATACTACCTATGGTAATTAAAAAAAAAATGCTAAGAAATATAAAATTAAATCTGCAAAAACAAGATATATGCCGATGGAGATTTTAAAAGAAAATTAAACTCCAATGCCGACAGATGATTAACAAAAATCAAACCCCATATAAGCCGATGAAAAAAAAATGTTTGATGATGTCGACCTTCGAATAAAATGACAGTCGCTCAAAATATTTTCTCAAGACTATAGAAATGCCCAAATAATATATTTTTTTTCCTTAGAGGACAACTGATCGGGATGATTTTTCACTACAAATTGTATGGATCGTATGATTGATTTTGCAAACCCAAAAATCCCTCTGATGGCTCCTAGGTTGATGTATCCGATTTTGATCGTTGGGTAGGTGATCCTAGGGTTTCGAGGACTTTTGAAGACAATGGTGAGCTCGGATTTGACTCTATTTGCTTCAAAAATCAGCTTAGTCCCTGAGTGGATGCAAGTAGCCTTTAATGGAAACCTCTAGCTAGCAAAAATTTACCACACCAACTTTCTTGATCGGGGGTTGATGTTTCACTTGACAAACTCTGATACCATGTTGAGATTATGGATGCACAGTCCCTGAAGCTGCAGTCTTCAATGGAGGACCTTTGAGCCAGGAAAGATAATCAACCGCACAGAAAGTGTTGCAACTAGGCATCCACAATAGAGATTCTATATTGATGATTTGATTGATATGATATTGATATATTACAAATGAATAAGTTGCCTAGTTATATAGGTGAGAAAGAAAACCTAAGATGCAAGAGATGTTGCCATGTGTTATAATCTAACAACATGTGAACCTTATCTAGGAAATGATAAAAATATAGAGATAAGTTCTAGAAGGACAACTCATCTTCTAGAAGTAATCTTATCCCTACAAACAAGGGAATATTATCCCATTTATTAAATGATTTATTAAAAATGCAACCTAAGACTACGAGAAATATGACCTAAGTTAACTTATGCTAGTGTAATAATTAATTAATTACACTAAAATTATTTAATTTAGGGAAGGGTGAGATTAATAATTTAATAATAAAAATATTATTTAATAATTATAGAAGAAGAGGTGGAATGCTAAATATTAAATAATTAAATATAATTATTTAATAAAGGAAGGATACAAATGACAAATTTAATTAAATAATTAAAAAAAATATTTAATTATGGAGATAAGAGTATGATAAATAATTAAATAAAGAAAATTTATTTAATTATGCGAAGAAAAGGCTAATGAATAATTAAGTAATAGGAAATAATTATTTAAGCATAGATGAAAATGGGAATAAATAATTAAATAATAAGATTTATTCAATTATAGATAGAAAAGGATAAGTTAGTGACGTAATTTAAATAAAATTGATACTTATTCAAATTAATCAAAGGAAAAATAAGGTAAATTGAATTAATTAAATAATTAAAATTATTTAATTATGGTAGGAAGAAGGCAGACCAAAGATAAAATGTTGCTTGCAAGCTCGAGACATTTTTCAGTTTTTATATTTTGCCCCTCTTTGACATAATGTGATTTTGAGTGTTGTGTCAAAGAATAATAAAGAAAATTCAACCCAAGATATGCCCCATTGGATGTAGGGTAGGATTATGTCCCCTTGGAAAAATAGGAAATTTTTCAACAAGTTCTAGAAAATTTGGCAAATTTATCGATAAACTAATTTGATAGGCGCAAATGCATTGGTGATGAAAAGCTAGGCTTAGAAGTAAATGTAGGAACTAATATTTGAGTTCAAACAAAAAAATTGACATGACCAATTATGAAGGTGGGGGCCCATTAGGTCAAATTAGGTTTTAAATATTCCCTAGGTGGGGGGAATAGGGCATTTATGTACTTTTACTATTGGAGATTAGGAGCTCTGGTTTAAGATTTTCTGCAAAGTTGTTCCTAGAATGTTACCTATACTAGAAGCTACACACTACGAGTACTGGGTACAAACACATGGATGTGAGGAGGGCTAAGGCGTGATGGCATGCATCCAACCGTTGATTTTTTATTTTTTCATTTTAGCATAGAATTGAGGGCTCAAAGATGGGAAAACAATTGTGGTATAGTTTTTGCACCACAATCATTATCATTTTCGCCACAATAGTGGTCTGATTCACCGTAATTGTTGCAGTGCAACAAAATATTTTTAGATAGATTTTAGATAATAAGTGGTTGCAACTACAATGTGAGTCAACATTGATATGGTGTGACAAAACTAAAGGAGGAAATGAACCAACTGTAATTGTGTGACACAACTACATGACAGAACGATGCAAGTGTAAAATGGCAATGCAATCGACATGTGCAACACATATGAAGGAAAAAATGATGCATTTGATTAGAAATTTAATTTAAGAAATTTTTAGAAAAAATTTGAATATACAATAGGTCATGTAAGCTAATTTAGACATGGCGAGTAACATGATATGTTTTTTGATGGATGCAAGTGAGACTAGACCTTATATATATGCGCAAGAGTTGACCGACTTCCTTCACTCTTGGAGATCATCTTGTCATGGAGGAGTGAGATACATTAAAGGTGTTAGGACTTTACCATGTGACATTTATGCCTGCGGTATGGGCTAACAAGGGTCTTCTAAATTTTTTTTGATATCAAATCCCTGGTAGAGCTTGGAGTAGAACATTATGAGATCCAATGGGATACTTTGGTCGATAGGTACCATAGGCTTGTGGCTGTTTTATGCACAGTGATCAATGGAGTGGTTTTCTCAGATAGATGTGGACATGGGTTTTTGGTGGGATGGGGGAAGATGGTGGAGGGCATGATGGAAGAGGTGACTTTGTATGTTTGGGAGAAATAACTAATATGGCCGATGCTAGATCTACTTAGGAGCATGATGTGTGGTGCGTGGTGCATAGGCCTACACCATTCACTAATCCCTACCAGCCAATGCCTATGGAGAGGATGGGTTGGGTATGATGAGGTAGACTACAAGGATGAGGCTAACATAGAGGAGATGATGGTGATGAAGATGGGTATGGTGGTGATGGTGGGAGATGTAGAGGTGATAGAGGTCAAGGGAGAAGAGGTCGAGGAAAATATGTTAGAGGTTGGGGTTGGGATGACCAAGGTTGATGAGGGAGAGCACGACTACCTTCGAAAACAACATAGAGGTTTCCTTAGTGGATGCTACCCATCCATGAGGATGGGGAGAAAATGGAGGTGGATATGGATGAGGTGATAGTAGAGGAGGTTCTAGGAGAGGTTGGTGAGGAGGTAGTTTTTGGATAGTTTATTATGGAGGAGGTCGAGGAGGAGGATGCTACAAAGGAGGCCACCCGAGACATTGTGATCATGCATGATTTCTTGATTAGGGAGTTCATTATGGATGTCATGGAGGATGAGGCTGAGGATGAAAGACATGGAACTTAGGCATAGATATAGGCACTAGAAGCATATTTTTAGGAATTATAGGCATAGGTAGAATAGAACTATCGACCTTACAAGGATAGGTGCAAGTCTTGATAGATAAGAGGGACTAGGCAATCATACAGTCACAAAGGGTAGATCAAAGGTGCATAAATTTTATTTCTACTATCATTTGAACCATGAAAAATATGGACCAAGAGCTATATTAGGCAGGGAGGGTTGCAGATTACTACCAGAGACACTATGAAGACACAAAACATATACCATAGAGGGTTCCTATACAAAGAGCTAGTCTCATAGAAGAGCACATTCTAGGAGGGCACATAACAGTGGAGGTGTATGACAATGACCAAGGTTAGGACCCTACAATACGCCATTAGGATCCTAGTAGAGAGAAGATAGACATCCACCCTCAGGACCACAAGATGAGGGGAGAATAGGCTAGGCCTATATTCACATGTTTTATTTCTATCTGCTTTTAGATACTTACATTTTTTATCAAGCCTATGAACTTCATGTTTTAGATACATCATGATATTGTATTGTGACAATGTTTTTGATATATATGGGAGATACATGATTTTTGGTGTTACTTATATGATTTTTATGGTTATATGTGCATGCCTATGTTAAGGATTTATGATGTGATGCTATTCTTATGCATTTTATGTGTGTATGTGATGTTCCTATGTGATGTGTATTACATATTATGACATGATGTTATGTATGTGATGTATGGCTTATACTTATACATGTTTATGATATACGGATGCATAGACATGATTACCTACAATGCTTTTGTATGTTCTGATTTATGGATGGATATCTATATGCTTATGGCATGCTTTTTATGTGATTCTTATATAGATGATGGTTCTATATGATGCAATGCTATAGATATTTTTTGATTTTCCAATGCAATATGGATGACTTAACATGCATATGATGATGATATTTATGATTCCTTAAAATGATTATGGATGTAGGGTGGTACTATTAATGCATTTGTTTTAGTGTTTCACAATATGCCATCAAGATGACTATGGGGGTAGATGGAAGGAATATTAGTGTGGAAAGGAAAGAGGAAGTGAATGATGGAATAAAAGAATGAAGTGGATGAGTTGGTACTTTCCATCAAGATATCTTGCTAAATAGATGATGAAGCTCTTATTTAATTACATAGTTATCATCATAGAGATTATTATGCCAATGGATGACAAACAACAAGGTATAACATAGACAAAGGTGTGATATGTTATCCCTTGCAAAATTAGGCATGTGATAGACAAGGAGTGTCATGATGTAGGCTAGGAACCATAGAACCTTGATAGAACATGTGACAATGTGACCAGAAAGCATGTTGATTCTGATATAAGAGAGAATTTGATTTAGCTTTAGCTTGCATATGATGTTCAAATTATGTCGAATGGAAAATTTAGACACATGCAAGGAACCAAGTTGCCCCAGAAATATTGCCACAACAAACCACAAATAGAAATAAAAGAGAAAATAGGTCATGATCAATCATCTCTCCTCTAAATCCTTCTTGGGAGATCCTCAAGGCACATAGTAACATGACCAAAGATAAATGAATAAAAAGATAAAAAAAATTGAACCAACCAAGTCAATAGCCATTTAAATCATTTTCCAATGATTGTTTGTATGATCATAGTTTTGATAGTGATAGTTCCTAGCTTCAAGAATGGCACACCTCATATAAGACCAATGACGGATTGAATATGGTTTCAAGGATGCAAACACCTATATAAGACAGTTTGATAGGATTGATGGAAAAATTCTCATTTAAGGAATTAAGCATGTTGTATAAGATCAATGACGGATTGGATATAGTTTCAACAATACATCATCCTATATAATATAGTTTGAAAGGATTGATGGACAAAGTCTAGTTTCAAGATTGAAGCATATTGTAAAGACCAATGATGGATTCGATTTGGTTTGAACAATTTTCCATCCTATATAAGATTGTGTGATTGTTTTGATTGTTTGATTTCTTTGATTATTTAGGATAATTGATCTATGATAGTTGAAGACTTGTTGGATGGTTTTCTTGTTGTTTCATGATTTTGATAAGCTTATTTCTCTTGTTTGATAGCTAGGTATAGTAATTGCGAAGGTGCATACTATTGATAGGATTTGGTAGTGGTTCACCTTCAGGAGTAGAAAGCTAATAAGCACCAGATCCATATGTTGTTGTTATGATGTATGGACCCAACCAATTAGGCTCAAACTTCCCTGGTTTCTCTCTCTATTTGATTCTTTGGGCTTTGTTTCAAGACTAGGTCACCAATATCAAAATGCATAAATCAAACTTTCTTATTATAGCTATGACGAAGGAAATCCTAATATGCTTGTAAATGTACCAATGCATTATGTCGTTTCTCATCCAATAACTCTATGTCATGCAAATGGGATATATGATATTCTTCATCATCAATAAACTGTTACATTGATACTCTCAAGGATGGTAACTCAACCTCAATGGGAAGAATAGATTCAAACCCAAAAACAAGGGAATATGGAGTGGCTCATGTGGGAGTGTGGATGTTAGTATGATAGGCCCATAATGTAGGATTGAGTTGGATATTCCAGTCATGACTGATGTTATTGAAAGTCTTTTTGAGGATTTTGAGAATAGTTTTATTAGATGCCTCAGCTTGACCATTGCCTTGGGGTAGTATGGAGTGGTGAAGTGATATTAGATATGAAATCTCTTGCATATTTCATTGACATCCATATTTTTGAAGGGACGACCGTTATTATGACGATAGATTGGGTAACACCATATTTCTATATTATGTAATTAAGGATGATCTTGGATAATTGTTTACCAATAATGTAGGTCATCAAAATAGCTTTGATCTATTTAGTAAAGTATATAGTTGCATCAAGGATAAAATTATGACCACTGGTGAAAGTAGGATGGATCTTTCCCACACGGTTGAGTCCCCATTGAGAGAATGACCATAGTGATGTAACTGGATGACGTTCCTGAGTAGGTGAGTGCATAAGATCCCCATTTATTTAACATTGGAAACATTTTTTGACAAAGTAATAGGCATCTTGTTTCATAGAGGGCCAATAATCCTGTTCACATGAGTTTCTTGGCTAAGGTAGGACCAGCAAAGTGAGCTCTTGATATACCACTATGTACCTATTGTAAATCCATTTGTGCTTCATCTGCATCAACACATCATAGGAGGGTGCTATCTAGACTACGATGGTAAAGCATGTCAAAGGTCTTACATTGATTAGAAGACAAGTTGAGAGGGAGGATTTGGTTGTGTAGGTAGTCATAAAAATATTTGTACCAAGGTGAATAAGAACCAACAAGTTCACACACAAGCTTAGATTCAAGGACATCGAATGTGGGGATCAATAGTTCTATATTCTTAGGATCTACTCAAAGGTGATTTGACATAAAAGTATAGCTTAAAAATATTTACCATGTGCTTGTAAGGTGTGATCTTTTCATCTTATGTATCATAGTCATAATTAACTTGAAAAATGACTAACTTAGTGAGTCACCATAGACTTGAAGATTCTTAATTTTCCATTTGATAGCCATTCATAGTCCCTTTTATCAATGCTTCATATTCAACCATGTTGTTTTTGTTAGGAAATTCTATTCTATATTATTTTGGTATTGAATCCCCTTGAGGTGTAACAAAGAGGATACTAGCTCCTGAACCACGATTTGTATAGGATCCATCAAGGTACAATTTCCATGTCATAGATGTCTCTATTGTGAAGATGGATTCATCAAGAAAATCTAACATTAGAGGATGATCTATTATCATTATTGTGTCTGCAAGTTGATTAGCTATTACTTTTCCTTTCATTTCCTTACAATCTACATACTCTATGTCATATTCACACAATATCTTGACCCACTTGGCTAGTTGACTTGTCAATATTGCTCTATTGAGTAGATATTTCAAAGGATCAATCTTAGTTATCAATTTTATTTGATGGTTGAGAATATAATGTCTAAAACTATGTGTTGCAAAGACAACTACAAGGCATTCCCATTCAATGGGACTATAATTAAGCTCATAGCCTACCAGAGTGCAACTGATGTAATTGTAGAGATTGAAAAATGTACTAAGCCAACAAACACCATTTTTTCTCATCAATTTTCCTTCTTCCCTGCATAATTGAATAGTTTTAATTATTTAATTAATTAATTTTACTTTTATTCTTCTTTGATTAATTAAATTAATTATATTTATTTAATTATGTCACTAAAGTTACCCTTTCTCCCCATAATTAAATAAATTCTTATTTATTTAATTATCCATTGTCATTTTCCCACTAAAATTAAGTAATTATTTTAATTATTTAGTTATTCATTAGCTTATTATTCTATAATTAAATAAATCCTATTTATTAAATTATTTCCCACTTTCCCCTCTATTAGTAAATAATTATTTACTAATTTGTCTTTTTCCTCCACTTTCTAATTAAGTAATTGTTTTAAATTATTTTAATTAAAAGTCTAATTTCCCTCCTAAATTAAATCATTTTATAGTTATTAAATTTACTCCACCACCTCATTTTCTATGCCAATCTCCTCTTTTATTCTTAATTAATCTCAACCCTTGATAAGGTTTTGTTACCTTTTAATCTCCACTGTCCATCCTTAACAACCCTACTTTTTCCCTAACCCTATTTCTTATCTTCTCAAAGCAATATTTTGCATTCATCTTCATCTTTTAATCTTGCCTCTTCATTCAAATTTGTTTTTCTATAAAAGAGACTTATCACTTTCATTTCAAGACTATAACCACAACTACTAAATATAATATTTTACTACCATTATCATTAGGATTATTCTTGCATACTAAAAATCTGAGGGAAAGCAAGCATATACAGCAAAATGGAGAAGAGAAATGAAGGTGATTCAATCATGGCATAAGAATTATGGTAATATTGCTTTGTTATTTTATTATTCTATGTTCATTTTTGTTTCATTTTTGGACTAGGGTCTTTAGGGATTGAGTTTTTTTGTATTTGGTGGTTGGTACTATTGATTCATTTGTACCTTGATTTTACCCTATTCTACATTAGTGAACCTAACATGAACTAATTGGTTTTGAAGAAATTTATGAGAAATTTTGAGTTTTCAATTCTAAAATGCATTTGAAATGTAGAATAACACATTTGTGAGATAATGTGATGTATTTGTGGGATAGTGTGATGTAATCATACGAGTGCGAAATAACACATTCATTGTACAAAATGATGCATTCACATATTTATGCATCACATTTGTGGCACAGTACACCACATCTATTTATTTTGGGGAAAATCATTAAATTAGTCTATTTTGTGGTTTTCTATCATTTTTTGAGTTTCTGGTTTTGATTATCACCTTCAAAAATTACTTGCTTCATTTCTATCTCAACATTTTTGAAGTTTTTCTAGATTTAAGTGTTTTTTTAGCTTTTAGATTGTGTGTTGCATCTATGAAATTGTGTGATGCATTTTTATGCTAGTGAGTCATATTTGCTTAAACAATTTTCCATAGTCAACAACTTGTTTACCATAGTCACAATTTAGTTCACTGCATCTGCCTAAGACAGTGAACCACATCTATGAGATAGTGCAACACAATTGCCTATTATTGGTAATAATGCTTCAAATTTGTAATTTTTCATTTTCTACCTTTTCCATTTGATAGGGTAGAGGGTTTTTGTGTTACTAATACCCAAGGCATGATATACATTCCCAAATCCTTTTGAGAAGTTCACATTATAAGATGTCTAAAGACATTTAATTGAAGTGAAAATTGAAGTAGTTGTCCAAGACCCTAGCGTAGCATGCTTTGTAGATGAGATAGTAGTAGCAGATCCCCAACAATTTCTCATGAAACTATTACAAAGTGTAACCAAAATCCCTCTAAATTTTGATATATCAACATGTTTTCTGAATCACAAATAAATGGTGTCACAAAAAACTAAGGACATAATGTATCTACTCCCAACCACACTACTCGACAAGTGCATGCTAATTTTCCATTAGGGGGAACAACTCAAAACACTATAATGATCAATGTGACACTAGTATTTGGAGCACAAGGTACCCAACCCCCTAGCAACATATTTGATCTATTTTCCTCATCATGTCAGGCTATGGGTACTCCATCTTTCATTCCTTTTACAATAGGAAAAAACAAGCCAAACAACAACCCACCTAAGATGTGAAAGGTTTACACTGTTGATCCTAAGTCACAACCTCTAAGGAAAAACATTACACCAAATGTCAATTTAAACTTGAACACCAACACATCAAAACAAGGTCTCAATTTAGGTATTCCTTTATAAAACAATACCAAAGGGGCCCCTCAACAAAATAGAAATGGAAACCTGCATATTCAAGTAAGTTCAAACCTATTACAATATCAATCCATTATCAATTCTCCACACATCAACCAAATTTCATCTTCCACTCTTAACATCCAAAACCAAAATCCATCTTCATCCACTCCCAATATTGGATTGCAAAACATTTCCTTGAAAACAGGTCATGTCCATATCACAATCCAATTGTTAATGTGGCATACACATAATTATCCTCTGTAGAAATCTTGGCAAATCAAATGAATGTGCTACAACAGTTTTTTTTTGATATGTAAGTATCAATAAAGAATTTAACTTACTCCATGTGAAAACTATGCCCATATCCTTTTGATAAAAGCATATATATATGCCTCCCTTTCGTCACAATTATATTACCCCTAATTTCCCCAAATACATAGGAAAGGGAAGTCCAATAGAACATGTGAGGGAGTTCCATACTGCTTGCATATATATTTTATTTGAGCATACCTACTTGATGATATTATTTTCAAGGAGTCTCGCAGGACAAGCACTTGAGTGGTTTTCCCATTTTCCCACAAATCTAGTTCTCAGTACTTGAAGCTTGGATAATTTTACCTTGTCGTCTCCTTTGTAGATATTTTATAATGTACACTAGACATCTTGTGCATTCTTACAATACATACCCTTGCTATGCACAAATCTAGACAGACTGTTTATAATAGCAAACCATGCTTTTTCATTATTCGCATAATCTCTTTTTCCTGTAGCATCAGTAGGAAGTGTGGATGGTAGTTTATATCCATTCACAACAAAAATCCACACATAAAACCCTAAAGATCCCAAGTATCTCTTCATCAATGAACTCCAAAAAGTATAATATGTTCCATCAAATTGAGGTGGCTTATTTGTGGAAGAACTTTCTTGACTGGCCATTATGTTCACAAATCCAATGATCTACCTGAGCTAATTAACCTTCTCCTAGTGAACCTAGGGCTATGATACCAATTGTTGGAACAAAAAATCTATTGGGAGGGGGGTGAATCAATAGATATTAAAATTTTAACCCTTTAACATTTTGAGCTGATTGACTTCTCAAACACTTAGTGTGTAGATTTAAATATGAAATACAAAAATATAAATAAGAAAACAATCAAGCATCACACAACACAAGACATGGAAAACCCAAGATGGGAAAGACAACAGTAAGAAAATGCAGCTAGGAGCTATTGTCATAATCCAACTTCACAATGAAATCCGTTGTCACAACTTTTAAGGTCACCAACCCTAAGGGGACACCAATCCCCTAATATGAGCATCAACTCAGTTATCTGATGGCACCAGCCAGTCAGATTTACAACATATAAGATTAATACAATTTTTTCATAAAGAACACAATTCAATGTTAGAACTTACTCTTCAATTGTTCAATTTTCTATTGCTATCATAGCAACTCACTTCTCTACTCTACACCCCTCTGTGTTGGTCTATCTTCTCTTATTCTCTTAGTTTGTTCTCTGTCTTCCTTACTGCATACTCACACACATTTTGCAACTCTCGCTTTTATTTATAGTGTATTTTGTGTCTGCCATAGGATCCCAACCTACCTTCTATTGTATATACTCACACTTCTTCTCTTTGCTACTCTTACACACCATCTTCATCATTTTTTATCATATATTTTGTATAGGTACTAACCCATGGTAATTGCCTTAGGATTCTCTACCATAATCAGATCTTATGTTAGGGTTTTTGGATATCTTCAACACTACCATACTCTTGCATTGAACCACACAACATTAAATTATGGTGTAGAGAATTATCCTTCTCAATCTCTCTATCAAACCCTAAGATCAGATATGCAATTAATAAATCTTTCTAATTACTTGATTTGATCTCAATTCTATCCTCTGTAGCAATTTTTTTTGTCATTCTGCGCATAAAATATTCAATTAAATTAATTGTTCGAGTAGGTAGACCAATTAATTTCATTCTTTTGGTCAGTTACCAGTCGGAAACTGCATACCCGAGATTAGCTGTTTGAAGCCTTTACCTTCAAATTCTGACTATTGATTTTTTCTCTACACACCATGACCCATGGTTCTCCATTCATATCGATAAATTTAAGACACCACCATTAGATTTTTCTTTTTTAAAACTCTATCACCAATCTTACAACTTTATGATCATCATGCATTGTTATGTCAAAGGGACTTATAAATTACTCACTCTAAAGCATTTCAATCTCTTTGATAAGCTACCTTCGACCTGCATGCCCACATCATTGCTACACAATTCACAACAAGGATGTAAATTTCTTTGTCGGGAAATATGTCTTCATCATTTGTCATCACCTGTCACATACTCCATTGTCACCTTTACCGGGTCCTACTTTGTCAACATTGTTGGAGGGACACAATAACAAGTCTCACCAAAACTAATTTGTCAACCCAATGAAGCAAACCTTCATCACAATGTCAATTAGACACCAAAACTACTCACTCTGAGAATTTTTTGTCACTTCGATGTACTTCATTTGATCTCTGCCATTCAATCATGATCATTCAATCACCATTGTTACCTGCTATATCACCAACTAAAAGCATGGGCCTACAAAGAATTTTCAGGCTGGAGGGCTAGTGTCATCTATTCTCCTGTGGCATCAACTACTTTTGCATCACTTGTTTGTTGGACCCACCATCGGAGAGTTGAAGGGAATCCTAAATGCCTCTCTTTGAAATGGAATTGTCTCATTGATATATCTCCATCATTCTTGATATGCTACCATCATTGTGTCAAAGAGAGTTAAAGCATTGTCTCTTCTAAGTCTCATTGCCACTTCAATGGAACTTTATCACTTCTTCAAAGGGACAACTCAGGAACTCCTTCCAACATCTTCCTATCACCCCGATGCAACATCAACTCTTTTCATATTTCTTTATTTAGAATTATAACATGTTGAGAGGTATCATGGGTGCGAAAAGTAGGATTTTGAATTTTCAAACAATGGAGTAGGCCGTGGAGCAGGATCTGAGGGTTCGCGGGTGGAATCGGTGCAAGTTCCAAGCGGGAAGAAAGGTAAGGATGATTCAAACGAGGACATTGGAAATAATATTTTGGTGGACCTAGGGGGGAAGGTTGTCCATTCTGCTATCCCTATGGGATTTATTGAAGGAAAAAAGTTTGATAAAACCAATGTTGTGGTGGGGGCCGCTAGAGGGGAAGGAGCTAAAAACAAACCATGGTCTTCTCTATTTGGGGTCAAGCCTAATGGTAAATCAATTTTCCCTCGAGTGTGCAACATTTCTTATTTGGTGAAAGGTAAGTTTTCCATCTTTGTGCCTGATTGGATTATTGATCATAATATTGCCTTAATGGATAGTGCACTGATTGGAAAGTTTATGGGCCCTAGACCAAATATTGAAGTGGTTAGGGAGTTTGTCAAGAACAAGTGGAGAACCATTGGCAAAGTTACTATTGCAATGCTTCCTAAAGGATACTTTTCTTTTAAGTTCACCTGCAAGGAGGATATAGTGGTTGTGAGGATATACTGTTGTGACAAGGATTTCTTCAATGGCATTGCTAACTCTTTTGGGGAGCTTTTGTCAATAGATCCCATGACAATGGCTAGAAAAAGGCTTGTGTTTGCTAGAATCTGTGTGGGAGTGTCCCAAAATTCTAACCTCCCTTCTTCTATTGAAATCCAATTGAAGTTGGGTATATGGACGCAAGCTATAGAGTTTGAATCGATCCCTTTTGCTTTCTTTAAATGTAGGAAAATAGGGCATTGGGCTAAAGAAATTCCCACTCAATGCCAGTAAGGAGAAAGAGAAACCTCCACCTAATCCGAACACTGTCTAGAGAAAGAAGCCTGCGGGGGAGGGTAAAGAGAGCAAAGAAAACTCCCATATTGGCAAGTCAAGGACTAAGAAGCCTGAAGCTTAGGTGAATGACCCTGGGATCAATTCAAAGTGGTGGGTTTCAAGGATTATTTGGGTTTTTAGGAGCCTCAATGAAAGGAATCAAAGAATATATTTGGAATGAAGGAGGGTGGAGAGTGTGACCTAGAAGACATTGGAAATGGACAACTCGATTTGGATTCCTCTATTAATAACCTTGAAATAGAATATCAAGGTAAGGAGGATGGGGAACTGGGTTTGGAAGATATTCCTATTCAGGGATTGACTCTGGATATTGGAATTCCTCTTCTTCCTTCTAATTCTGGAGAAAGTATCCCCTCTAGGTTGGACTCTTTTTAGATTTCAGGACCTACTATTTCTCTGGATTATGTCAAGGATATCTATGAGAACTTGAATCTGATGCAAGAGCTATCAAGTGAAAATTTGACCCAGTATAATAACAGATTGATGGACACTCTTCCCTTGGATCAAAGGAGGATGTTTAATAAGGATTGGGAATTTAGAAGAGAGTTGGAAAGTCAAGAAGATATAGATAGAGATGATGCCAAATCTTTGTCCAAGAAAAAGAAGAGAAAGAATAAACAACAGAATACCCCAAGTGGAGTCTCCACTAGAACTAGAGCTAAGGTAGATTGTGGAGCTACTCAGAGCAACCAAGGAAGAAAATATATAAAGTGGCTGAGCGAGCATGGTAGTTTTTAGGACATTGTGGATGGTGTTCAAAAGACCATTCCAGAGATTCTCCAATCCCTTGGTAAGACATGGAGATTATGTCATGGAATATAAGGGGGTTGAATAGCCTCCATAAGTAGGAAGTGTTGTGCAATTTTGTTAGGGACCATAGACCTGATATTTTACTTGTCCAAGAATCCTAAATTCCTAAGGAGAAGGTAGAAAAGATTAAGATGTTTCAATTTTGTGGTGTCCATGGAAATAGTTCAGAAGGTGCCTCAGGGGGAATTGTCACATTCTGCAACTAGAATCTCATTAAAGGGGAACCACTGCTGGAGAGCACTAATCATGTGGGTAGCAGATTTACCCATATTAGAGATTTTTTTGTTGGATTCAATCCAAAATCTATGCCCCTAATGGGAAAGGAGCAAGAAAGTCTTTTTGGAAGGAGCTTACTTCCTTTCGTAGGTTTTTTAATAATGAACCTTGGGTCGTTATGGGAGACTATAACACCCCTCTTCAGGATGATGAGAAGTTTGGAGGTTCCCAAGTTAATATGGAAAGCATAATGGACCTTTGGATTTCATAAATAGCTAGGCACTGATTAATATGGATCTACAAGGAGCTGCCTTTACTTGTTTGAGCCGAAGAATTGGTAAGGATTTTATCCAAGTAAGGTTAGATAGAACATTAATTTTACATCACTGGTTTTTAAACTATTACTATTCTTTAAAATCTCTTTCTAGGGTGGCCTCTAACCACTTTCCTATAAGTTTTGTGGCAGATCCAATTAAGAGGAAGAGGAATTTTCCCTTCAGATTCAAAAGAATGTGGCTTTCCCATCCTCAAATATTTGAGGATATAAGGAAATGGTGGAACATTGTTGTCCCTGGGACTGAAATGTTTAGGGTGGCTAAGAAATTAAGGGAAGTTAAATGTAAAATAAGAAAATGGAAGAAAGACACCTTTGGTAACATTTTTGGAATTAAAGCTGAGCTTCAAATGGAGTTGGTGGAGATTCAAGATAAAATCCAAAGGGAAGGATATATTGATGACAATAGGGAAAATGAAAATGAGCTCCTTGTGAAAATGCATGAAATTATAGCTAAAGAGGAGGATTTTTGGAGACAAAGATCTAGAGCTCTGTGGCTTTCTGCTAGAGATAAAAACACTAGATATTTTCATTTTTCTGCATCAAAACACAAGGCTACCAATAGAATCTCTCACATTGAAATTAATGGCAATCGGTTTGAGGAGGATGACATTAGAAGACAAGTTGTCCTTTTCTTTAGTAATCTCCTCTCAGCGAATGGGGGAATCAACCATGAAGAGAAAGATTAACTTTGAGAGGCCATCCCTAATATT
This sequence comes from Sequoia sempervirens, assembly GCA_007258455.2. Classification (NCBI taxonomy): domain Eukaryota; kingdom Viridiplantae; phylum Streptophyta; class Pinopsida; order Cupressales; family Cupressaceae; genus Sequoia; species Sequoia sempervirens. Next base: position 36,403,548 of record VDFB02252616.1, read on the forward strand.
ATTGGGGAGGAAGATAACACCAAGCTTGCTGCTATTCCCTCTAGGGAAGAAATTAAGAAAGTAATCTTTTCCTTTGAAGCGAACAAGGCCCCTGGCCTTGATGGGTTTCCCATGTTCTTCTTTTAGTGGTTCTGGGAGATTGTTGAAGAGGATGTTGTGAATGCATTCAAAGAGTTCTTTGGATCAAGAAGCCTCCTAAAGGAACTAAATGCTAATTTTTTGGTCCTTTTTCCCAAGAAACCTGGAGTGGCGGAGTTTAAATCCTTCAGGCGTATAATCCTTTGTAATTCTTTCTACAAAATCATCTCTAAGGTTTTGATGTCTAGGCTTCTCATAATTCTACCTTCATTGATCTCTCCCCAACAAAATGGCATGTTCCTAGAAGGTAGATCCTTGATTCTATTATTATTATCCATGAGAATATCCATTCCCTTGTGGAATCCAAAACTAAAGGTTTTCTCCTAAAGTTGGATATTTTGAAAGCCTATGACCGTGTGGATTGGAAATTATTATTCAAAATATTGAGGGCATTTGGTCTTAGCAACAAAGTCCTTCAGATGGTGGATCAACTTGTTTCAATAGTTTCTATTTCTATTATGGTGAATGGATCTCCATCGCATTTTTTTCAGAATCTGAGAGGTCTAAGACAGGGTGATCCAATCTCCCCCATCTTAATCACTATTATGGATGAATTTCTTGAGCGAAACTTGAAATGAATGATTGATTAGGGGTCACTAGTGGGACTAAGTCCCTCTTCTGGTAATCTAATTTGGTTTCATCAACAATTTTTTGATGAAACCATGCTAATGGGGAGATCTGTTGTGATTGAAGCTAAGAATTTGAAAAGAATTTTGGACAAGTATGAGAGGGCTTCTAGGTAGGTGGTCAACAGACAAAAAAATTATCTTTTCTTTTTTAACACCCCTGAACACAGACAGGTCAAGATAGCTAGAATCCTTGGATGTAGAGTGGACTCTTTACCTTCTATTTATCTTGGATTTCCTTTTGGCCTTAAACCTCCTAATTCCTTTTGGAGCTCATTGGTTGATAGGTCACTGATAAATTTTGACTCAAAATCTGACAAAAGTTTGTCAGAATTTCGACAAACTTTCATCGGAATTATTTTGTCGATTGTCTGACGAACTTTGAAATGTCAAAATTATGACCCAGCATCGTTGGTTGGGTCAGAATTTTGACAAACTTCAAAGTTCGTCAAAAAATCAATGAAATAATTTCAAAAAACTTTTGTCTAATTTTGAGTCAAAATTTATCACTGGGTTTAGCAAAAAGCTCGCTGGTTGGAAAGGAGCTCTTCTTAGTCAAGCAAGAAAAATCTAACTCCTCAAGGCTTCTCTTCAAAACCTTCTGATCTATGCCTTAAGTTTTTTCAAAATCCCTACTAAATTTGCGGCTGCTATTGAAAAAATTCAAAAAATATTTCTTTGGTTGGGGGTTGAAGAAAGAAAGAGAATGCCTCTTATTGGATGGGATCTTGTTTGTAGGCCGAAAAAGATGGAAGGATTGGGTCTAAGAAAGATCAGAACGATGAATAAGACGCTTCTTGCTAAGAAAATCTAGAGCTCTTTTTCATCTTATGGGGAGTGGAATGGCATCTTAAAAAGTAAATATATGGCTAATTGTGGATCACTTAAGTCCTTACTGGAGTCTCCCTTATTTCCCCATGGATCAGGTTGCTAGAATGATATGATTACATGGAGAAATATTGTTGATTTAGGTGTTGGGCGGAATATAAAAAGTGGAAATCAGGCCAAGTTTTGGGAGGACAGATCATTATTAAAGGAGCCCCTAATCAATAATGAAAGGTTTAATAGGTGGGCTGACATTTGCAAAATGACTTTTGGTACTCAAGTTAAGGATTACTGACGTGATGGGGGTTGAGTGGACTTGTGCCAACTTAGCCCAGAGCTTGCCTCAATTCACTTATCTCTGATGGTTGTTAGGATGGGTTCAAATCAACAAGATGACCTTTTAGTCTAGACTAACAACCCTTCGAGCAACTATTCTATGTCCTCGATTGTCTCTCTATTATCCCTCTCTCAAGCCCCTTCTCCTTACTGGGCTAGAGCTTGGATAAAACATTTGACCCCTAAAGTCAATAATTTTTTGGATCCTTCTTTAAAATAAAGTGCTTACGGTTGACAATCTTTGCAAGTGTGATTTCTAGATACCTAATAGATTCTATCTTTGAAATAATGAGGAAAATTTTACAAATCACTTGTTTCTCCACTGTCCATTTGCTGCTGCTATATGGGGTAAGTTTCTAGCTCTCTAGAATATTTCATGGGTGTTTCCTTATTCTATTGAAGACTTTTTCTCTCAATGGAAAGCCCATTCTTTGAATCCTTATATTCGAAGATTGTGGGTTTTCACTTTCCCCTATATAGCCTGAGGAGTGTGAAAGGAATGAAATAACAAACTCTTCAAGGAAAAGGAAACTTCAACGAACAATGTGTTTGAAAAAATATTTTTGCTAATTGTCCAAAACTTTAATATCATCCCTCAGTAAGAGAATAAACTGGAGGTTGTGGTGTGCTCTCCATATGAATTAAAGATAGCTAAAGATTGGAAGATTAAAAATGATGTGTCAAGGGATTCTAAACAAGCTAAAAAAGACCAAGAAGGTGTGTGCTCGAGTTTTCCGCTGAGCATTTGGATTAAAGCCAACTTCAATGGTGCGGCTAAGAAAAACCCGGGGCTAGCAGGAAGTGGAGGTGTGATTAGGGACCCAAATGGTAATTTTGTAGTGGTGATGGCAATCTCCATTGGGTCTTAGTCTAACCACATGGCTGAAGCTATTGGAGCCTTTCAAGTGATTAATTTAGTGTTCAGGTTTTTTGCTCTGGTAGAGAACTCAGGAAGGTTTTTGTGACAATGGGAGGAGATAGGAAAATGCTAGAGCTGAAGACCTATGAAATGCATAAGAGGAATCTGAAGGTTTGGAGACAAGTTGAATGTGGTAGGTTGCTCCCTTTCATTGAAAAGCTTCATGGACCTGATCTTGAGGTCACTGAGTACTTTGAGAAAAATTGGAAGAAAGAAGAAATAATTCTCTTTGAGAGGAAGGTTAAGGTGGAAGAGAACCTTATAGGGGAGGTCACTTGTATGTCAATAGAGGGAATGAAATTATTTTGCGATAGAATTTTTTTTGATGAGGCAGTTATTAGATTCCCATGAAAAGATGAGGAGAAGACAAAGCTGATAAAATTTTCCAACAACTACTTTGAAGCTAATTTGATTAAGTTGTTATGGAGAAAGGTGCTCTAAATCATCATGGAATACATTACCCTCGATGGTAGATTCACCAAGGTCTACGACTACCACTTTTCCCTTCTCAACTACTTTCGTCACAAGGTAAGGGTTTCATTCCCTCACTATATGTATTGTTCTATGAGCAATAGCCTAGAAGATCATAAGAAGAGTCCTAAGAAGAACCCAATTCTACATAGTGGCCTTATTAGGCTTATTTATGAACATTTTCAAAATACGTTCGCCTTATCCAACCCTATTCTAGCTTCATCCTTTGAAGATGACATGGAAAATAGTGTGTTGGAGGATAAAAATAAGCCCAACCCTGAGCGGTTTGAAGAAGACCCTCCTTCACCTAACAAATATGGGGAGAAAACCCTACAGAATAAACCCCAGCTTAAGAAAGCAAGCCCTGTCAAAAACCCCAGTAGCTCTGTTCTGAAAAAGAAGTCCATTCAAAAGGGCTCCCCTATCAATAAATTGGTCTTACTCTGAGGATACCCCGAAGGATAACATTGAGGTCCCTGATGCTAGTAAGGATTCCTTTTCATCCTATCCTACCATATATAGAGAAAATAGACCTAGATTCCCTAGCAACCTTAACCCTGAAGATCATTATTTTAAGTAGGACCGTGAGTTTCCTAGGGATATTCTGGCCATTTCTAGAAATGGAGCCATTGATTACTTCATAATTATGAAGTGGACCATCCATGAAATTAAGGACCTTAACTTTAGAAATAGGGCCCTCAGTAGCAAGCTAGAGGATTTGGAAGTTAAAGTCATTTCCCCAAACATTGAGGAGGGCGGAAGGAATGACGATAAAATGAGGACAATGAAGGTAAGGTTAAGTGCTTGGAAGTAGAAATTGGTAAAATAAAAAGATGACATGAAAACTATTATGGAGCACAATCACAGAATGGTGAAACATAACACCATTATCATCAATGCTATGATTGAGAAACTGGAAAACACACAACATGGATCTTTGATCATGGACTTGGAAGCTAATAAGGAAAAAGAAAGACTGAGGACGTTGGAATTTCAAAGAGGACGAGAGCTAATCTAAAGAGGAAGGTTCTTCCTACACCTGAGATGGTTTAGGCCCTAAAAAAGTGTACTGAGGACATGTACAACCTAGAAGCTAAGGTTGTTGATGCTTTAAACTCCTTAGGTTAGTTGTAGGTTGTTTCTACTGCTGGTTTTTTGGTTGGGTTTTTTTGGTGGCCCTTACTGGCCTTGGGTTGGTGGCTGTTGTGCTTTCTCAGTTCTTTTCTTTTCACAGCCTTTTTGTTCTAGGTTTTTTAACGCTTATTCATTTTATCTATAAACTTTATAGTTTTGAGTCCCTATAAAACCTATTTTTTCCTTTATCAAAAATATCAAATCTTTTCCTTTCTTATGATTTTTTATCTTTCACAAAATTTGTGCACCTATGGGTTACTTGAGCTTCACCATTTTCTTTTTGGGGGGTCAAAGTTCTCTCATTTCTCTTTCCTTATGCATGGAGTGCATTCTAGCTTTAGACAAGTAAGTAGGAACACCTAAGTCTAATAAACTCTTTCTCCTATTAGGATTTAGCCATCAGCCTTACCCCTTTTCATTTACCTCCTTTCACATTTATCGTAGACCATATAACTCATACCTACAAAATACCAAAGTGTGAAACACCAACTTTGCATTGCTCTTGTCAAATGTTGGGGTTCTCCATTCCACCTTGTCACTTTCAAATCTTTCAATGCATTGTAGGCCTGAAACATTTTCAAGTGGTAGGGTCCTCCATACTGCCTTCTTCAAAAACCACTATAATTTATACTCCCGAAGTCCAAAGTTTGAAACACTTTGGACTTAGCAAATTTAATATCATCCTTTTGAGGGGACTCTATACTTGATGTATGACCAAGACCCAAGACCCAAACTTCTGCAACCTCTTCAAAATCCAAGATCCTCCTTTACCAGATCAAGTCTAGTTCACCTATGATCTTGTTTCATCATGCCAAAAATCTCCCTTGCACAATTTCCCCTTTTGACATCAATGAAAATAATATGCCAACAACTACATCCACTAATCCAACACTTGAAATCTCACACTGCACTTCACAATTTCACACCTTACAACTCTGCAATTTGCATCATTTTCATTACACACATTAAGCACATCATCACTCAGTAGCTCAACTCATATTTATATCTAAGTTTCAACATTGAAACCTTTCTCCAAGGCTGGCTATGCACCTCAAACATGAAAATTCAAATTAGGTCAACAAAAAATACTTGCGTGGTAGATAGAAGTGAATACAAACCATATCAAAACTCAATTGGGACCCAAATCATTAACACTGCTCAAGCACACACTTAAATAATATTTATCCTTCACATGTAGTGTCAACACTAGGTCAGTCATTACCCATGCAAACACTATTAAAATTTTAAGTACATGCTTCCTCAAGCCCAAAGATGACTTGCGAACGACACACCATTGTTGAACATGATGTAGAATGCTCCACAAACACCTTGAAATCCAACAAACTCCTTTGCAGTTACAAATTCCATTGGAAGAATGTACAAGCCCAATACACTCAAACTACTTTTCCATACACTATTTTTTGTGGTCTCACGACATGCACCAACACTATAAGACTTGGGAACCCAAGTGAAAACTAACACTTATGGCAAGTGTTGGCTAGTTGAAGAGATCACTGAAAGTTAAAGTCTAAGGAAATTTTTTGGAGTACTTCGTGATTTAAGTGTACCAGATATCGGGTACTGGAGGGCCAAAAATGTAAAATGTCAATGCAAGGTTTTGGGTGAAGTGTTCTTGTTTAGGAGAGAAGGTATGGTAAAATGTGGAGGTTCCGGTGGAATTTGGGGTCCAGGAAAATTATATTTTGGAGAAAGCTAAGGTGTCGAGTACCGGGTACTAGGTAATAATGTTAAGTTTAAAGTTAAATGTTTAAGTTTTCCCAAGGGTTTGAAGGTTCAGTAACCCACATAAAGGATATAATTATGCTAGAATATGATTTTAAAAGCGTGATATTTATGATGTGTTTTAAATGATGACTTATTAATGATGGTTTTATTTTCATGAGAGTTTTATAAATGTTTTAAAAGGGATTTAACATGTGTAATTTGTGCCTGCAAGAAGAAAATATTGTGATGTAGCATTCAGGTATGGATGGTCAAGAAAACTTGGGTTGTAGGAAAATCCAATGGTGTTACTAGGTTCAACATTATGCTCTAGAAGCTCATGCGAGGATAATTTTTTTTTGAATGCTCTCTTTGGAAAAAGTTCTAGAAAATATTTTGGGTACTGGGAAACCAAAAACCTTGGTATTACGCATGCAACGAAGGAGTGTGCTTAGTCCTAGGGTCATTCAATTTCAAGAATATTTCGTCCATGTCTGAACCTGAATGTAGGAATAGAAGGTTCACTTGATTAGTCTAAATGTATGGGAAGTTCCTACATTTTGTTTGGCAGATTTTTTTGGGTTCCAAGATGGAACCTTGATAATACAAACATGAAGATCTTGAAGGTTATTAACATGCTGAAGAAGGTTGACATCCTTTGACTTCATCAACGATTCTCTTGTCAGTTGTCATATTCCACATGCCTTGTTGTGATTCATCCCTTGGATTTCCTCTCATGTATTTGTCTAATCTCCCCTAAATATTAATCTTATAAAAGGTTTGGAGATGTTTCATTTTAAGTTATGTTCAAAATTTGTGGATGTTGGAGAATCAAAACTTATTAAATTTTTGTTCTTTTTCCTTTTTTTTGAATCATTCCAAATTAAAAACTTGTATGAATATAGAAGCTAATCAATATCATAGCTAATTTGAAAGCTACCACTTGGTATGAAATCTTATGTAGCTAATTGTTTGTTTAACTGGACAAGACTGTATGCTACATCGTTTAAGGGTCCATACAGAACCTACTCAGTGTCTAAATAAACCCCCCTTTCTTTAAAATCTCACATCATTCTATACCTACCTGTGAAGCAATATGGTGAAGTATAGAGTGGTTTGATTTGGTTTGTTAATTTTTGGGGCATGCATAGATAATACCTGGGATAACTTTTACTTTTCAGTATTTTTTATGCTTTATTTTAAAATAGATGTTTAAATTTCAGAAAATGTTTCAAAAAAGATATGAATGAATGAAAATTTTATTGCAAATATTTCAATTCCATAAAATTGTTGAATGCTTTAAGCTAAATTTACTTAAGTGATAGCAAAGTTATTTAAAATTAATGAAATGTTATTGCAAATCTATTGATTTCATGAAATTGTCTGATTACCGAACTGAGAATATCTTTTACATATCCTTATGATTCCTTTGAGAACTAGAGATACTAATTACCCCTCATGATTAACAACATTATCACAATGAACCCTTATGCGAACCTAGTATGGTCAAGACCTAACACAAACAAGCCTTGGGATTGAGTTGAGTCAGCCTAAGATTTAGGTTATCGTGGTTCAATCTTTCAAGTAAAGATAGGTTCCCATGGTATATCTGAGGATTTATCTACACTATTGGTGTGCGACTATTATCATCATCAACATATACCTCTTAAGGCATGACACTCATTAGTAAGGTGGCCAAGGGTTCTATAATATGCACAATAATTCATGTTTTTAGGCTTGTTACCCTTACTAGGAGGTGGTAATGCAATCCATCTTGCATTGAAAAGGTCTTCCATTTTTCATTCAATTTGTGTTTTTGTATGTAAGAATGAAAACTTTTTGAGTTTGTAAGGTTTTTATTTCTTTCTTGTTTGAGAATCTTATTGAGGTAGATGTTGAGGAGGACCTAATATGATACTATCATCCTTGTAAAGTATTGGTTGTTCTTTAGGAAGGAGGACACTTATTTCGAGAGGAGGATCTTGGTATCCTACTCCTTTGGTATCTTCAGTTGGTATTTGTTTTTAGAGTTTATGAATTTCATGTTACCTTGTTATGTCACATCCTTTTTTTCTTAAGAACATGAAGCCCTTTCCATATGTTTCTTCTAGGTTGATTGATGTGTTGGTCACTTTGTTAACATAGGATGGTTGAATTTTTGCTTGGTTAGAGGAGCTAGGTTCATCTATTGTAGGGAGCTTAGGTTTAGTTTCTAATTTAATTTTTAGGATTTAAAATATGAAACATCTCAAGTTGTTATCATCTTGTTAAGAAATTTTTTTATAATTTTTTTCATTTTGTTATCATATTCTCTAATGATGTCAATTTCATGAGGAGGACATGCATTAGGAGTTGACTGGGCATGAGTGGGTTCAATTGCATTATGATCATTGCCAAAAAACAACTTGATACATCCACGAATGATTTCAAGGACATCCAAAACTTACCAAATCATACCTCCATGATGAAATGCAAGACTAATAATTGACTGATTTATAATGCAAGAGATCTTAAAAAATGATGTGATTGCAATTTGATTTTTTTAAATGCACTTAAAATGAAACAAAATTAAGCTAGATCTAATGAAATGACTTAAACAAAAAATCAACAAATTGAAAAAGGGATCTAAAAGTAGCAACCAAAAGCACACAAACAAAATTTTTAATGTTGTAAAATGTAGATTCAAACATGATTTGGGACTAAATGGCCAAGATGGGTGAATGAATCCCAATTAGGGTTTTTGACAGGTTCAAATACTCAAAAATAGAAAGCATAAAATTCCCAAAGTTCTAGGAAAACTACATGTATAGGAATAAATTTCCCAGGTGGGTGAATGAGTCCTAAGTTATGGTTTGTACACCAAATTCAGAAAATTTTGAGTGGATTTTATGGTTTCTAGGTTGTATGCTCAAATGATTGTTTGTAAGTATAATTTTCCAATGAAATTGAATGATGCAAGATGCAAAAATGAAACCTATATGCACTTTTCACTAATGCAAGATTTAGGATCGCTAAGTGTAATTCAAATAATGAAAATCTAATGAAAATTTAACCTAGATATAGGACTGCAATGCTATTCAAGTAAAAAAATAAAGGGTCCAAAGGTTGGGTTCACTAAAATGATTAAATAAAAATAGGGTTCCACCTTTTGGGAGATGGAATTGGACCTATTTCAAACTTTAATCATTGAAAAACCCAAATCTTTCAACCAAGTGAATTGATTGAGGAATGGACTAGGTGGTTCCTTGTGTGATTAGATGGGGTTTCACCATTAAATGAATCTTCAGAGGATAAATGCAAACTCTTATGCACAAAACCCTAGAAACTTGAAAACATTAAATCGAATTGACAAATAAAATGAAACAAAAAGTACCTAGAAGAATGGAGAGGTCAAAGAAGGTCTGAAAACCCTGAAAATTGTTGTTTTGAGGTTCACTAGGACTAATACACCAATTTGGGAGATTTAGTCCTCCTACAGGAATCTGGACAAAATCTTGAATCTTCTAGTGACTATTCATGATCTATAGAAAACTAACAAAGAGGGCTATACTGGGACTCATTAGCCCAGATGGGTGATTTAGTCCTAGTATTAGGGTTTGAATGATATTTTGTAGCCTCTAAAGATCTTTTGTAGCTTTTTCCTTGTCCGATCTTCAAGTTCAAAATTCTAAATTCTGGCCTGAAGGTGAGTTTTTGTGAATACAACTTCTTGACAACTTTTGAAACTTTTGCAACTTTTTTTCCAAAGGATCTTCAAGCTCCAATTGACCTAGATCTATAAACACACATCAAGAGGGAAAATTGTTGTTTTGTTAGGGAATATGGGTTTACCTTGGTCAAACCCCGTTTTGGTATTTAAACCTTGAAATGAAATGGAAAAGTATGAAGGAATGATGAATGACCAAATTCAATATTGCAACTCACCAAACCCTTAAAATTAAGGCTAAAAACTTATGTGAGATGGCTCCAACGGATGTGGATCTTGACTCTTGATTGAATTCTTGAAACTTTATCTTGAATGCTTGATTGAATCATGGAAACCTACATCACAAATGTTAACTCACAAACACACATGATGCATGGAGACTTTGACATGATGCTTGAATATTGAATGTAATTCCAAATGCTTGATGATTTTCTCTTGAATGCTTTTTATCTCATAAACTTGCTTTAGGAATTGCTTACCTAGAATGTTAGGATGCTTCATAAGATCGCTTAGATGTCTTGAGAGCTTGCTAGGAGAAATTATGTGAAATAACCTTGTATTTGTAATTGTTTATGCCTAATTACCCATAATTACAACACTACAATGCGACATCAAATCTAGGATAATAAAATCCTCCAAGAATTTGATTTAAAATAGGTCCAGGTTACAACAGGACTCATATGCCAGGTTGGGTGTATGAGTCCCAGTGGCTCAAACCTGGGACACAGATTTGAAGAAGTGTCTTATTCAATGTAATGTTTAAAATCAAGTCCTGAGACCTAAGTGGGACCCATATGCTCAAAGGGGTGTATGAATCCTAGATCCCTAAATCTGGAACACATAGCAAAAAATATTAAGTTATGATTTTCCAAATATTTTATGAAGTGTTGGGATTATTCTTAGAAAAATACATTTAATTAGGTATCAGGACATAATAACCTGGCCAAAATAACCCTGGACAGAATAACCCGGCCAAAATAACCCAAGGACAAAATAACCCAGGGTCATAATAACCCATGGACAAAATAACCCATGGTCAAAATAACCCATGGACAGAATAACCCATGGTCATTTTAGATCAAGCTAGTAAACTAGAAATGACATAAAATAAATTATAAATATGATTGTGAGGCACCATAGAGGCTATTTAGGTCATTTTTAGACTATATATCCATTATATACCCCTAAAATAGCCTTAAAACACCTTTAATATGCTTAAATAACCTATAAAATGGCAAATAATTATAAAAATAAAGGCAATTTTGTGGGAATAAGTTGATTAAGAGGTATTATGAAAAGATATAAATGAAAAGGAATTAAGAAGATATATAAAATGGTAGAATTAAGAGAAGTAAAGAAAGGAAGAAGGGGAGAAGAAGTAAGAGTGTGTAGAGTGATAAGAAGAGGAGAAATCTAAATTCATAAAATAAGATATTTTGTAATATATTTTTTTGAAAATTATTTTAAATTTTCCTAGGGTTTTCTAAAAGAGTATACAAAAAATCAATATACTTTTTAGGGAACCAACACATTCTTCATAATTTTTAATATATACAATGCCTCTTCAGTTTTTAATAAGTCAAAAAAACAAGAATTTACTTATTATAGATGGTTACACATTTGTGTTTCATCGACAAGGCATCAATAAAATGATATGGCATTGTGTGGAATATTTTACAAATAAATGTTTAAGTCGATGCTATACTACGACACAAACAAAATTTGGTGATGTGATCAAGGATTTAGTGAATTGCTTCAAGCATCGCATAGCTCAGTCTATAAATTCATCAAAGCAGTGAAAAAAGAACAGAGTCTCCAAGAGAATAGAATAGAGAAATATATGGTTGAATACACTGGGCAACCAAGTAGGAAAAAATATCGTGAACTCAAAGAAAGACTAAAAATATTGGTTGATGGTTATGACAACCATAACATTTTAGATTATATAAGAGGCATCGCTCATAATTTGACACTTTAATTGAAAATTTGAATAATAAAGTTTTTTTAGCAACATACATGTAATTTAAAAAAATTGTTTTCCTTTCTCTATATTCTTATGGGGATATTTTGTCCACGGGTTATTCTGACCACGGGTTATTTTGGCTTGGGTTATTATGACCCTAGGTTATTTTGTCCCTGGTTTATTATGACCAGGTTATTCTATCCAGGGTTATTTTGGCCGGGTTATTATGTCCCGTAACCATTTAATTAGGCTTATGGATATAAAATAGGACTAATTAAGGCATAAATAAACCTAATTTTAATATGGAGGATCCAAACAAGTGTGAAAATGTAAAGGGATACATTTTTATACTCTAGATAAGGTACAACTAATTCACCACCCCATCTCAGTTGTCTTGTGCATTCAACAATCACATCAAAATGAATCTTATTGAAGATTCACATGATCCTTACTTATTGGACCATGGGTATATTTCTCTTGGTATGCTTGGTTTACATGTTTATTTGAAACCATTTTCCTATAATTTTATCTTTTTTTTATGTCAATCATAATTATATGACCTATTGTGTAGTCTCTAGCCTTCATTAAAATATGTGGAAAAGTAATTAGAAGGCACCCATTTCTCTCTTTTTTGCAACTTTATACTAGAGATACTTTATAAATCCTATCAACTTGTCCAATTTGTCCTCTAGATTGAAGGGCTTACTAGAATTTTTTGCACTCGATCTATGAATTTTTATATCAAAACTTTAATGCATTTACTAGATGCTCTCATTTTCTCTCTATATTACTAGTCATGGCATAAGTTTCCTTTAATTTTTTAGGGTTCTTATCCCATAAGAAGTAACCCAAATTGACATCAAATGCCCCACAATCTAAAATAGAGCACGTGGATTCATTTGATCTCATATGAAGATGAAATTTCATAATTTTAATAAAAAAACCTATTAATGAAATCAGTTATTTCATTGACCCCTTTCTTAATAGTAGTCAATTCATGGATTATAAATTTTGGATCCATTTTTTCCCTATACTATAATATTAAAACCTTCATAAAATCAGCCCACAAAGTGCTAATATCTATAAGGCTCTAGTACCGCTCTTTTGCACTTTATTCTAGTGATTGCAGGAAAAATTTCATAATAACATCTTCATATTGTATTTCATATCCATTAGTTACATTGAAAAAACATCTTAAGTGGTCATCACTAGTGAGGGTATTATTCCCTATAATTTTGGTATATTTTCGCTAATCTCATTTTTAATTATATTAGGATATCCTAGAATGCCATAAAATTCAAGTTACATACAACTTTGTGTTCCCAATGATAGGCTTATTGGAGAATTTTTTAGCATGTCTTATAGGGTTGAGTCTTATGTTTTCACTTACATTTTTCTATTGATGGTTTTTATGCTTTGGATTTTTTTGATTCTATAGCACATTTTATTCATGTTGTTTTGGAAAGTTTTGTGTATTATTTTAATTTCCTATATGTTATTGAGAAATATAGAAATAATTTTATTTTGATTTATCTGTTGTGCATTTTGAGTAGTATGGTTTTGATTTAGCAATTATGTATCCAAAACAAGTATCCCTTGCTTGAATTCAAGTTTTTCTTGCTTCAATATAATTTGTCTTTGAATTTCTTGTTGCTTATGTCTTTGGCGATCAATCAATTCTACCTCTTGGTCTATAACTCTCTTATTTCATCCTCTAACTATGTGGCATTGTCAACATTATGAAATTGAATGTCTAATTCTTATTCTAAGAGGATGTAAGAGATTTTTTTTTAATATATTTTATATTTTTTTAATACAACAAATTGGTTTAGGGTGTAAAAACCAATTTAACATTTCATTGGTGTAGTTGTAAGAGGACTTCACAAATAAGAATGAAAATAGAACTGATGACATGTCTGTGAAATGTGACCTTAAGATAACAAAATACGTATTTAAAAATATTAACTGATTGATACCACTATAACTATAATTCTCAAAGATAATATTATAATTATAATTATTATATTATAAATATTAAAATATAATTTAGTAAATATTAAACATATATAAAATTAATATAAAACACAACATTAAATAATATTATCATCGAAATTATAAATATCAATCAATTATGATTATTATAATATTTTAAAATCATTACAGCTGAGTGGAAAATATCAACCACCTAGTGCCATGTGAATAGTGAAAGGTAACTAGCAATCACACCTTGGGGTGCAATGGGTACGCCGAAGACAATGTAGTAAACTTTTTGTTAAATTTGTTTTTTAATAATTAGAAAAACCGATTAAGAGTTGTAAAGTAAATATATCTTTTTTTACCTAATTCCTTAAGAAGTTGAAGTCTTGTGAGTTGAGTACACCAAGTAAAACGTAAACCCCCGTAATAAAGAAACATTAATTGAAAAAAAAAATTGAGTGGAAGAAATGCTTTTTTATAATAGACAAGCAAGAAGCAACTTAATAATATGTTGTAATTCTATTTAAAACAATTATTCAACCGTGTTTCTTGAATATATGAGTTGCACGAGAGGCCTTGATTTCCATCGAATTAAAATCCAAACACTTAATAGGAATGAACCAATTCGATTTTCATCAGCTCAATATTGTCCTCATTCTTTGTGTTTTTAGATCTTGGTTTACTATCGTGCAAGAACAACCCTCATGGTTTTCACTAGAATGCAAGTAATTACTTTATTCCTCCCTTAAGATTTTAACTTACCGTAAGAAGCATAGGTACTACAAAATTTCATCATGATCAGAACATGGCTTATTTGGACTATAGACTATAAAGCAAAGCATTAATATCCAATAGCTATTATTTTTCTTTTTATTATTTACATCTAAAATTCTATAGATCTTGTAGTCATAATGGAAAAGGATTCTCATCACTAAATAATCTAAAATAAAATAATAATAATAATTATGAATACCATATGGAATAAGCCCTCATAGAGTATGTCATGCAATAATAATCATTGGAGAGATGCTTCAACAACCATAAGATCTCTTAAGTTCACTTCAAAATATATCAATTTTGACATGTGTAAATTCTAAGTGTGTTAAGTACAATGAGATATTAAATAATAATGAAAGTATGATGTGAGTGTAAACATTTAAGAATGTGAGAATAAATGGATAAAGTTCATAAGATGACCCCAATGGTGGAAACACTATAGTAAGCATGCCATGAATAGAAAAGGTTTGCCATCTATAGTGGTCAACCCAAGAAGAATGTGTGTTATACTTAGAAGAAATAATGAATAGTACTAACTAATTGGATTTGAATTCATCTCACGTAAATTATTCTTTTGCAAATGAATTTGTATGATTTCCCTAGAGGACCAAATCACCAATTTCAAAATTGTGTGGGATAGTGCCTTTTAGATCTCATTCAATCATGTTCGATACATACTCAAATTATCCAAGGCATGACCACAACACTCAGTGTACATTTCAAGATCTTGTAATCTTTGATCTCTAAATGTATTATCATCAATAATTAGTCCAAGCAATATTGAATAAAGATGAGATTTCTAACCCAAATGGTAAAACACCTCAATATTATAAATGAATAAGACATATATCCCATAGAAATGGGAATGGTAGTGCAATATGTCTAGAAAGTAGGAATTATTTGTTTATGTCAATTAGTTGAATGTTTACTAATAATTTTCCACAAGATTTGTTCATGTTTTATTGGTATCCTTGGCTTAGCCATTACATTATGGATAATATGAAGAAGGAAAGTGTTGTTGAATTGAAATTTTTCCAAAAGTTTACTTTATTTCATGTAGTTTTCTAGATAGTATAATATCAAAACTATAAAAGCAGAAATTTGATATGTGGCAATGTGCCATTGGACAATGTTAATCCAAACTTTGTCCTTGTTCCCCCTTTTATAAGACAATAATGTACACAAATCCCTACCAAAATGACATGGGCTTTTACCTTTGGAAAGTGACACAATAGATATTAGTGATGTAGAGAGAGCTAGTTGAACATTCACTTCTATCTCTTGGATTAAATCTATCAAAAATTTAAGAATATCACAACCATCCTCATTTCAAAGTTACTCCAATATTAAAACACATATTTATGACACTATCAATCAAGCAATGCATACAATGGCTCTAGAAAGAGAAATGTGGAGTACTCAATCAAAAAGGCTATAAATATCTATGATTATTAGCTATATTTGATAACAACTTTAGGTTATGAATATGTAACTTAGCTACTATTTGGTATTCTTGTCTTTTAACTTAATAATAGTCATGCAAAATACTAGAGCAGAAAAACAGGAGAGATTCTTAGTAACCTATTAAAGATCACAAATCTCTTACAACTTTAAATGAAAGAGAGTTTATGCAGTAAAGAACAGAAAACACATTTCCTAAATTAGCTGTGTGGTTGTTATTGCTAAATAAACAAGAAGACCTTGAAAATAGAAACCTAAATGCATGCATATCCCTTAGCGAAACAATCCAAATGAACATGAAAGGATGAAAACTACGCTACAATTTGTACGGATGAAGCTTTAAGTGAATGGTATGATTCAAGGCACACATAGATTTAACCAAATGCAATATAAATTTATGCAACAGAGTTTGAAAAATAAATAAAATTTCTCGTAATGACCTCGTTATTGTTATCATGCCTCTCTAATATAATTTGTACTTACACATTTTAGCATTTACAAAATAATTTATTTCATTGCACTTGAATCTGCTTTCATGGATTTCCAAAGGTCTTATGTGTCCATTATCTACTAACCTTCAACAAGGCCTTCAATTGATCCCAGAGCAGTTGCCACAGAGATGAGGAGAGAAATGAAACTGAAGGTTGCAAAAGAAACCAGGTAATTGCCCATTGTTGGATTTTATTCTTCACCATATACATTCCCACTAGGAAGTACACTGCTAGTACCAGTTCTCCAAAATAGCCCGAATAGGTTAACATAATACAACCCAAGCAGGGGAATGGGCACACCATATTCATTACTGACAATTCTATTATTTGGCCACTTGTTCAGAAACCAATGTTCAATAGAAGAAAACAAGGGTTGACAATATACCTGCAAAAGATATTACGAATATAGGTTTTTATGTACAAAGGGTCCAACTTCAAGCCTTAGATTACAGCTTTTGGCAATTGGTAGTTGAAGAAAGGCTTGGAAAACTCTAACTTGGTATGCTCCCACCATATGAACTACAATGCATGCATTGGCAAAAAGTCAATCAACTAGTAAGGCTCATAAAAAAAACCAAAACCTGTCAAGAGATTTCCAGGTGCATTCTCTCCAAATGTTGCATACCCAAAGCAACCATAAAGCAAATAGAAGAAAGTCGTTGTTGCTACAGAAAACATGGAAGATTTCTTTGTAGTTTTGTTTTCTGGAGGTTTTGATTTCAAAGTGTTCTGCATGATAATATGAAAAATCCAGAATCACTCGTGCAAATTAGATTAAAGCTTAGAAAATCATTTGGCCATACAGACTGTTTCCTAACATTTTCCATACCTCAATTTATATGACAATAATAGAGTATGGAAAAGCAAATTCTATGTCACCAATAGCTTGGAGGACCAACCAAGGTTTTTGTGATGTGGATGTTGTTGTACTCGAGTTGATTCGAGTTATACTTCCATAAAAATTCCCATTTTCTACATTTTCCAAGATTTGTGAGTCTCATGAGAAGTGGACAAGGTTAAGGATTGCAGTGCATTAGATAGGATTTTGGAAACATCTAACCTAGTCCTATAGGCTAGACCAGAATAAGAGTATCCATCATAACTTTTTTTAATAAAACTGAAAGAGAATAGGATAAAAAGAATACCAACTACTTTTGCCATGCCAAGACCTGGTCCTATTGTTGCATAGGAGATGGAAATTATCCCTGCAATTATTGAAAGACCCCAAACTTTATGAAAGTTTGGTATTTGAGATAGGGTAACTTGTGTCATTCCAAAAATGATCATTAAGGTGCTTTCTGAAAAGTGTCGTGGATGGTCATGCCCATTCTTGTGATAGAAATTGGATTTCCTGATTGCTCTGCAATGTTATGATCCAATTAGATCAGCTCTATAAAAATCCCCAAGTTCTACTAAAAATGTGAGGTCATCAGGTTGCAAAAATGGGCAGTTAAAATATATATTTGAGAATATTAACAAGTCAGATGGAACAACAGAGTATCCATGTTACTAAAAATGTTAAGAAAAGAAAAGAATGAAGTAGAAATGGTTTGAATAGAGAAACAGGGGGTTCTAAGGTCTTGGAGGTAAGATGTGATATTGGGGTTTTTGTATATGTGCAAGAACTAGTAAATTTTAATTACTTCACACAAAGCAATTATTACAAAGCATATTTAACTTTGAATAAGTATACAGATTAATGATCACAAGTTTCCACAACCCATATTGTTTACTGCTACAACGATTTTTTAATTTGATTGAATAAGAATTTTTTACATTAACATTTCAGATCACACCAGTGATCCATCATCAGAATGGTATCATGCTCAAAGAGAAAATAAATAACAAAAAACACTGGTCCCCAGTCTTAATTGCCTCCATTGTCCACTATAAATCGACCTTAAGGCCTAAATTACCACCACCAATTGAGGGCTTCATTTACATGTAATGTAGCCAAACCTTGAGTTGATTAGTTAGTATGCATGCTAATTTCTATCACAAAAATTGTGAGATACCCACATGAATTCAAAGTTTAATGTCTGTAGGACACCCGTGTGCAGACTCCAGAGTATGGTCACCCAATAATTGTATATTTTTCAACCACAAAAAATGATAACCCTTAAAATAGTGGCACTTGACTGGGAACTTACCTCATGCTAATTGAGGCAGTGATTGTGTAGGCAATCCGTGTTCCATATAGGGACACATATTGTACCAGTCCACAAAGCTATGTTTTCTTGTCACCTAACAAAAGAGACATAAACTTAAGAATCTTATTGTAATAACTGGCTAATACTAACAATCAATGCACAACCAAAAAGACTTGAATGGGGGCCAATGGCAAGATCGAAAACCCAGATTCACTTTCACAACATCCCTATATGTATAGTTCCTATGGGGTCCAAAGATAGGGTCAGGAAACTTGTAAAAATCTGCTAGCAAAGAAGAGGAATAGTAAGTTATTAGAGCAAAAACAAACATGACAGCAGGCCCTGCAATCCATCCCAACTGTGCAACACTCCAAGCCAAGGATAAAACTTTTGCTCATATCACTGCTGTGATTATATGTGTAGTTGCAGCCCATAAAGTGCATGTTTATTCCATTCAAAAGGTTAAAGGTTGAAGATCTTACATATTAAGCTGCAAGCATTTATAGTGAGTTCCTATACATAGTAGGACTAAAATACAATGACTTGCAATTCTTGTACGAGGGTTATGTATTTAATTTGAAAGATGGTGTGTGTGAATTTCGTTATTCCAAATCCAGAGGCTTGTCAGAGAGATTGCAAAGGATTTGAAAACAGATCTGCGCTTCTAGAGCTCAGCTATGTCGGCGTTGCAAGAGGCAACAGAGGTGTACCTGGTGGGGCTCTTTGAGGACACAAACTTGTGTGCCATCCACGCCAAGAGAGTTACCATCATGCCTAAGGATATAAAGCATAACTCATCGGCTTTCAAATCAAGATTATGAATATACTTCAAATTTGAGTTCTGCAGATTTTCTTGAACAGGCGTCATCAGACTTTCTGTATTTTCAATCATGAAGTGGGGAGGAGGATCTTTGAAACCCTATTTTTGCAGAGCTCTGTAAATTATCCATGGCCTCCATAAGTATTGTATCACAAAACATACAAAGAATGGACAGATCCCAGCCAAAATTATGTATAAGAAAGAATTTACAGCCAAAACATACAAAGATTTGGAGGGCTTTGAGCTTCCATTTGTTGATTTTTGTAGCTAGAAAAGTGGGATATGGATTTGCTTTAAAGCATCTCAAGATAAGATTTGCTTTAAATCAATTCAAGTTGGATTTTTAGCAACAGCAGGATTTTTATTCTTTAAATAGAATGTTTCTGAGTTTGTGAGGATAAGATAAATCCTAGAGTGATTTTATGTGTAAATAAAGCCAAAGAAAGCAAGGAAAGATTCTTTCCTTGCACGCTAAGTAAAGCAGCTAGGCTCTATAAAAACAAGATTGTTGTAGCAAACTCATATTGTATTTTTCGAAAGAAAAGTTTGCTGTTAGGCTGAATAGAAGATCCAACATTTGCAGGTTTTTCTCCACATTGGGGTTTCCTGGGTATATTTGTTAACTTGTCTTTTTGTGTTTGGCTTCATGTTATTTTTGCTTCTGCTGTTATTAGTTGTTAATTAACCTAGTTGTATTAATTGTTATAAATCAGATTTCATTCTGTGAATTTATTGTGCAATTAATCTGTTGCTGGGTTATAGAAATTAACATGGTATCAGAGCTCTAAACTCTTAATACGAAGCCAAGATTTGTGACGCAGATTTCAAGAAAAAAAAAAGTCATCAGATTTTTGTCTCCAGTTCTTTTGTAGCTATGGCAACCAGTGTTCGATACGAGGACAGGCTCGAGGGTGCGTCAAACTTCTTGCAGTGGAAGGTTCGGATTACATCTGTTCTCAAGGAGAACATGCTATGGACCTATGCTAGCACAGAAGTGACTCCACCAACAAATGATCCTGTTGCCTTAGATTCGCATGAAGTCAAAGAGGCCAAGGCTCAGAGGATTATCCTGGATGGAGTAAGAGATCATTTAATTCCTCATTTATCGGGGAAAGACACCGCCAAGGAGATGTGGGATACGCTCACAAAACTTTATCAGAGCGACTATCAGAGTCGTAAGATGATGCTCAAGGACAAATTGCATAATACCAAGATGTCCAAAGGCGAGAGTGTGACCTCTTACTTGTCCAAGCTGACACAGGTCAGGGATGAGCTTGCTGCTGTTGGAGAGACGATTAAAGAAGATGAGTTGGTGCGTATAGCCTTGAATGGTTTTCAAAGCACTGGGAAGTGTTTGTCAAGTGTGTTGTCGGCAGATCGGCTACCTGATTGGGCAAGACTTTGGGATGATTTTGTTCAGGAGGAGATCCGTGAAGGTGCTCATCGAGGAGATCAGACGAAGAAGGGTCAAGATGAAGAAAATCTTGCTCTTGCAAGCAAGGGTAAGAAGAAGTCAAATAAAGAGCAATCGGAAGGTTCTTCTTCCAAGAGTGGGAAGAAGAAAGATCTGAGCAAGATTAAATGTTTTTGCTGCCATCAGATGGGTCACTATTCCAGTCAATGTCCGAATAAGAAAAATAAGGAAAAGTAGAAGAAGCAATTTGCTGCTACAGCAGAGGTGGACGAGTTTGCATCACAATTTGAGAATGAGTTTTCACTCATTGCTTGTCTCTCAAGTTCAATTGCCAATAGGGTATGGTATATTGACAGTGGGGCTTCTCGCCACATGACGGGAGTCAAAGAATGTTTCACCAAGTTGGAGGAGAAGAAGCTGGATTTCTATATTGAGCTCGGAGACAATGCCAAGTACCATGCAACTGGTATTGGCACCCAAGTTTCAGAGGGAGTCTGGCAAACCTTTGTTGGTGGAGGATGTGTTGTATGTCCCTGGCATGACAAAGAATTTAATATCAGTTTCTGCCTTGGAAGACAAGGGTTACATTGTGACCTTTGAGAGGGGAAAAGTCTATATTCGTCCCAAAGATTCCAAGATTGCAAAAGTGATTGGTGTCAGGCATGGCAGCTTGTTTCGGTTACAGTTTGAGCCAGCACATGCGTTGGTTAGTAGCTGTAAAGGGATAGGAGAATTATGGCACAGGAGGATGGCTCACCTTCACCATGGAGCACTTAATATTCTTAAGGAAATAGTGACAGGGCTGCCTGAGATGAAGACAGAAAAGCATGAGGTGTGCAAGGGTTGTGCTCTTGGGAAATATGCCAAGACCAGTTTTCCAAGCAGCGACACTAGATCCGAAGGGATTTTGGATCTCGTACACTCAGATGTGTGTGGACCTATGTCAACAACATCCTTGAATGGATATGAGTATTATGTTACCTTCATTGATGATTTCTCTAGGAAGACGGGATATATTTCATGAAGAATAAAGATGAGGTCTTCAGTAGGTTCAAAGAGTTTAAGGATCTCGTGGAGAACCAAACTGGGAAGAAGATCAAGATACTGAGGTCTGATAATGGAGGCGAGTATACCTCGAATGCCTTCAAAGATTTTTGTGCTCAGGAAGGTATCAAGAAAGAGTTGACAGTTCCGTACAACCCTCAACAGAATGGGGTTGCTGAACGAAAAAATAGGGCTATAATTGGAGCAGCCAAGGCCATGCTTCATGATCAGGATCTGCCTTGGTTCTTATGGGCAGAAGCTTGCAACACAGCTATGTATTTGCAAAATAGGAGCCCTCACAAAGTGTTGGGAAAATTGACTCTAGAAGAGGCATTCACTGGTAAGAAACCAGATTTGGGGCACATTCGCATCTTTGGATGCCTTGTGTATTGTCACATTCCTGTTGAGAAGAGAACCAAGTTGGAACCTACTGCAGAGAAGGGTATACTTGTTGGGTACAGTGAAACTTCTAAGGCTTATCGGGTTTATATTCCTGCTCTCAGGAAAATAGTGGTTCGCAGAGATGTGAAGTTTGAGGAAGAGAGGGCTCTTCAGAAGTCAAGTAACTTGATGAATGAGGAGGAACAAACATCCACAGTGGAGGTAGCATAAATTCCTCAAACTTCAGTCACACAAGCTGGAGAGTAGAACAAGCAGGATGATCAGATAGAGGAACGAATAATTCCTCAGCCTCAGATTCCTATTAGTGAGAAGAGGAGAAACAAGGCAGCTAAGCAAACATTAAGAGAGGCTCAAGAATATGTAGGTGATCCTCAAGATTCAGTCAGACAAAGAAGGGCTCCCAGACGTTATTCAGATTATGTGGCTCTTATGAGTGAATTAATTGAAGTAGAGCCTTCCAGCTTTTAGGAGGCATCCAAGCATCAAGTGTGGAGAGATGCCATGGTGGAAGAGTATTCTTCCATCATGAAGAACAGTGTGTGGGAGGTAGTACCAAGACCAGAAGATAAGTCTGTGGTGGGCTCGAGATGGCTGTATAAGATTAAGCATGCTGCAAATGGTAGTGTGAAAAAATTCAAAGCCCGATTTGTGGCTAAGGGGTTTTCACAGAAGGAAGGAGTCAACTATGATGAGACTTTCGCTCCAGTAGCCAGGTACTCATCCATAAGAGCTATCATTTCTATAGCAGCACAGATGGGTTGGAGGATTCATCAGATGGATGTAAAGACGGCTTTCCTCAACGGAGTGATTGAGGAAGAGATTTACATAGAGCAACCAGAAGGGTTTGAAGCACATGAGAGGGATTCTCATGTATGCAAGTTGAAAAGAGCACTGTATGGACTCAAGCAGGCTCCTAGGGCATGGTATTCACGTATCGACAGTTACTTGCAGAGTGTGGGCTTCATCAAGAGTGAGGCAGATTCAAACCTGTACTATGTTCAGGTGAAGGGTGAACTTCTCAGATTGTTGTTATATGTTGATGACCTATTTCTCACAGGGTCAGAGGAGCTCATAGCACATTGCAAGCGGGATCTTGCAGGAGAGTTTGAGATGAAGGACTTGGGGTTGATGCATTACTTTCTAGGATTGGAGTTGTGGCAGAAAGAGGGAGAGATCTTCCTTGGACAAGGGAAGTACTTAATTGATATCTTGAAGCGATTCAGGATGGAAAACTATAAGCCTATGTCAACGCCACTTGTGACCAATTGGAAGAAGATTGATGCTTCCAGATCAGAGGTAGTGGACCCGACTTTATACAGATAGTTGATAGGATCTCTTATGTATCTGGTCAACACCAGGCCAGACATTTATTTTGCAGTGAACTCACTCAGTTAGTTTATGGTGGAACCTAAACGTGTGCACTGGATAGCTGCGAAGCATGTTTTGAGATATCTCTGAGGCACAGTTGATTATGGGCTGAAGTATGTTCAACAGGATGGAGTGAAGCTCAAGGGGTTTACTGATGCAGATTGGGTAGGCAGTACAACTGATCGAAAGAGCACTTCAGGGTGCAGTTTCAGTTTGCGATCAGGAGCAGTCTCTTGGTACAGCAGGAAACATAAGTCAGTTGCACTGAGTTCTGCAGAGGCTGAGTATATGGCAGCCAGTATGGCTACATGTGAGGCTATCTGGCTTTAGAAACTTCTAGCCGGGCTCTTTAATCAGGAGTTGGATCCTACAGTCATTTACTGTGATAATCAGAGTTGTATCAAACTCTCTGAGAATCCAGTGTTTCATGACAAGTCAAAGCACATTGAGATCAAGTACCACTTCATCAGAGATTGTGTGGAGAAGGGGATAGTGAAGCTCAATTACATTCCTACGGACGAATAGATAGCAGATATCCTGACGAAGGCCTTGATGAAGAGCAAGTTTGAATTCTTCAGGGACAAGTTGGGTGTAGTGCAGAACACTTTCCTCGCTAAGAGGGAGTGTTGATTTTTGTAGCTAGAAAAGTGGGATATGGATTTGCTTTAAAACAACTCAAGATAAGATTTGCTTTAAATCAATTCGAGTTGGATTTTTAGCAACAGCAGGATTTTTATTCTTTAAATAGAATGTTTCTGAGTTTGTAAGGATAAGATAAATCCTAGAGTGATTTTATGTGTAAATAAAGCCAAAGAAAGCAAGGAAAGATTCTTTCCTTGCACGCTAAGTAAAGCAGCTAGGCTCTCTAAAAACAAGATTGCTGTAGCAAACTCATATTGTATTTTTTGAAAGAAAAGTTTGCTGTTAGGCTGAATAGAAGATCCAACATTTGCAGGTTTTTCCCCGCATTGGGGTTTCCTGGGTATATCTGTGTTATTGTCTTTTTGTGTTTGGCTTCATGTTATTTTTGCTTCCGCTATTATTAGTTGTTAATTAACCTAGTTGTATTAATTGTTATAAATCAGATTTCATTCTGTGAATTTATTGTGCAATTAATATGTTGCTGGGTTATAGAAATTAACACCATTTGCAGCTTCCGCCGTTCCTACATAGCTTCAAACCCTGATGCTTCCAAATTTAAAAGAAAGTATTTAGAAAACCATATAAACCTAGGGTTTGCAGAATTTAATATGGATCAAACAGAATAAAAACAAAGAACACATAGAATACTATTTAATTGAAGAAATTACCGATTAGTGGTGAGTTTATTCCAGTCATGTAAGGGTTTTCTTTAAGGGTTTGCAGTTTTTCTTCTTTTTCAAGGGCTCGGTAACATGAGGGAGTATTACAATTTACCCGTATTACCTGTATTCATGTTGTACGTTGCACTCTATTTTTCTCTCATGAGGAGGGGCGTGAGGGCTCACAGGGAGAACGGAGGCCTCACCCGAGTCATCGTCGGGGATGTGCGTGATGAAATTTCAGCCCTGCTATCGTGAAAATTTCAAATGCATAATCTGTTTGCGGAAAGCCAAGGAAGGAGAGCAGATTGCACTTCTTCCATGCAACCATGCTTTTCACAAGGCATGCCTCGACCAGTGGCTAACATTGCCTTTGCCCTCTGTGCAAACTTTCTCTCCATCAAATCACTAAATGAGAAAACCACAACTCTCTGCAGACCGATAGAAGTGGATTGTTTCTATTGGTGAATGTAACAGTTGGCTGTTATAAATGCAGAGACAAGTTTTGGTGAGTAAAATTGGCTATGAGAGTACAGTAGTGGAAATTGTTCTGGAAAAACTGCGGCGGCATACTGATTTATGCGGATGGTCAGGATGAGTGCAAATGTCTTGCATCGTATCACAAGAAATCAAAACCATTGAGGAGCAAACATAGATGGGCACATCTCAAAACCAAAAAATGATGAACGGCTGAAATTCTTTACATGGTAGTCCATTGCAATCTGCCCCGTTCAGCGTCAAAAGAGGTTGGAAAACCTTAGCGTGGGGACGCCTTTGGCGTAATAACTGCTCTGCAGATTTCCGTTTTCTGCAATAAACTCTGTGCCATCCGGGAAAAACCATTGAGCGGCTCAGATGTATTTGATCGCAGGCGATTGCCTCTGCACAAATTTACACCGTCGGACGCAACAAGGCCTCCCAAATACTAAGTGTAGGACGCCTTCGGCGTAATTATAGCGGAAAATTTGGGACGACGTCCTTAACACATTAGAAGATAAGCATATCATAATAATAGGCCATTCGATATTGACATAAAAATAAGGAGATCACATCTAATAAACAACCTCACAAAATAATTACGATATGCAGCGATTAGTGTCGATGATTAACAAACGCAGTGATAAAATGGTGAATACCTACTGGTAGGATTCAGAAATAGCATTCCCTTTCTGGAGTCAAATCTGTCATATCATAATTATACTCTGATTAGTCATACTCCCATATCTTTCATTATCCTCAATAGATAATAGAATCTGATAACTGAGTGTATTAATCTTGAATTTGCTCATAGAGTATATTTTATTAAACTATTGATCCTTAATCATCCTCTGGAAACAAAGATTAAAGGAAAAATTATCAGAACTCCATAAGGGGACATTACAACTGAGCCCAGTACAACATATGGAGCCGAAACATCATTTAGTTTGTCAAACAGAACTGTCGTAGTCTTTCATCGCCAAACAAAATAAGGCTTGAAACTGTAATCAACTGCAACAAATTCTATGCAGCGAACCAGGAAAAAGAGAGCGATCTTCAAAACAAAGAAGTGTGATTTGGCAAAAGAGATCGACTGGAACAGAATGAGACAGCAGTTGTAAACCGACAAAACAACAAATAATGGAAACATGAATTAAGGACCAAAAATATCGTCATTATCCCAGATAGAGGCACTATCAGATTCCATACTCCCCATTGAATGGCTGGTACTCACCATCACGCTGTCATAGTAAAAGTCTTGAGCGCCCATACACATGAATGCTGGCGAAGGAGGAAGGCTATGCTTGAAATCACCGTAGTCCGGAGGGCCGACTGCAGCAATGGAAACTGAAACCTGCTCTAAAACATCTTTCGGCGCAGTTGGATTGGTACAATGCATTAGGGGGATAAAAGTGTCGGGAACGCTCTGATCACCTGTGCACCGGGCAGTCCCATTAATATAAAGCTCGCAGGCATCGTAATAGAAGCGTTGCAAATGTGAGAATTTTGTAGAGGCAACCCATTTGGCGTTTACAGAGATCACGGGCAGGCTGGTGAGAAACCGGCTGATCGTCCTTGGTGCGCTTCAAAAGCGGTATTTCTTCACCAAGCCGCCATTGTGGATCGGGGCCAAGTGAGTGGAGGGCCTGCGGATTTTGATCCGTTAGAAGCGGTTGCTATTGCGGTTGCGGATAAACAACATATGGTGGTGCAACTGCAACTGAAACCGCAACCGCATCCGCATCCGTATCCGCTTCCGCTTCTAACGGATCAGAATCCGCAGGCCCTCCATTCACCACTGCTCAGGCTAATCAAAACGCAAAAGACAGACATTACATTGGCCGCCTCCGGTGAAGAAACATCGTTTATGAAGCGTACCAAAGACAAATCAGCCGATTTCTCAGTAGCCTGCGCTTGATCTCTGTAAAAGCTAAAATGGGTTGCCTGAACAAAGTCCTCACATTTGCAACGCTTCTGATTACGATGGTTGCGAGCTTTATAACACCGCTTGTGAAGCTGATTACGATGGTTGCGAGCTTTATAACACCGCTTGTGAAGCGTACCAAAGACGATCAGCCAGCTTTATAACATCGCTTGTGAAGCGTACCAAAGACGATCAGCCGGTTTCTTAGCAGCATGCGCTTTAAAAGCCAAAATAGGTTGCCTTAACAAAATCTTCGCATTTCTACGCTTCTGATTACGATTCTCGGAGCTTTATATTAATGGACCACCCGGTCCACAGGGTAGTTTATGATTCTAACCTCCTCTTGATTTACCTACACCTGGAGGTGGAGCTATATTTATCTATACACCCCTAGTATGCAATTCTCGAGAAATAAATATATCTCTTTTAACAACATTTATTCCATTCCTAGGCATACCATAATGATGCCTAAGGTTTCCCCTATCAGTTTTAGAACATGAATCATCACTCCTGTACTTGACGTATCTAATAATTCAAAATTTTGGGAATTGTGGACAAATAAAATATCTAAATTTTGAGCTCTCATGTGTAGGTGGAGGTATATTTAACTATACACCTCTACTATACAATTCTTGAGAAATAAATATATCTCTTCTAACAACATTTATTCCATTCCTAGACATACCATAATGATGCCTAAGGTTTCCCCTATCAGTTTTAACCATGTTTTAAGTTGAATCATCACTCCTCTACTTGACGTATCTAATAATTCAAAATTTTGGGAATTATGGACAAATAAAATATCTAAATTTTGAGCTCTCCATTCATACTATTGTCTTCTTCACTTGGAATCACCTCAAGTATTTCTTGACTTTTAGACATTTGTCTTCTCACCATATTGGGCCTATCTTATTTATTAATTATTTTTTATTATATCACTAATAGAGTTGTCACTGCTCAAAATAGGATAAATTAACTTTTATACTAGAAAGGTTTTCAAAAATTATCAACCAAAGATCTATTTTCTTAGTTGCACCATGGTTATTGATTAGACTATGTCTTCCATTTAAATATTAATTTAATTTTTTCTATGTAAAATACCATTTTGTTGGTGATTTGAGTTGTAGATCTTAAATCCCTAAGGTTCAATCATTTCTTAGGTGGAAGGGATGTCAAACTTGGGAATAATACCACATATCCTATATTTAAGTTGGACAACTAAAGACCAATTACTAAGGTGGTTAATAACTCAACTTCTAGTTGTAAAATATCAAGGTGGGATTCTCTAAGGTGTTGAATTATATGACACTACAAGGACTGAACATTAACTTTGATACAAACCATACCCACTACATAGACCGTCCCTATTATGGTTGTCACAACATACCTATATGTTGGTTTGAATATACAAGATTATCTAACTTTATAAATTTGAAAAAAAATACCAAATAACAATTTATATTATTAATATGCACTTATACACTGAAGATGGAAAAGTAACACAATTGAAATGTGTATTATGATTAATTTATTTAAAATATATTAAACTAATTGGATGAGGAAAATATTATATATTTGTGCCTATATCCGATTGGGCACAAATTATGGAGTTTATGGAAAAAACAATTAATAACTAAAACCTTAAGAAGATATACCCAGAGACTATATTTATTCAAATGCACACATAAACTAAGTCTTAGACATGCAAATGAATACATAGAATAAGTTATGGAACTTTATAAGAGTTTACTTAATAATCTAATGAATTTCTTTATTGATCTTGAGAAGATACATTACAAAATATTTAGAATATTTGATGGCCTTCTAGCTAACCTAGTAATTAACAACCCATCGAGAAAAAACATAGAGAACTCCTAGAGATACTCAAACAAAATTAGATCTATTATTTGCATTCATTTTTTAATGTTGCAATGATTCTATCAGAGATTTTGAAAAAAAACACACCAATACAACCTCAAAATAATATTACCCAAAACTACAAAATGTAACACTAACGCTTAATGTGATATTTTATTCTTATTGGTTCCATAATTGCCCCTCTTTTTCTAGAAAATATGGAAAATATTTCTTTCAAAACCATCAATAGATATTTGGAAAATAACTATGATCATCTATAATTTTACATGCCTCTTATTCTTTCTTATATCACCTCGACATGGCCATAAACTTGAAAACATGCCCTTTACATCAATAACCATACACTTTTGTACACCTTTTGTGTCTTAGAGGGGCCCATATGTAGTAAGAAGAATTTGAGTTCATTAAAATGTCAAATGATATTCATTTTGAGATCATTAGTGACATCTTACGTCATAAAAAAGGGTCAACAAATTTTTCATTTGAAATGTAACATAGTTGCAAGAACTAGCATGCTCGGGATGACAAGCTTGGCAAGCATGGCAAGATGATCAAATCCAAAACTTTGAAATTCATAAAATTAGATCTTTTGGGGAAAAAGGTGACCTTTGAGGAAAGGATGCATGGAGGAAAACCCATAATCTAAAAACTTAAGGAAAAGGGGATTAGAGGGGAAAATGAGATTAGGGAGGAAAGGCATGCTAGGGATGACAAGTTTGACAAGCATTCAAGGATGACCAAGTCTAAAATCCAAAAATTATCAAAAGCTAACTAAATAAAGGCCAAATTATAAGGCATTGACCATGAAAGTACCCTTTAGCAAATTTTACTAAGGATATTTTATGAAAAAATGTTGAATGAGTAGGTTTCTCTAATTATGTTGACTTGATTAGTAAACATGAATGGATATATATGTATATATGTAAAACATTTTTTGAGATGAGAGGTGATGAGAAGTAATAGAGATACATGAAGAGAAAGTGTGTATAAGGTGATCCCATAATAGTGGTTTACAATTTTTGGCCAAATTGGACACTGAAATTATTATTTTTAACTAAATCTTCACATTCAGGCATCTATAGCGGCTAAACCGTGAGGAATTTGAAGATGGTACAAACTAGAGTCTCATCAAATTTTGTCTGTAGATTCTAAAAATATTTTTTTCAAAATTTTTGGAATCAAATTGCACTTCTTTTCCATCTCCCACGAAAATTGATTTTTTTCAGAAAACAACATTTTTAAAAAGTGACGCACACCGTATAATGCATAACTTTTTTTCCATGAAGGATAATATTCTAATTCTTTCAAATTTAGATTTTTAACTCTGATATCTAGTGCTTCCACTTGGTTAGATAGTTTTTTATTAAACTTTTTTTCCTTAATCAAGTTTCAAAGTCAAATGAATTACAATTCAGACACAACGCGACTGTATAATGTGTAACACCTTTTGTATATGTCAAAATTTAATTTAATTTTTTTTGTTGGATCAAGGACTTCAATATCTAGTGCATTCATATTTTTCAATTTTTTGTTTTGATAATATTCTATTTTTCCACATGTGAAGAACAAAGAAATTAATTTTTCATGAAAAACCTATGTTTAATAAAACTTAAAAAACAAATAAATAACAAAACCAAAACATATTAAAATTATATTCATTGGATAGCTTGTTCTAAGGAATACCATAATCATTTTAAATAAATTTTAAATGAATTCATTTGATCCCCCAAAATATAAATCAAAAGTAAATTTTTATCAGCATTTTTTATCAGCATTTTGATAGGTGTAAAGGAGACGCATTTATAGGTATGGTTTAAAACTAGCGAGGTTCTATTCAAGGGGGTTTGATCTAAGGTGATTTGATCAAAACCTCTTCAATTGGAATCCTTAAAATGGAACTTTTAAAGGCTTAAATCATTATATTTTCTAAAAATATGTGATTTCAGCTAAAATCCGTTCCTCTCAGGAATTGTAAACCACTATTGTGACAGCACCCTATAGCATGTATGTGTGAAATCGTATAGATGAGAAGATAGATGTGTTTTATATAGAAGTTATTCATGTATTGTGCTTCACATTCCAACACAAGGAAGGTGCATTCTACCTCAGTTCATGACTTGGTAGTGAGCCATTCTTTATTTTGTAAATTGCTTCAAGTTGTGAGCCTTTAAGGACAGTGTGTCCTGGCAGTGAGACATTGTAATATTCTATATCCAAATATATTATATTGTGAGCTAACCCTCATTTTGGTTGTTCCATGTAAAAATACTAGTGTTCATGTGTGTTGATGCATTGTCTTCATTTCATGTTTTCTCTTGTTATTTCAGTCAAAACTATGCTATTTTTTGGATGGATTTTATGTGAATGGTTTAATAGAGTACTGATTCACCCCCTCTCAGTGTTCTAGATGTTCAACATCTACCCTTCTCTTATCTATGATCTGATTTTTGGTTCCATCTATATTGAGCTTAATCTATTAGATCTAAGTTATAGATTGCATTTTGGTGTTGATTTACTATTTTTAGTTTTTCTTCACAAAGCATTGTTTTATCAAGACCCCTATCCTTGCAAAAAGAAGGAAATTTGTAGATTCATGCTTTGACTTGATTCATTGAAGGTTTGGTAGTCATTTCATTGTGTGGGTCTCATTTCCTAATGAATTGACAAAGAATAGGTCTATAAGTTATTCATAGCTCTATTATGATCCACCCACCTATTTTTCTTTATTTCAAAGCTATCAAGTGTAACCATCATAGATACTTTTGGTATCCAATTCCATCCAATCATGACTTTAGCCACTAGGGAACAAGCTTAGAAGCTATTTAAAGAGGGACATAAGAAATGTATGAAAATCATAAATGGTCTACGGATGAACACTCCTAAGTCTTATTCTATTAAATTTCTTGGGTACTTATACAAGAGTGATTTCATCCTTGCAATTAATGATTTGATAACTCTTTTGAGAAAATTTATGGGCTATGGTTCAACTTCAACCTTTAAAAATTAGATGTTAAATACTATGTAGAGGGCATTCCTAAGGAGATAGAGAAGATCCATTGGGCTCAAATAAAAATGATAATATTCATCACCAATTTTCTATGGTGAGAGAGATCAATATATTCTACATGACATCTTATATAGTTTATACATTGTCTTATAATTTCATATCTAGAGGACTAGAATATAGCTTGGACCTATTAGTAATGGTCCTTGCCGAAATATTTTTTATAAATATTACCCTCAATTGAAAGTGCATAATTCCATGAACCATTATAAGAGGGTAAATTATTCTTTCATTATGTATAATATAGGAACATTACAAGGAGATCTCAATAGAAGTTCTTCTTCCTTTCCCATGGACCTTGTTTAGAAGTTTGGTTATCAGTTCATTTAGTTCACTAGATTTACTTATTTCATAATAGAGGGATTATGTGGTGTCCAATTATCCTAATGATAAGATGGCACTTTTATAGGTTACAAGGCAATTGTGTTATTCCAAAAAGTTTCTCAAATATATGTATAGGGATGGAGTACCTTATTCTATGGTGGCTAGAAGAGGATTATATGCTTGTCTTGCTCATCAATCAACAAAGGGGTTGGATGTAGAGTTGTAGCTTTTCCATTTTACTTTCCACGGTACTAGGAATAATTTTGACCCCTATGGTAAAATGAAGAAGAACGTGGGCCAACATTATAGACATAAATAGACATTGAAGACTTTTGGGCTAACTATGAAGACAAATTAGAAGTCAAGAAAGGAGCTTACTAAAGATTGCATCTATTAAATACATTAGAAAGCTTTGCCTCTTTTTTCCATAATAAAATTACAGATGATGGTCAACTATTGTAGAAATAATATAATGTGGTTGCTAAAAATCCCATAGCATTACTAGATTGGGCTACAAAATAGGTTACCAAATGAAAATCCCAAACCTAAGATATTAGAAAATCATCATCATCATGCATCTCTCATTACCATCTCTAATAAAGTATTGGTGGATCATGGACTTGTTGGACTTTTTTAATCAATCTTAAAATAAATGGTCAATCCATTCATCTTATTCTTCTATCTTTACTAACAATTCTATCCAAGTATCGAATATGTGTGATATATCAAAATATACATGAGGCTACCCATAGTCGATGATTGTCTATACATCTTGAAATCTGTTTACATCAATATTTGAGGTAGCATGCTAGCAATCCCTCTTCCACTAGGGCACTATGGAGCATCTATATCATCCTCAAGTCAACAATCTA